>CM016625.1:82155030-82685874 GCA_005393395.2 Gossypium australe | reverse complement strand
TTTCAAGTTGGTGATAAAATATTTCTGAAAGTATCTCCGTGGAAGAAAATTCTGAGATTTGGTCGCAAAGGCAAGTTGAGTCCGCTTTTCATTGGGTCGTATAAGGTTATTGAAAGAATAAGGCGAGTGGCATATCGGTTAGCTTTGCCGATAGAGTTGGAAAGGATTCACAATGTATTTCATGTGTCGATGTTGTAACGTTATCTATCAGACCCTTGCATGTGATTTCTCTGACAAAGGTTGAGAGTCGACCCAATATGACTTATGGTGAAGAACTGATCAAGATTTTGGCTCGGAAAGTCAAATAGTTGAGAAATAAAAGCATAGCCCTAGTGAAGGTTTTGTGGGAACAACATGGGGTCGAAGAGGCTGCGTGGGAACCTCTTTTCTGGTAAGATTTTCGGGGACAAAAATCCCTAATGGGGGAGAGTTGTAACAACCCGATTTTGGGTCTAGTCGGAGCAGTGGTTTCGATACCACAAATTGACGCAGTAAAATTTATTTTTTTACATTTTTTATGGTCTATAGTTTTATGGAGTGATTTCGTAAAAATTTCGTTCGAAAATTTTGACGTTTGGGCACTCAATTTAGTTAAAGGGACTAAATTCAAAAAGTGTAAAACTTGAATGCTATATGTTAAATGTGACCAAATGCTATGAGATCTAAATTAGAGGTTCTTAGATGGTAATTAGACCACTAGTTAAGTTGGTGGACAAAAATGGACATGATTTAGGTGAAATTTGGATGTTTTAAATAAAGGGTATTTTGGTCATTTGGTAATTAAATGAATTTATAAGCAAATAAAGACAAAATCTTGTCCATATTCGTCTCCCATGGCTAAAATTCACTAAGGAAGACATAGCTAGGGTTTGTTCATCTTCCAAACTCGACTGTAAGCCTGTTCTTGCCTCGTTTTTAATGCTCTTTATATTTTTGAAGTCATTGTAACCCGATCTATCTATTTCTACCACTAATTTAAGATTGATCATGGTCTAGGGTTTGTCCCATGTTAGACGTGGGTGTATTTTGATGTTTAATGGTAGATTATGCACATTTTATGTTGGATAAACAACTTTTACTAAGTGATTTTTTTAAGAAAATGTTAAAAAGGACCTATTTGTAAAAGTTGTAAAATATGTAGTAGAAGTGTGATTTAATGAAAAAGGTGAGCTGTTATGAGTATGAAAATGGTTCGGCTAGGCTTGGGTTTTGAAGAAATTGACTATATTTCATTGTACGAGCCTAGGGACTAAAGTGTAAAATGTTGAAAAGTTAGGGGCAAAAATGTAATTTTCTATAATTTGATTTTTTGACTGGATTGAATAATATGAGTATTAAATGAGTTAAATTTGCTATTATAGATAAAGAAAAATGAAGTTCGGACTTAGATCGGGGGAAAAACAAAGTGTTTCCGTTTTCATTATTTTTGTACCGAGGTAAGTTTGTATGTTAATAGTGCAACGTTATAATTGTATTTATAATGTTTTGATGATGCATAAATTGTATGATTGACTCTATGGGTGTAATTGATGAAGTTACGACAAGCGAGAAAATCCCGGTTGAACCTTAGGAATAGCTTAGGATACAACCGACATGTCATTAGGAACCCATGTGATTATGTGATTATGTGACCCGGGTGCTGGTCCTGTACGTCCTACTAGTGGCTGAGTATACCGACATAGGTTGCGGATACTTGACAGCTTGTGTGAATAGCACCGTGTAGCTATGTCTTTACTGACAGCTTGTGTGAACAGCACCGTGTAGCTATGTCTTGACTGACAGCTTGTGTGAACATGCCCGTGGATAACTCGAGAGCGAGCCTATATGTGATGAGATTTGTGGTAGCATTGGCTACATATGTGGCACTTATGTGTAAATCTTTCCGTGTATCCGATAGTATTCCAAGTGGTTCAATGGGTATGTTAAAGACGAGAAAGTATGTGATTATGTTATGAGTTAGTACAGGTATGTACAAAAAACTCAAAGGAAATAGATTCGGTATATGATGAACTATTGGTAAGAATATGATTGAGTATGTTATGTTCATGAATTTTTAATGATATTTATGTCAATTCATGTTATGTTATGCATATGATAAATGTATACTTTATGTTGTTTATTATTTGCATATAACTTACAAAGCTATATAGTTTACTCCCCTTTCTTTCCTTTATCTTATAGTGTCACCAAGCTAGCTCGGGATTGGAGATCGTAGGAGATCCATTCACACTATCAATCACTATTTTGGGTACCATTGAAATGTCAATATTTTGAGTTATGGCATATATAGGGACTTGGTCATTTTGTTATATGTGTCATTGGTAATGTGGCCAAATGTATTGTCTTATAATGGGTAATGATTTCATTTTGTGTATGGCCATGAAAGTTGGCTAATGTTGGTTATGAGTATCATTAAATGTTGATATCATTCATGAATGTGGAAACTTGCATGATTGTTTTGATAAATTACGATGTTAAAGCATGTTAGATGTTAGCATGTGGATGTGATGTTAATACCTTGGTTGTGGTTGTTTTAGTTGCCTAAGTATGCTTGAATTGGTATTATATGATATTGTGCATGGAAGGGTGGCAAAAGGCTTGGTAAATAGCCTTATTTTGTCTGACACACGGGTAGACACACGAGAGTGTGTACTGGTCGCGTGTCCTTTGCACCTTAATTTTCAGAAACAGAATCTCATAATTGAGCACACGGGCAGAGACACGGGCGTGTGTATCGGTCGTGTGAGGGACACGGCTTCAGGCACTGGCGTGTGTCTCGGGCGTGTGAAGTTTGCACCTATTTCATGAAAAATCATGAAATTAAATTGACCACACGGCCTAGCACATGGGCTTGTGACTTGGCCATGTGACTTCAATTTGTTCATGAGTTACAAAAAGAAAGTTACACAGGTTAGGGATGGGCGTGTGTGACCACACGGGCGTGTCCCAAAACTACTCGGGCGTGTGACCCCTGTTTCTAGCATAAATTTTCTAAGTTTTGTAAATATTTCCTAAGTGCCCGGTTTAGTCCCGAACCACTACTAAAGCATGTTTTGGGCCTCGTAGGCTCATATTAGGGACTTTATGATTGATTATGAATGGTTTTAATTTGGACTCAAATTTATAACTCGATTTGTATGTTTTCTTGCTATGTAAGTCCGTTAATGCCTCGTACCCTATTCTAGCATTGAATACGGGTTAAGGGTGTTACATTCAAGGTTAAGGTTTAGGGTTTAGTGTTTGGGGTTTTGAGTTTAGGGTTCAGGATTCTAGGTTCAAGGTTTTGGGCTTAAAGTAAAAAAATTATCAAAATTATGTGTCAATGACATGAAAAAAATTGTTGAAATGTCATTAAATAATTGGAAATAAACCATGAATGATGTGGTGGGAAGGGTCCATAAAAATAATTTCTTCGAATAATGGAATTTTTAGTGGCAATGATTAGTTCAAACAATTATCTTAACTAGAGTGGCTAAATTAAGGGAAAAAATAATGTAATCAAAATAGGACTAACCCTATTTTAAAGAGATCATAAATATAATTTACCATATAGTTTATTTAACCCAATAAATCATTTTATTCTCAAAATAGTATTTATTTTAATTAATTAATTTTTGGGCCTCTACAATTTTTTTATTTGCTCCAATCCATTCTCTGAACAGATACATAACTTCAAGTTATCAATATTGTTGAAATCAATAACTTGTTGATTCAATAAATGAAGGAGTGATGTTTGGATAGCAAAATCTTAGTGATGAATAAGGAACTCAAAAAATCTCTAACTAGGATACATTGACAAATATCTACAATCTAAATAAATATTGATTTCATTGAATTTGCTTGCATTTTTATGCTATTGATATTCATCACCTTTATACCTTAAATAACAACTCAAGTTCCAAATATCTACAATCTAAATAAGTATTTATTTCATTGAATTTGCTTTCATTTTTATGCTATTGAGATTCATACCCTTTATACCTTAAATAACAACTCAAGTTCAGTTCAGCTCTTTGTTTATAAGTTTGAAAAGATACTTTATGGCTTCTGGTATGTTGCAAATTTCAACACTAATATATGATTGATATTTAACAACCAAATGAATATAATATGGTAGAAAATCTCATATTTCATCACCAAATTTGTTAACATATGAATATTGTCTTCTTTTTTAGAGAGGAAAAATATCTTAGACCTATCACTAAGGGTGTTCAAACGTTTAACCGATTGATTAATCAAACCGAACTACTATTAACTGAATTATTCGAATTTTTTAATCCTTTAACTATTAACCGAATTGAAATTTTTTCAAAAAAAATTAACTGAACTGAAATATTCTGGTTAATTAGGTTGGTTAACTGAATTAACCGAAATTTATATTTTTTTTGTTAAAACAAGTATAAAACATATAAAATAAATAAATTGATCATGTTCATTTGACCAAATTAACCGAATTAGTAATAGCCTAATACATATAGTATATAGTATTATTTATTAAGTTCAGTTAATTCAGTTAATTATCTGATTTTGAATCGAATTAACCATTAACCAAAATTTTGAAAAAAACTTTAATCAACCTTTGGCGAACTAGATTAGTTAATCGATTGATTAATCGAATTAGATTGGTTTGGTCAGTTAATTCGCTTTTTAACTGAAATTTGAACACCCCTACCTATCACTATATGTTCATGAAACTTCTTATGGAAATATTTCCCAATAACTCCTCATGGCATGTGAATCATAAAGTGAACAAAAATTTTGTGACCAATTTGATATATTTATCAACATCAATAGCTAATCTCAATTTATTTGTTAGATGGAGCCACAACAAAACATGCACATATGGAAGTCCTTATTTCTTAAACTTTAACAGTGTAACTACTACAAAACATAAAATGAGACATTCATAAAAAATTATTTAAATAAAATAAAAAGTTATCAATGTAACCATAATAAAAAAAAAATAAGAAGAAAGCATTATTGACCAGTTAGAGATTTTTCCAAAGATGGTTTTTTTTTTATTTTTCAGATCAATCAAATAACATAATTTTAGCCTGAATAATTTGGATTTGATTTAAGCCTATTCTGATATTGCTGTCCAAAACAAATTTTAAAAGCTTCTTGAATTTTCATCCAATTTGGGTTGCAAGTGAAAGTGAAAAATAGATTATGAAAGCCAAACTACCGACAAATAACCATAACATCTTGATAATTTTAAAATCATATAACAAGGACCGACAATAAAGGATGTTAGTTAAAAAAATTCTTTTTTTTTTTAATATTTGAAATCAAGATCTCCTCTATAACATCATCTCTAATTCCTTGATACAATTCTAATCTCGCCTTTTTCTTTATTTAATCAGATAAAGTTGATTTTATCTCCTCTACTGTAGCAAAAGCATCAATCAAAAGCTGATGAAATAATTTCCCTCCTCTCAACAAAGTTCTTTCCTCTTCAAGTCTAATCTAAATCGAGTATGCAAAATACTCTCTCACTGTGATAGCTCTCTGTTCACTGCCAGTTGCGTATTTAATATTCAACCTAAAGCCATCCTCACCAAAATAGCATAAAGTATTGGATCAATTAATTTGACTATCTCCAACAGCTATAAGAAATGAATAAATCACATTCTTATCATCTCTAGCACTTATCAATTAAAGTTCGATATTAGATACACCAAATAAGGATATTCTATCCCTGACCATTCTGAAAGCTTTAACAATCTCATATGTTAATCAAACATCTCCTTTAATCAAAGGATAATAGTTTCATCAACATCAACATTAGTATTTTTAGTTTAAATTTGTATTTTATTTTCTATTCATAGCTATACAATTGAGCAAACTTTAGTCTTTGCCTTATAGGTTGAACCAATGATTCGGTAATTTTGACAACTTATTTTGTAAACAAACGAACTTGATCTATTGCTCATAAACTAATCAACTTTGGCACCTACAAATGTGAAGTAAAAATAATGAGTATTATACTCAAATATTATGTCTAAATTTTGTAGATATTCTACCTCATTTATAAGTTAAAGGAGTATCCATAAGTGGTGCCATTCCACTTTAGGGAAAATGTACCCTACCTTCTCAATAGCACAAAGAGAAGGTTAACTAATTACTATTCCAAGAATATATTAACTATTTCATCAAACCACATGCATGGTTTGAAAATTTTACTAGTGCAAGTTGGACCGCTAAAGTTGAATGCTTCAGTATACTTCCCTAACATAAAATTAAATTAAAAAAGCAATAAACATTCATTATCACTAAAAATTTACTTATCAGAAAAAACAACACAATGCAAAAATAAATAGATAAAAAAAACTTCAAAAGTACTTGAAATTATGCTTAAATCTTTCTTTTCTTTCAACATCACTAGTAATAGCATCTACAGCTATGAGTACTCATATCAATGATTTGATTATATTCATTGTAGATTAAAGATTATATCTTAAAAATTATCCTAAAATTCTACTTATAGAACTTAAATTATGCATCACTTTGTCTAGTAAAATGAATTACTCTGTTTATAGTTGTTTGTATATAATGATGCCAATATTAATTTTATTCAAGACCTATCTCACATGTAACTCAAAGATTGATGTTTAGCTAACTTAAGTATTCCTGAAGCAAATCTACCTAGTTCACCAAATTAAAAAACTAATAAATCTAGAGGCAATTCAAATGAATAAATACTTAATTATGTTATCCATTAACAAAAACTATATAGATACATAGTAGACATAAAATTCAAATCAAAAGCATTCATTAAGTTAATTATAAACAAATCAAGAAGGTCATGTAAAGGAAATGCTTAAGTCACATAGGTCTTCTAGGCTTGTAACTTTCTGAGGCTTAGAACGGTTTGAATTCAAAGGAACTAATAGCTCACAATGATTCAAGCACTTGAAACAGTAAAACACACGATATTGTTCCCTTTTCTTCCCCAATTTTGACCGTTATGTTCACCTTCTTATCTCTCCTTCTCTCACCTCCCTTTTATATCCACATTATGCAAGACACGGTTCAATATTAGTAGGTACAAGTGCATTATGAAAGTAAAAAAGATTTTTTAAGCTCGAAGGTATTTCATCATTTAAGCACATTCTAATAAATCCCATCTTTCACTCACAATACCTTTAACACATTCTATGCTTTTATTCCACTCACAATGCTTTTTACCCTTACATTGCTTTTACTCACTCACAAATTTTTCATTGAAGCACATTTTGGCAAGAGTTTATACCTACCATTTTGAACCATTTCCTCACTTTTTCACTCAAATATACAGTTTTTTTTAAACCACCATCACATATCTACCTAACCCTCAATATCCATAGCCCAACATCCATTTCATACTATAAATCAAATATAGGATATGAAGAGGTTGAGTTTCAAATGCAATTTGAGTGCAAGGTTTCAAAAGTATAAAGGTTCATCAAGAAAGGATAATTAAAGGCTCAACATGGAAACTAAGGATACATAGCATAAATGTTTGTTATTTAAGCGCTTTGCTAATCAAACAATCCCTTAAGTCATCCCTAAACATTTCACAATACATAATTTTTTTCATGCTTACATTTACAAAAACAAATGTCAATTGATTCAAACTGTAACACCCCAAACCCGACCCATGCGTTATGACCGGATCTGACATGTTACATGAGAAAACATATTAAATCATTTTTATTCGTACTAAAATAAGTATTGCTTTAAAATCAAGAAAAACAAGTTTGATTTGAAATATTTGATAAAATACTACTATCCTCGAAGTTTAATTGATAAATCGATGAATTTGAATTAAAGGTTTTATAAACCATGACTTTTGAAAATATCGTTTGATAATTCGAGAGAAAATTTTCGAGTTAAAATTTTCGTTAAGAAATCCATTTGTAAGTTTTATTTTGGAAAATCTCTATTTATGTTTTTAGAAAAATTTCCATTTATAGTAATTTAAGCAAAATAATAAGTTTGTAAAGCATAAAGCAAAAATAGAATATTTTAGAGGCCTTATTACAACATAAAAACCCAAAATAATATAAGTAATTAAGAGACCAGAAAAAAAACTAAAGTTCACTAAAAAACATTTCTGAAGTATGGCCTCCACCAGGTCATCCATGGCCCAAGTCCCACGTTACTGAGCATTACCTGCAAGGTTAAGGAAATGGGGTAAGTTATTAAAACTCAATGTATAATCCCCGTACCGATGTCCACTGGGCCTGAACCCATTTAGCATCATCTTGGGCCGAAAACCCAATTACAAAGCAGTATATATATATATATATATATATATGCAAGTATGCAACCCAACCCATCCATCCAGTCTCTCCCCCGACCAACCAATCTCTCCTATGGGGATCAAGTCAACCCACCCCGCCAGTCTCTCCAATTTGCAGACAAGCTGCCATTTATAATATTTTTGTGGCTAAGCCACCAGAGTATCATATACGGTAAAATAATCGGCACACAGCCTTAATCACGATGGCAAAAAGCCATATTTAAATTGGCACATAGCCATTATTAGAATTTATGGCATTGCCACCGGTCTACACTTCTCTTCATTCAAGTTTCCCATCCCATGCAATATGTAAAGATGCAATATATACATAATAACATAAAATATCCATATAAATATCAACCATTTAATCTATTGAATCTTTTTATGAATCAGCACATTTAAGCAATATAATCATTCGTGTAATATCCCGGGTTAGGGGCTGTTTTGTTGTTGCATGTTATTGCATGTATGTAGTGTGCTGTGTTGCTATTTCGGTGTTTTAGGGGCTTAATTGTAGGCTAGGAGTGTGCCTGAGTGAATGGGAAAATTTTGGTTTTTGGGTGTTAGGTGAAGGGAGCTGAGGAAGCTGGGGTTTAAGAATTATATTTGTGGTTTCATAGCACAAAGGAAGAGCTGGCAAAGTGGCAAGGCATGTGCCACTTGGGAGCTAGGTGTGGCGTCATCTTCAGGTGAGGGAGGTCCAGAGTTCAAGCAGCAGAGTCCCCTTTTTGTCACCTATTTTGGACGGCATGGGGGTAGAGGTAGAGAGCAACTAGAACACTACCTTGGACCAAGTCTTACTTTTCAAATGAAAGGTGGAGAGCAACTTGAGGAGAAAGACTTGGTCTTGTTGTTTGAATGTGGGGATGTGAGTGATTGGGGGGATTTGGCCGATTTGTTGGGGGTGTGTGTTGGGGGAGTGGACGGCATAGTGTGGGTTAGGGGGAGGCCGAATGTACCTTGCATTTTGGTGCATTTTTCGGTCACTTTTTGGTAGGCTAAAGTTTTCTCTTTTTGTCAAAAACGAACCAATTTTTCTCCATAGAAAATTTTCTTATTTTTTTTTCTTTTTCTCACCTCTTGAAACCGAAACACCTAGTCCCTTAGTTGCCGAAATTGTTTGCTTCTTTTGGTTGGTGTGTAGCCGAATGCATGATTGCATTTTTCCTTCTTTCTTCACTTGAGTAAGCCGAAAGTAAAAGTCTTTTCTTGGCATATTTTCTTCCTTGTTGAACCTTGATAGCCGAATATCTCTTCCCATTTCCTCTTTTCTTTTCAAGTGTGTAAACCGAAACCTCTAATCTCTTTTCTTGCATTTTTTTTGATTTTTCCTTCTTTCTTAAAAACTTTGTAGCCGAAACTCTCTTCCAAAAACACATTCTTCATCTCTTTTTCTTTCAAAACCCAAAGCCGAATACCTCCCCTCTCTTGGTGTTGTTGGCCGAATTCTTTCCTTCTTTTTGATCAAGGTATTGGCCGAATCCACCCCTTCTTCTAGTGGTTTACTTGGCCGAATATCAGTGGGATATTTGGGGGCTTTGTTTCAATCGTTGGAATCTGGTAAGTCCATGGCCGGGCGGTCATTTATTTTCTTTCTGTTCTCAATCGATGTTGGTTTAAGTAAGGGCCGATTATGGTCATGTTGGAAGGATTCTAATCTCTTCATTATAGGACATCAAAGGTTTCAAAGCAATCAAGAGGAGCCGTTTTCTCCTGTCAATTGATTGGTAGGCAGTGGTAAGTGGCTATGTTATCATTGGATTATTTATCTATTTAGTGCGATTAAGTCTGGAGTGGCAAAAGATTAATAGTTCTCTTTTGAAGGTGTAGCCGATTGTTGGAAGAAGAGCCTTTGTGGTTCGGGTTTGATAAAGAATCAAACCATTAACAAGGTAAGGGCTTTCGACAAACCCTTTTGGTCTATGTGGTGTTGGCCGAATGTTGTAGATGCCTAACCCCTATGTTTTGGCCGATTATAGGAGCTAGCAATCGATGGACTTAGATCGTTTCATTGGGATCTTTAGACTCGTACTTATCAGGTGTGTAACTAACACACTTCTGTTTAGTAATATGATTGATAACCTGTGTGATGACTAATGAAACAGTGGTGACTGTTATGATACCCTAATGGGTATGATTCTGGACTCGGGTAAGTCAGTATCATTATTGTTATAAATTTACTGATGATTTACATGATACCATGGTTGTGATTATATGTGACATGGGATATGAGATTAGATATATTGGTATGATATGCATGATTGTATGATATGCATGATTGTATGATATGCATGATTACATGAGTATGGTATGTTGATGGGTGATACGAGTGGAGGGAGCAGTGATATATTGTGTTGACGAGCACCAGTGTTTTGGTAACACAACTTTGTGACTTTGGGTCACCAGAGGTTTGGCACCTCCAGAGGTTTGGTACCTCAGCGTCTCGTCCCAGTGGTTCAGTACCACAGTGGGTTGGCCCCACGGATGATTATACGGGATTGACGCCAGTGATTTGGTATCACACGATGGGTTGGCCCCATCACCAGATTTGTGACTACGGTCACCAGTGCTTTGGTAGCACATTGTGTCTTTGGGACACCAGAGGTTTGGCACCTCATTGCGACTTGTCCCTGTGGTTTAACCACCGTGGGTTGGCCCCACTTGAGATATGGGATCGTCTGCTAGTGATTTGGTATCACACGATGGGTTGGCCCCATCATCATTGGATTTGTGACTTCGGTCACCAGTGCTTTGGTAGCACAACTGTGTCTTTGGGACACCAGTGGTTTGGTACCACATTGACGGAAATTGTGTCTTTGGGACACCAGTGTTTTGGTAACACATTGTGACTATATGTCACCAGTGGTTTGGCACCACCAGTGGTTTGGTACCACACGGGGTAGAAAAGGCGATATGGATGGTTAGGATCGGGTTGCATTAATTATGTTGCTATGTATGATGTGTGTTAGCATGTTGTTTCTTCGGGAGCGGGATTTACACACTGAGTCACTCGACTCACCCTCTCCTTTGACATTTCAGGTGACTCGTAGATGCGGACTTGGAGCCGGGATGGACTCGAGGTGCTTATGCCATGCCTAATAAAGTTTTACTCAGACTCTACTATTTGGGTACTTTAGTTTATTTACTTTTAATCGGGTTTTATTTTGGATTTGTAAAAGGCCTTTAAAGTTATGTTCTATGTTGTTTATGCTTTAAGTTGATTTTGATATACCTTAACAAAGTAACTTGGAATAAATTTTACTAAAACTTGGAAAGATAATGATTTCAAAATTATAACGCAATGTGTTTTAAATCATACCATCGGGTATCACACCATGTTTTCAATATTAAGTAAGCTCAGATGATTTCCAAATCAAACTCGTTTTTCCCTTAAGATCAAAAATGTTTCAAGTAGCCCTAAGAAACTATTGGAATTCTTAAATGAAATCAACTCGTTTAAACTGCGCACTTTAGATAAGTTTTCAAAATATCCGGGTTTCAAACACACCTCTTGATTTCAAACAAGCCTACTCAAATTTTCTTCAAGTACACTATGTTTTCATTCAGCTTTTAAACGAAAAATCTGATCTCTCAAAAACATGTTTCCCCGTAACATACCAGATTCGGACGTGGTGTCTTGTCCGGGTTTGGGGTGTTACAATTGTGGTATCGGAGCCAAGTTTCAAAGGCTCGGCTGTGGGCCTGAGGCCCAAAATGGTTTTCAAAAGTCTGTTTTAAGTGTTTGAAAGGCATGGCACCGAGTCTCCGGCACCAGTTCGCCCAGGTAAGTACCCCGGACTATTCTTTGTGATTTGATTGGATGTTATATGATCTGATGAATAGCAATAGTATGCTACCTTAGAGATTGAAACTGATAGGATTCTGTGAACTCGCGAGAACAAATCCTCATTAAATATTCATAAGACTTGCTTTTAAAAACAAGTGGAATCAACACTGATGCATAAAATTCTTTAATCAGATACGTAGAAAGATTAGACATGAGCACTCGCGGCGGACGTGGTCGTAATACTCGTGGTAGAGGTAGGGGTAGAATGACGGTTTCTGAGCCCGTAGGATCTGGGCAGGGTTCAGAAAATGAGATACCGGTTCCGCCACCAGCTGGAGGTGGTGAGTTCCAAGATTAGACCGGGGATGACGCAGTGTCACAGGCGATGCTGCGAGTGTTGGAAAGGGTAGCTGGTGTAAGTGGTGGCGCAGGAGTTAGGAAATCTGTTCCTGAGCGGCTTCAAGCAAATGGGGCCGAATTCTTTCGAGGTGTATCTGGTGTTGCTCCTAGCACTGCTGAATATTGGCTGGAAGCAACTGAGCGGATCATGGACGATCTGGACTTGACGGCTGAAGAGAAGCTGAAGGGCATCGTATCGCTTCTCCGAGATGAGTCATATCAGTGGTGGCTCACGGTTCGGGATAGTGTGGCCGCAGAGGATTTGACGTGGGATTATTTTCGGGCTGCATATCAAAAGAAGTACATCGGGGCTAGTTACATCGACTCCCAGAGAAAGGCATTCCTGAGGCTTGTTCAGGGGAGTAAATCTGTTGCTGAGTACGAGGCTGAGTTCCTGAAGCTGAGTAGGTATGCCAGGGGCATTGTAGCCACTGAGCATGAGAGGTGTGTTCGTTTCGAGGATGGTCTGCAAGACGAGTTGAGGCTGCTGATTGCTCCACAGCAGAAGCGCGAGTTTGCTGTCTTAGTTGAGAAGGCTAAGGTAGCCGAGGGGGTTAAAGAGTCGGTAAGACAGAGCATGGACAGGAGTAGGCTTAAGAGGAGCTTTGGGTCTTCTGGATCGTCTGGTAATCCGCAGAAGAGGGCTAGACCGAGTGGGCAGAATCAGTCTGCTAGGTTTGTTGCTGCTAGACAGGGACCGCCGCAGTGTAATCAGTGTGGGAAATCTCATTGGGGTGGTTGTTGGACTGGAGGTAAAGGTTGCTTCGAGTGTGGTTCTCTGGAGCATCGCATAAGGGACTGTCCGCGTAGGATGGCCAGGATTCAGTTTGAGAGTCAGGGCCGTAATCAGTTCAGAGGTAATGGACCGCCACCGCAGAGGGGCCGTGGTAATGGCAGAGGTGGTAATGGTTCTGGTCGGGGCCGTGGAGCACCGGGCAGAGGTGCGGGTAGTTCTGATGCTAGACAGCCTGGATTGGTATATGCTGCGAGGCGCCGAGAGGAGGGCGACGCGCCGGACGTCATAACCAGTACGTTTTTGATTTTTGGTACTCCTTATACTACTTTAATTGATGTGGGTTCAACGCACTCTTATGTTGCCAGTAGTATAGTAGAGACAATGGACTTAGACTCTGAGATATCTTCTAGGCAGATGACTGTGATTAGTCCTTTAGGTCACTCTGTAGTAGTAGATAAACTGTTTAGAGATGTACCTCTAGAACTCCAAGGGGTAGAATTTGCTGCTGATCTGATGGAACTGCCGTTTGGGGAGTTCGATCTGATTCTTGGGATGGATTGGCTGGTTAAGTACCAGGCGAGGTTGGATTGCGCGGCCAAGCGCATGGTTCTTAAGACGGTTGATGGTGATGAGGTGGCTATGATAGGTAATAGGAGGGATTAGTTATCAAATGTGGTATCTGCTTTGAAAGCGGAGAAGATGGTCAGGAAGGGCTGCGAAGCGTATGTGGTTCATGTGTATGCCTTGGAGGCTAAAGAGTCTGCTGTTGAGAAGGTTCGTACTGTTAAAGAATTTGCTGATGTGTTTCCTGAGGAGCTTCCGGGTTTGCCGCCAGATCGAGAGGTAGAGTTCGGGATTGATTTGTTACCCGGGACTGCGCCAGTGTCTATTGCTCCGTATAGGATGGCACCAAAGGAGTTGATGGAGCTTAAGGCTCAGATCCAGGAGTTATTTGATCGAGGTTTTATCAGGCCAAGTGTTTCACCGTGGGGTGCACCGGTACTTTTTGTTAAGAAGAAGGATGGTACAATGCGGATGTGTATAGACTACCGCCAGTTGAACAAGCTGACGATTAAAAACAAGTATCCGTTGTCACGGATAGATGACTTGTTTGATCAGCTAAAGGGTGCAGCGGTATTCTCTAAGATTGATCTGAGGTCTGGGTATCACCAGTTAAAGGTTAAGGAGGCTGATATCCATAAAACGGCGTTTCGGACTCGGTATGGGCACTACGAATTTTTGGTAATGCCATTCGGGTTGACTAACGCACCGGCAGCGTTTATGGATATGATGAATAGGGTGTTTCAGCAGTATCTGGATCAGTTCGTGGTGGTCTTCATAGACGACATCTTGGTGTACTCAAGGACAGAGGAAGAACATGATGCGCATTTGAGAGTGGTGCTGCAGATTCTGAGGGAAAAACAGCTCTACGCTAAGTTCAGTAAGTGCGAGTTCTGGCTTAGAGAAGTGACGTTCTTGGGTCATGTAGTGTCAGCTGAGGGGATTCGTGTAGATCCTCGTAAGATTGAGGCAGTTTTGGATTGGAAGTCGCCTAGGTCAGTGGCGGAGATTCGTAGTTTTCTGGGTTTGGCCGGATACTACCGAAGGTTTGTTGAGGGTTTCTCGTTGATAGCAGCGCCGATGACTAAGTTGTTAAGGAAAGAGGTTCCGTTTGTATGGACTGAGAAACAGCAGGAAAGCTTCGATAAGTTAAAGAAGATTTTGACTGAGGCTCCGGTTCTAATTCAACCTGAGGGTGGTAAGGAATACACCGTGTACTGCGATGCATCACATACGGGATTGGGTTGTGTGTTGATGCAGGAAGGTAAGGTTGTGGCTTACGCTTCTAGGCAGCTGAGGCCACATGAGGTCAACTATCCGACGCACGATTTGGAGCTAGCAGCTGTAGTCTTCGCCTTAAGATTTGGAGGCACTACTTATATGGAGAGAGATCAATAGTCTACACAGATCATAAGAGTCTGAAGTATCTTCTGACTCAGAAGGATTTAAATCTGAGGCAGCGCAGATGGGTTGAGTTGCTAAAGGATTACGACTGTTCTATTGAGTATCATCCGGGCAAGGCTAACGTGGTAGCAGACGCGTTAAGCCGTAAGGTTGTTTCGGACTTAAGAGCATTGTTTGCCCATTTGAGCTTGTATGACGACGGGAGTATTTTGGCAGAGCTGCAGGTTAAGCCTACTTGGGTTGAGCATATCAGAGAGAACAGTTAGAGGT
The DNA here is from genome assembly GCA_005393395.2 of Gossypium australe. NCBI lineage: Eukaryota > Viridiplantae > Streptophyta > Magnoliopsida > Malvales > Malvaceae > Gossypium > Gossypium australe. Next base: position 82,670,433 of record CM016625.1, on the reverse strand, counting down.
TGAGGTTCTGAGTGCGCGAAGGTTGCAGGTACAGAATGGTGGTTTGGAGGGTTACAGCTTGTCTAGTGATGAGGTTCTGTGTTTTCAAGGTAAGGCTTGTATGCCTAAAGATGTTGAGCTGAGGCAGAAGATTCTTCAGGACGCACATAGCAGTCCTCATGCTATGCATCCTGGAGGTAGCAAGATGTATAAGGATCTTAGAGAGCAGTTTTGGTGGCCTGGTTTGAAGAAAGAGGTGACAGAGTTTGTTGGGAAGTGTTTAACTTGTCAGCAGGTCAAGGCTGAACATCTGTTGCCGTCGGGTTTGCTTCAGCCTGTGAAGATTCCTCAGTGGAAGTGGGAAAGAATAACCATGGATTTCGTCAGTGGGTTACCGCTTACGCCAAGCAAGAAGGATTCAGTTTGGGTAGTGGTGGATCGTTTGACTAAATCAGCTCACTTTATTCCGGTGAGGGTTGACTACTCACTTCAGAAGTTGGCGAAGCTGTATGTGTCAGAGATAGTGAGGTTGCATGGTGTGCCAGTTTCGATAATCTCGGATAGGGATCCCAGGTTTACGTCAAGATTCTGGAAAGCGTTGCATCAGGCTCTGGGTACTCGTTTGGATTTCAGCACAGCTTTTCACCCGCAGTCGGACGGGCAATCAGAAAGGGTTATTCAGATCTTGGAGGACATGCTGAGAGGTTGTGTCCTGGATTTCAGAGGTAGTTGGGAGAAGTTTCTACCATTAGCTGAGTTTGCCTACAACAACAGTTATCAAGCGAGCATCAAGATGGCACCATATGAGGCATTGTATGGTAGGAAGTGTCGCTCACCTACGTGTTGGACGGAGTTAGGTGAACGTCAGTTGTTGGGACCCGAGTTGGTTGCTGAGACTGAGGACAAGGTTAAGTTGATTCAGGCTAGATTGAAGGAGGCTTCGGACCGGCAAAAGTCTTATGCCGATCTTAAGCGAAGAGATATAGAGTTTGCTGTTGGGGATCGAGTTTTTCTGAAGGTCTCGCCTTGGAAGAAGGTCCTGAGGTTCGGGAAGAAAGGCAAGCTAAGTCCGAGGTTCATTGGGCCATATAAGGTACTGAGGCGAGTTGGGCCAGTAGCGTATCAGCTTGAGTTGCCAGCAGAGCTTAGTCAGATCCATGACGTATTTCACGTTTCGATGCTTCGGCATTATCATTCAGATCCGTCACATGTGGTAGCAGTGGAAGAGATCGAGGTAAATCCAGACTTGACTATGGAAGAGAACCTGTGCAGATTCTTGATCGGGATGTGAAGGTTCTGCGTAGGAAGTCTGTCCCTTTGGTTAAGGTACTTTGGCGGAACCATGGCGTGGAAGAAGCTACGTGGGAACCCGAGGATATGATGAGACAGCAATACCCGGAACTCTTTTGACCAGGTAATTTCGAGGCCGAAAATTATTTTTAAGGGGGGGGGTAGAAATGTAATATCCCGGGTTAGGGGCTGTTTTGTTGTTGCATGTTATTGCATGTATGTAGTGTGCTGTGTTGCTATTTCGGTGTTTTAGGGGCTTAATTGTGGGCTAGGAGTGTGCCTGAGTGAATGGGAAAATTTTGGTTTTTGGGTGTTAGGTGAAGGGAGCTGAGGAAGCTGGGGTTTAAGAATTATATTTGTGGTTTCATAGCACAAAGGAAGAGCTGGCAAAGTGGCAAGGCATGTGCCACTTGGGAGCTAGGTGTGGCGTCATCTTCAGGTGAGGGAGGTCCAGAGTTCAAGCAGCAGAGTCCCCTTTTTTTCACCTATTTTGGACGGCATGGGGGTAGAGGTAGAGAGCAACTAGAACACTACCTTGGACCAAGTCTTACTTTTCAAATGAAAGGTGGAGAGCAACTTGAGGAGAAAGACTTGGTCTTGTTGTTTGAATGTGGGGATGTGAGTGATTGGGGGGATTTGGCCGATTTGTTGGGGGTGTGTGTTGGGGGAGTGGACGGCATAGTGTGGGTTAGGGGGAGGCCGAATGTACCTTGCATTTTGGTGCATTTTTCGGTCACTTTTTGGTAGGCTAAAGTTTTCTCTTTTTGTCAAAAACGAACCAATTTTTCTCCATAGAAAATTTCTTATTTTTTTTCTTTTTCTCACCTCTTGAAACCGAAACACCTAGTCCCTTAGTTGCCGAAATTGTTTGCTTCTTTGGTTGGTGTGTAGCCGAATGCATGATTGCATTTTTCCTTCTTTCTTCACTTGAGTAAGCCGAAAGTAAAAGTCTTTTCTTGGCATATTTTCTTCCTTGTTGAACCTTGATAGCCGAATATCTCTTCCCATTTCCTCTTTTCTTTTCAAGTGTGTAAACCGAAACCTCTAATCTCTTTTCTTGCAATTTTTTTTGATTTTTCCTTCTTTCTTAAAAACTTTGTAGCCGAAACTCTCTTCCAAAAACACATTCTTCATCTCTTTTCTTTCAAAACCCAAAGCCGAATACCTCCCCTCTCTTAGTGTTGTTGGTCGAATTCTTTCCTTCTTTTTGATCAAGGTATTGGCCGAATCCACCCCTTCTTCTAGTGGTTTACTTGGCCGAATATCAGTGGGATATTTGGGGGCTTTGTTTCAATCGTTGGAATCTGGTAAGTCCATGGCCGGGCGGTCATTTATTTTCTTTCTGTTCTCAATCGATGTTGGTTTAAGTAAGGGCCGATTATGGTCATGTTGGAAGGATTCTAATCTCTTCATTATAGGACATCAAAGGTTTCAAAGCAATCAAGAGGAGCCGTTTTCTCCTGTCAATTGATTGGTAGGCAGTGGTAAGTGGCTATGTTATCATTGGATTATTTATCTATTTAGTGCGATTAAGTCTGGAGTGGCAAAAGATTAATAGTTCTCTTTTGAAGGTGTAGCCGATTGTTGGAAGGAGAGCCTTTGTGGTTCGGGTTTGATAAAGAATCAAACCATTAACAAGGTAAGGGCTTTCGACAAACCCTTTTGGTCTATGTGGTGTTGGCCGAATGTTGTAGATGCCTAACCCCTATGTTTTGGCCGATTATAGGAGCTAGCAATCGAGGACTTAGATCGTTTCATTGGGATCTTTAGACTCGTACTCATTAGGTGTAACTAACACACTTCTGTTTAGTAATATGATTGATAACCTGTGTGATGACTAATGAAACAGTGGTGACTGTTATGATACCCTAATGGGTATGATTCTGGACTCGGGTAAGTCAGTATCATTATTGTTATAAATTTACTGATGATTACATGATACCATGGTTGTGATTATATGTGACATGGGATATGAGATTAGATATATTGGTATGATATGCATGATTGTATGATATGCATGATTGTATGATATGCATGATTACATGATATGGTATGTTGATGGGTGATACGAGTGGAGGGAGCAGTGATATATTGTGCTGACGAGCACCAGTGTTTGGTAACACAACTTTGTGACTTTGGGTCACCAGAGGTTTGGCACCTCCAGAGGTTTGGTACCTCAGCGTCTCGTCCCAGTGGTTCAGTACCACAGTGGGTTGGCCCCACGGATTGATGATACGCGCCAGTGATTTGGTATCACACGATGGGTTGGCCCCATCACCAGATTTGTGACTACGGTCACCAGTGCTTTGGTAGCACATGTGTCTTTGGACACCAGAGGTTTGGCACCTCATTGCGACTTATCCCTGTGGTTTAACCCACCGTGGGTTGGCCCCACTGAGATATGGGATCGTCTGCTAGTGATTTGGTATCACACGATGGGTTGCCCCATCATCATTGGATTTGTGACTTCGGTCACCAGTGCTTTGGTAGCACAACTGTGTCTTTGGGACACCAGTGGTTTGGTACCACATTGACGGAATTGTGTCTTTGGGACACCAGTGTTTTGGTAACACATTGTGACTATATGTCACCAGTGGTTTGGCACCACCAGTGGTTTGGTACCACACGGGTAGAAAAGGCGATATGGATGGTTAGATCGGGTTTGCATTAATTATGTTGCTATGTATGATGTGTTAGCATGTTGTTTCTTCGGGAGCGGGATTACACACTGAGTCACTCGACTCACCCTCTCCTTTGACATTTCAGGTGACTCGTAGATGCGGACTTGGAGCCGGGATGGACTCGAGGTGCTTATGCCATGCCTAATAAAGTTTTACTCAGACTCTACTATTTGGGTACTTAGTTTATTTACTTTTAATGGGTTTTATTTTGGATTTGTAAAAGGCCTTTAAAGTTATGTTCTATGTTGTTTATGCTTAAGTTGATTTTGATATACCTTAACAAAGTAACTTGGAATAAATTTACTAAAACTTGGAAAGATAATGATTTCAAATTATAACGCAATGTGTTTACCTAATAAAGTTTTACTCAGACTCTACTATTTGGGTCCTTTAGTTATTTACTTTTAATCGGGTTTTATTTTGGATTTGTAAAAGGCCTTTAAAGTTATGTTCTATGTTGTTTATGCTTTAAGTTGATTTTGATACCTTAACAAAGGTAACTTGGAATAAATTTTACTAAAACTTGGAAAGATAATGATTTCAAAATTATAACGCAATGTGTTTTAAATCATACCATCGGTATCACACCATGTTTTCAAATTAAGTAAGCTCAGATGATTTCCAAATCAAATCTTTTTTCCCTTAAGATCAAAAATGTTTCAAGTAGCCCTAAAAACTATTGGAATTTTAAATGAAATCAACTCGAAAACTGCGCACTTTATATAAGTTTTCAAATATCCGGGTTTCAAACACACCTCTTGATTTCAAACAAGCCTACTCAAATTTTCTTCAAGTACACTATGTTTTTCATTCAGCTTTTAAACGAAAAATTGATCTCTCAAAAACATGTTTCCCCGTAACATACCAGATTCGGACGTGGTGTCTTGTCCGGGTTTGGGGTGTTACAATTGTGGTATCAGAGCCAAGTTCAAAGGCTCGGCTGTGGGCCTGAGGCCCAAAATGGTTTTCAAAAGTCTGTTTTTAAGTGTTTGAAAGGCATGGCACCGAGTCTCCGGCACCAGTTCGCCCAGGTAAGTACCCCGGACTATTCTTTGTGATTTGATTGGATGTTATGATCTGATGAATAGAAATAGTATGCTACCTTAGAGATTGAAACTGATAGGATTCTGTGAACTCGCGAGAACAAATCCTCATTAAATATTCATAAGACTTGCTTTTAAAAACAAGTGGAATAAACACTGATGCATAAAATTCTTTAATCAGATACGTAGAAAGATTAGACATGAGCACTCGCGCGGACGTGGTCGTAATACTCGTGGTAGAGGTAGGGGTAGAATGACGGTTTCTGAGCCCGTAGGATCTGGGCAGGTTCAGAAAATGAGATACCGGTTCCGTCACCAGCTGGAGGTGGTGAGTTCCAAGATCAGACCGGGGATGACGCAGTGTCACAGGCGATGCTGCGAGTGTTGGAAAGGGTAGCTGGTGTAAGTGGTGGCGCAGGAGTTAGGAAATCTGTTCCTGAGCGGCTCGAGTAAATGGGGCCGAATTCTTTCGAGGTGTATCTGGTGTTTCTCCTAGCACTGCTGAATATTGGCTGGAGGCAACTGAGCGGATCATGGACGATCTGGACTTGATGGCTGAAGAGAAGCTGAAGGGCATCGTATCGCTTCTCCGGGATGAGTCATATCAGTGGTGGCTCACGGTTCGGGATAGTGTGGCCGCAGAGGATTTGACGTGGGATTATTTCGGGCTGCATATCAAAAGAAGTACATCGGGGCTAGTTACATCGACTCCCAGAGAAAGGCATTCCTGAGGCTTGTTCAGGGGAGTAAATCTGTTGCTGAGTACGAGGCTGAGTTCCTGAAGCTGAGTAGGTATGCCAGGGGCATTGTAGCCACTGAGCATGAGAGGTGTGTTCGTTTCGAGGATGGTCTGCGAGACGAGTTGAGGCTGCTGATTGCTCCACAGCAGGAGCGCGAGTTTGCTGTCTTAGTTGAGAAGGCTAAGGTAGCGAGGGGGTTAAAGAGTCGGTAAGACAGAGCATGGACAGGAGTAGGCTTAAGAGGAGCTTTGGGTCTTCGGATCGTCTGGTAATCCGCAGAAGAGGGCTAGACCGAGTGGGCAGAATCAGTCTGCTAGGTTGTTGCTGCTAGACAGGGACCGCCGCAGTGTAATCAGTGTGGGAAATCTCATTGGGGTGGTTGTTGGACTGGAGGTAAAGGTTGCTTCGAGTGGTTCTCTGGAGCATCGCATAAGGGACTGTCCGCGTAGGATGGCCAGGATTCAGTTTGAGAGTCAGGGCCGTAATCAGTTCAGAGGTAATGGACTGCCACCGCAGAGGGGCCGTGGTAATGGCAGAGGTGGTAATGGTTCTGGTCGGGGCCGTGGAGCACCGGGCAGAGGTGCGGGTAGTTCTGATGCTAGACAGCCTGGATTGGTATATGCTGCGAGGCGCCGAGAGGAGGGCGACGCACCGGACATCATAACCGGTACGTTTTTGATTTTTGGTTCTCCTTATACTGCTTTAATTGATGTGGGTTCGACGCACTCTTATGTTGCCAGTAGTATAGTAGAGACAATGGACTTTGACTCTGAGATATCTTCTAGGCAGATGACTGTGATTAGTCCTTTAGGTCACTCTGTAGTAGTAGATAAACTGTTTAGAGATGTACCTCTAGAACTCCAAGGGGTAGAATTTGCTGCTGATCTGATGGAACTGCCGTTTGGGGAGTTCGATCTGATTCTTGGGATGGATTGGCTGGTTAAGTACCAGGCGAGGTTGGATTGCGCGGCTAAGCGCATGGTTCTTAAGACGGTTGATGGTGATGAGGTGGCTATGATAGGTAATAGGAGGGATTACTTATCAAATGTGGTATCTGCTTTGAAAGCGGAGAAGATGGTCAGGAAGGGCTGCGAAGCGTATGTGGTTCATGTGTATGCCTTGGAGGCTAAAGAGTCTGCTGTTGAGAAGGTTTGTACTGTTAAGGAATTTGCTGATGTGTTTCCTGAGGAGCTTCCGGGTTTGCCGCCAGATCGAGAGGTAGAGTTCGGGATTGATTTGTTACCCGGGACTGTGCCAGTGTCTATTGCTCCGTATAGGATGGCACCAAAGGAGTTGGTGGAGCTTAAGGCTCAGATCTAGGAGTTATTGGATCGAGGTTTTATCAGGCCAAGTGTTTCACCGTGGGGTGCGCCGGTACTTTTTGTTAAGAAGAAGGATGGTAAAATGCGGATGTGTATAGACTACCGCCAGTTGAACAAGCTGACGATTAAAAACAAGTATCCGTTGCCACGGATAGATGACTTGTTTGATCAGCTAAAGGGTGCAGCGGTATTCTCTAAGATTGATCTGAGGTCTGGGTATCACCAGTTAAAGGTTAAGGAGGCTGATATCCATAAAACAGCGTTTCGGACTCGGTATGGGCACTACGAATTTTTGGTAATGCCATTCGGGTTGACTAACGCACCGGCAGCGTTTATGGATATGATGAATAGGGTGTTTCAGCAGTATCTGGATCAGTTCGTGGTGGTCTTCATAGACGACATCTTGGTGTACTCAAGGACAGAGGAAGAACATGATGCGCATTTGAGAGTGGTGCTGCAGATTCTGAGGGAAAAAAGCTCTACGCTAAGTTCAGTAAGTGCGAGTTCTGGCTTAGAGAAGTGACGTTCTTGGGTCATGTAGTGTCAGCTGAGGGGATTCGTGTAGATCCTCGTAAGATTGAGGCAGTTTTGGATTGGAAGCCGCCTAGGTCAGTGGTGGAGATTCGTAGTTTTCTGGGTTTGGCCGGATACTACCGAAGGTTTGTTGAGGGTTTCTCGTTGATAGCAGCGCCGATGACTAAGTTGTTAAGGAAAGAGGTTCCGTTTGTATGGACTGAGAAACAGCAGGAAAGCTTCGATAAGTTAAAGAAGATTTTGACTGAGGCTCCGGTTCTAATTCAACCTGAGGGTGGTAAGGAATACACCGTGTACTGCGATGCATCACATACGGGATTGGGTTGTGTGTTGATGCAGGAAGGTAAGGTTGTGGCTTACGCTTCTAGGCAGCTGAGGCCACATGAGGTCAACTATCCGACGCACGATTTGGAGCTAGCAGCTGTAGTCTTCGCCTTAAAGATTTGGAGGCACTACTTATATGGAGAGAGATCAATAGTCTACACAGATCATAAGAGTCTGAAGTATCTTCTGACTCAGAAGGATTTAAATCTGAGGCAACGCAGATGGGTTGAGTTGCTGAAGGATTACGACTGTTCTAGAGGATCCGGGCAAGGCTAACGTGGTAGCAGACGCGTTAAGCCGTAAGGTTGTTTCGGACTTAAGAGCATTGTTTGCCCATTTGAGCTTGTATGACGACGGGAGTATTTTGGCAGAGCTGCAGGTTAAGCCTACTTGGGTTGAGCAGATCAGAGAGAAACAGTTAGAGGATGAGGTTCTGAGTGCGCGAAGGTTGCAGGTACAGAATGGTGGTTTGGAGGGTTACAGCTTGTCTAGTGATGAGGTTCTGTGTTTTCAAGGTAAGGCTTGTATGCCTAAAGATGTTAAGCTGAGGCAGAAGATTCTTCAGGACGCACATAGCAGTCCTCATGCTATGCATCCTGGAGGTAGCAAGATGTATAAGGATCTTAGAGAGCAGTTTTGGTGGCCTGGTTTGAAGAAAGAGGTGACAGAGTTTGTTGGGAAGTGTTTAACTTGTCAGCAGGTCAAGGCTGAACATCAGTTGCCGTCGGGTTTGCTTCAGCCTGTGAAGATTCCTCAGTGGAAGTGGGAAAGAATAACCATGGATTTCGTCAGTGGGTTACCGCTTACGCCAAGCAAGAAGGATTCAGTTTGGGTAGTGGTGGATCGTCTGACTAAATCAGCTCACTTTATTCCGGTGAGGGTTGACTACTCACTTCAGAAGTTGGCGAAGCTGTATGTGTCAGAGATAGTGAGGTTGCATGGTGTGCCAGTTTCGATAATCTCGGATAGGGATCCCAGGTTTACGTCAAGATTCTGGAAAGCGTTGCATCAGGCTCTGGGTACTCGTTTGGATTTCAGCACGGCTTTTCACCCGCAGTCTGACGGTCAATCAGAAAGGGTTATTCAGATCTTGGAGGACATGCTGAGAGGTTGTGTCCTGGATTTCAGAGGTAGTTGGGAGAAGTTTCTACCATTAGCTGAGTTTGCCTACAACAACAGTTATCAAGCGAGCATCAAGATGGCACCATATGAGGCATTGTATGGTAGGAAGTGTCGCTCACCTACGTGTTGGACGGAGTTAGGTGAACGTCAGTTGTTGGGACCCGAGTTGGTTGCTGAGACTGAGGACAAGGTTAAGTTGATTCAGGCTAGATTGATGGAGGCTTCGGACCGGCAAAAGTCTTATGCCGATCTTAAGCGAAGAGATATAGAGTTTGCTGTTGGGGATCGAGTTTTTCTGAAGGTCTCGCCTTGGAAGAAGGTCCTGAGGTTCGGGAAGAAAGGCAAGCTAAGTCCGAGGTTCATTGGGCCATATAAGGTACTGAGGCGAGTTGGGCCAGTAGCGTATCAGCTTGAGTTGCCAGCAGAGCTTAGTCAGATCCATGACGTATTTCACGTTTCGATGCTTCGGCGTTATCGTTCAGATCCGTCACATGTGGTAGCAGTGGAAGAGATCGAGGTAAATCCAGACTTGACTATGGAAGAAGAACCTGTGCAGATTCTTGATCGGGATGTGAAGGTTCTGCGTAGGAAGTCTGTCCCTTTGGTTAAGGTACTTTGGCGGAACCATGGCGTGGAAGAAGCTACGTGGGAACCCGAGGATATGATGAGACAGCAATACCCGCAACTCTTTTGACCAGGTAATTTCGAGGCCGAAATTATTTTTAAGGGGGGTAGAACTGTAATATCCCGGGTTAGGGGCTGTTTTGTTGTTGCATGTTATTGCATGTATGTAGTGTGCTGTGTTGCTATTTCGGTGTTTTAGGGGCTTAATTGTAGGCTAGGAGTGTGCCTGAGTGAATGGGAAAATTTTGGTTTTTGGGTGTTAGGTGAAGGGAGCTGAGGAAGCTGGGGTTTAAGAATTATATTTGTGGTTTCATAGCACAAAGGAAGAGCTGGCAAAGTGGCAAGGCATGTGCCACTTGGGAGCTAGGTGTGGCGTCATCTTCAGGTGAGGGAGGTCCAGAGTTCAAGCAGCAGAGTCCCCTTTTTGTCACCTATTTTGGACGGCATGGGGGTAGAGGTAGAGAGCAACTAGAACACTACCTTGGACCAAGTCTTACTTTTCAAATGAAAGGTGGAGAGCAACTTGAGGAGAAAGACTTGGTCTTGTTGTTTGAATGTGGGGATGTGAGTGATTGGGGGGATTTGGCCGATTTGTTGGGGGTGTGTGTTGGGGGAGTGGACGGCATAGTGTGGGTTAGGGGGAGGCCGAATGTACCTTGCATTTGGTGCATTTTTCGGTCACTTTTTGGTAGGCTAAAGTTTTCTCTTTTTGTCAAAAACGAACCAATTTTTCTCCATAGAAAATTCTCTTATTTTTTTTTTCTTTTCTCACCTCTTGAAACCGAAACACCTAGTCCCTTAGTTGCCGAAATTGTTTGCTTCATTTGGTTGGTGTGTAGCCGAATGCATGATTGCATTTTTCCTTCTTTCTTCACTTGAGTAAGCCGAAAGTAAAAGTCTTTTCTTGGCATATTTTCTTCCTTGTTGAACCTTGATAGCCGAATATCTCTTCCCATTTCCTCTTTTCTTTTCAAGTGTGTAAACCGAAACCTCTAATCTCTTTTCTTGCATTTTTTTGATTTTTCCTTCTTTCTTAAAAACTTTGTAGCCGAAACTCTCTTCCAAAAACACATTCTTCATCTCTTTTTCTTTCAAAACCCAAAGCCGAATACCTCCCCTCTCTTAGTGTTGTTGGCCGAATTCTTTCCTTCTTTTTGATCAAGGTATTGGCCGAATCCACCCCTTCTTCAAGTGGTTTACTTGGCCGAATATCAGTGGGATATTTGGGGGCTTTGTTTCAATCGTTGGAATCTGGTAAGTCCATGGCCGGGCGGTCATTTATTTTCTTTCTGTTCTCAATCGATGTTGGTTTAGGTAAGGGCCGATTATGGTCATGTTGGAAGGATTCTAATCTCTTCATTATAGGACATCAAAGGTTTCAAAGCAATCAAGAGGAGCCGTTTTCTCCTGTCAATTGATTGGTAGGCAGTGGTAAGTGGCTATGTTATCATTGGATTATTTATCTATTTAGTGCGATTAAGTCTAGAGTGGCAAAAGATTAATAGTTCTCTTTTGAAGGTGTAGCCGATTGTTGGAAGGAGAGCCTTTGTGGTTCGGGTTTGATAAAGAATCAAACCATTAACAAGGTAAGGGCTTTCGACAACCCTTTTGGTCTATGTGGTGTTGGCCGAATGTTGTAGATGCCTAACCCCTATGTTTTGGCCGATTATAGGAGCTAGCAATCGAGGGACTTAGATCGTTTCATTGGGATCTTTAGACTCGTACTTATCAGGTGTGTAACTAACACACTTCTGTTTAGTAATATGATTGATAACCTGTGTGATGACTAATGAAACAGTGGTGACTGTTATGATACCCTAATGGGTATGATTCTGGACTCGGGTAAGTCAGTATCATTATTGTTATAAATTTACTGATGATTTACATGATACCATGGTTGTGATTATATGTGACATGGGATATGAGATTAGATATATTGGTATGATATGCATGATTGTATGATATGCATGATTGTATGATATGCATGATTACATGAGTATGGTATGTTGATGGGTGATACGAGTGGAGGGAGCAGTGATATATTGTGCTGACGAGCACCAGTGTTTTGGTAACACAACTTTGTGACTTTGGGTCACCAGAGGTTTGGCACCTCCAGAGGTTTGGTACCTCAGCGTCTCGTCCCAGTGGTTCAGTACCACAGTGGGTTGGCCCCACGGATGATTATACGGGATTGACGCCAGTGATTTGGTATCACACGATGGGTTGGCCCCATCACCAGATTTGTGACTACGGTCACCAGTGCTTTGGTAGCACATTGTGTCTTTGGGACACCAGAGGTTTGGCACCTCATTGCGACTTGTCCCTGTGGTTTAACCACCGTGGGTTGGCCCCACTTGAGATATGGGATCGTCTGCTAGTGATTTGGTATCACACGATGGGTTGGCCCCATCATCATTGGATTTGTGACTTCGGTCACCAGTGCTTTGGTAGCACAACTGTGTCTTTGGGACACCAGTGGTTTGGTACCACATTGACGGAAATTGTGTCTTTGGGACACCAGTGTTTTGGTAACACATTGTGACTATATGTCACCAGTGGTTTGGCACCACCAGTGGTTTGGTACCACACGGGGTAGAAAAGGCGATATGGATGGTTAGGATCGGGTTGCATTAATTATGTTGCTATGTATGATGTGTGTTAGCATGTTGTTTCTTAGGGAGCGGGATTTACACACTGAGTCACTCGACTCACCCTCTCCTTTGACATTTCAGGTGACTCGTAGATGCGAACTTGGAGCCGGGATGGACTCGAGGTGCTTATGCCATGCCTAATAAAGTTTTACTCAGACTCTACTATTTGGGTACTTTAGTTTATTTACTTTTAATCGGGTTTTATTTTGGATTTGTAAAAGGCCTTTAAAGTTATGTTCTATGTTGTTTATGCTTTAAGTTGATTTTGATATACCTTAACAAAGTAACTTGGAATAAATTTTACTAAAACTTGGAAAGATAATGATTTCAAAATTATAACGCAATGTGTTTTAAATCATACCATCGGGTATCACACCATGTTTTCAATATTAAGTAAGCTCAGATGATTTCCAAATCAAACTCGTTTTTCCCTTAAGATCAAAAATGTTTCAAGTAGCCCTAAGAAACTATTGGAATTCTTAAATGAAATCAACTCGTTTAAACTGCGCACTTTAGATAAGTTTTCAAAATATCCGGGTTTCAAACACACCTCTTGATTTCAAACAAGCCTACTCAAATTTTCTTCAAGTACACTATGTTTTCATTCAGCTTTTAAACGAAAAATCTGATCTCTCAAAAACATGTTTCCCCGTAACATACCAGATTCGGACGTGGTGTCTTATCCGGGTTTGGGGTGTTACATAACAGCCCACAATTTTCATTTATTCACATTTTTAGACATATTTTACAACTTTTACAAATAAGTCCTTTTAGGCATTTTCATCGAAAATAACTTAGCAAAAGTCGTTTATCATACACCAAACATGCATTTTCTACCATTAGACATCAAAATACACAAATATCCATCATGGGTAAAATTTTAGACCTTGATTATTTCTTAAATTAGGGGTAGAAATAGATAGATCATGTTACAAGGATTTCAAAAACATAAAAATCATTAAAAACTAGGCTAGAACGGACTTACAATCGAGCTTGGAAGCTTGAAAAGCCCTAGTCATGGTTTCTTCTTGGTGCATTCAGCCATGGGGTAGAAGATGAGCAAAAATTGGCTTTTAATTTGGCTTTTTAATTCATTTAATAACCAAATTACTAAAATGCCCTTAATGAAAAACTTTAGAAACGTACCTAACCATGTCCATTTTTGTCCACCAACTTAACCAATGGTCTAATTACCATTTAAGGACCTCCAATTTAAAATTTCATAACAATTAGACACCTTTAACCTATAGAAATCACATTTTGCACTTATTATAATTTAGTCCTTTTGACTAAATTGAGTGCCCAAACGTCAAAATTTTTGAATGAAATTTTCACAAAATCATTCCATAAAATTGTAGACCATAAAAATATAATAAAAATATTTTTTTTTTGCATCGAATTTGTGGTCCCGAAACCACTGTTCTGACTAGACCTAAAATTGGGCTGCTACAAAACCACCTAGAAATGTATCCGAAGTCAGAAGCTTTCTAGGATTAGCAGGCTACTATCGACGTTTCATTGAAGGGTTCTCAATAATAGCTACACCGATAACCAGATTTCTACAAAAAGATGTCAAGTTTGAATGGTTGACAAAGTTTCGATCAATTGAAAGCATTGTTAACTGAGGCACCAGTGTTGGTTCAACCAAATCGGGTAAAGAATTTGTGATTTATAGCGACACGTCATTAAATGGTTTGGGTTGCGTATTGATGCAAGAACGAAAAGTTGTAGCTTATGCCTCCAGACAGTTGAAGCCGCATGAAAAGAACTATCCGACGCCTGATTTAGAGTTGGCTGCTATTGTATTTGCATTGGAAATCTGGCATAATCATTTGTACGGTGAAAAATGCCACATCTTTACTGATCATAAGAGTTTAAAGTATATTATGACTCAGAAAGATTTGAATTTGTGACAACGAAGATGGCCCGAGTTATTAAAAGATTACGAGTTAGTGATTGATTATCACCCTGGGAAAGCAAATGTGGTCGCGAATGCTTTGAGTAGAAAGTCATTATTTTCCCTGAGAGCAATGAATACATAGTTGACATTATCTGATGATGGATCGATTTTAGCTGAGTTAAAAGCTAAACTAGTATTCCTTCAGCAAATTTGCGAAGCTCAGAAATGTGATAGTGAATTGCAAGCTAAAAGAATGCAATGCGAGTAAACTAGTGATTCAGAGTACAAAATCGGATCCGATGATTGTTTGATTGTAACAGCCCGATTTTGGGCCTAGTCAGAATAGTGGTTTCGGGACCACAAATTCGACACAAAAATTATTTTTATTATATTTTTATGGGCTACAGTTTTATGAAATGATTTCGTGAAATTTTCACTCGAAAATTTTGACGTTTGGGCACTCAATTTAGTTAAAAGGACTAAATTGTAAAAAGTGCTAAAGTTGAGTTCTACGCGCTAGAGGTGTCTAATTGCTATGAAATTTTAAATTAGAGGTCCTTAGCTGGTAATTAGACCATTGGATAAACTAGTGGACAAAAATGGACATGGTGAGATAAAATTTCAAAGTTTTAAGTGAAGGGCATTTTGGTCATTTGGTAATTAAATGAATTAAAAAGAAAAATCAAGCAAAAATCCTTGTCCACCTTCCTTACCATAGCCAAAAATTTGAAGGTCACCATAGCTAGGGTTTGTCCAACTTCCAAGCTTGATTGTAAGTGCATCCTAGCCCCATTTTTAATACTTTTTACATTTTTGAAGTCGTTATCATCCGATCTATCTATTTCTACCATTAGTTTAAGGAATAGTCAAGGTCTAGGGTTTGACCCATGTTAGACATTTGTGTATTTTGATGTCTAATGGTAGAAAATGAATGTTTGGTGTTAGATAAACAACTTTTACTAATTGATTTTTGATGAAAATGCTTAAAAGGACCTATTTGTAAAAGTTATAAAATATGTAGTAAAGGTGTATTTTAATGGCAATTGGGGGCTGTTATAGTTATAAAAATGGTTCGGCTAGGCTTGTACGATAAAGAAATTGAATAGGTTTCATTTTACGAGCCTAGGGACCAAAATGTAAATATGTCAAAGTTTAGGGGAAAAATATAATTTTTCCATAATAAGATTTTTGGACTGAATTGAATAATGTGAATAATAAATGGGTTAAATTTGCTATTATAGGTTAAGAGAAACGAGGTTCGGACCTAGATCGACGAGAAAAATAAAATATTTGACGATTAGGTCCCATTTCTACTATTTTTGTGCCGAGGTAAGTTCGTATGTAAATAATGCATTGTTATTTATGCTTTAATTGCTTTAATATTGTATGAATTGTGATTTACTCTTTGAACGAAATCGACAAAGTTCAACAAGCGAGAAATCCCGATTGAACCTTAGCAATAGTTAGGATACAAATGTCATGACATTAGGGTTATTGAGATTTCGTGTAAGACCATATCTGGGATATGGCATTGATATGAGACTTCGTGTAAGAACATAGTTGGGCTATTGGAATTGAAACGAGATTCCATGTAAGATCATATCTAGGATATGGCATTGGTATGGCGCTGTGTGTATGCGCGAGATGTCCCGAGTATCCTTTAGTATTCCAAGTGGTTCAACGGGAAATTCAATGAGTATGTCAAAGTTGTAAAAGATTATGATTATGTTGCGAGTTGGTACAGGTACATACGTAAGACTCATTTACTAATGAGCTCGATAAGTGATGAATCCCTCGGTAAGGTTATAAATGAGTAAGTTATGATTAGAAAGTCTTGATACTATTCATGCCAAGTTTATAATGTTCATTTGTATAATACATGAGTGATTATAATGCTTATTATTTGCATAGGAACTTACTAAGCTATATAGCTTACTCCCCTTTCTTTTCCCTTGTCTTATAGTGTCACCAAGCCAGTTCGGGGATCGAAAACTGCCAGAGATCCATTCACGCTATCAACTTAATATTTTTGGTACCATTGATTTTAATATTTTGAGTTATGGCATGTATAGGGACTTGGTCATTTTATTATGTGTCATAATTGATTAGCCAAATGTGTTGGCTTATGTTGGTTGATAATTCATTTTGTAAATGGCCATTGAAATTGGCTAATAATGGTTTAAGTATATATATATGCATATGATGTTGCTTTTCATGGATGTGATTAATTTGCATGGTTGAGTTGATAAGTATGTGATGGTTATATGTGATAGATGGTAACATATGAATGAGTTTTAATGTCTTTGGTTGTGGCTGATTTGGTTGAACGTATATGCTTGGATTTGTGCTTTGTTTTGTTGTGTAGGTATGTGCATGGAAGGGTGAAAAAATGGCTTGGTAAATAGCCTCATTTTGTCCACACGGGTAGACACACAGGCGTGTGTCTAGGCTGTGTGTGAAACATGACTTGCCCCATGTGCATGTGTTCCGGTCATGTGTCCCCTGCACCTTAATTGTTGCAAAATAGAATACTCAGAATTGGGCACACGGGCAGAGACACGAGTGTGTGCCTCAGCTGTGTGGATGGCTCGTCCTCTAACACGGGAGTGTGCCATGGCCGTGTGAAGTTTGAACCTATTTTATGAAAAATTAGGAAAATTAAATCAATCGCACGGCCTAGCACACGGGCATGTGGCACGGCCGTGTGGCATAAGTTAGAAAGCTTCCTATTTTGAACACGGCCCGTGAACGGACGTGTCTAAGGGTCACACGGGCGTGTCCCTTGGACCACACGGGCGTGTGGCCCTATTTCCATGAAAAATTTTCTGAGTGTTGTATGATTTTCTAAAGTTCTCGATTTAGTCTCGAACTACTTCCACTATATGTTTTGGGCCTCGTAGGCTCGTTTTAGGGACGATATGAATGTTTGTGAAAAGTTTTAAATTTGGATGGAAATTATGTCTCGATTTTGTATGGTTGTTTGTGTTTAAGTCAGGTAATGCCTCGTACCCTATTCTAACGTCGAATACGGATAAGGGGTGTTACATTTAGTGGTATTAGAGCTACAGTTTAGTTGATTCTCAGACTAACGTAGCGTGTGTAAGAGTTTAGCTATACATGCCATAAATGAACTGTGATAGTGTAATGACTCTTGAAAATTTTAAATTGTGTTTTCAAATAGTAAATGGATCCCAATTGAGCTGAGGCTGATGAAGTTGAAACTAATGTGCCAGCTCCCGCTCAAGGGGTAGTGCCGTCTGATAGTAGACCTCCTACGGTTAGTCAAAGAGAAGGGGCTAGGGAAGCCTTTCTCCACATGATGAATGAGTGGTATACGAAATTTGTTTGAATAAATCTGAATGCCCTACCTCCTCCATCCCCACCTATTCCTCGATCGGTTCCTGTAGCTCCACAAGGTATGGAATTTGTAAGAATGAATAAGCCCCCGATTGATAAGATCCGAAAGCATGGGATGATGATTTTAGAGCTAATATGAATGATGATCCCGAGAGAGTTGAGTTTTGGCTCAAAAACTCCATCAGAGTATTTGATGAACTATCTTGCACACCAGATGAGTGTTTAAAGTGTGCCATCTCGCTTCGGAGAGATTCTGCATATCACTGGTGGAATACGCTAGTATCATGGTACCAAGGGAGAGGGTTACATGAGAATTCTTTCAAGAGGAGTTCCGAAAGAAATACATAGTCAAGGGCTCATTGATAAAAAATGTAACAAATTTCTTGAGCTGAAGCAAGGCTTGATGTCAGTTACTGAGTATGAGTGAGAATTCGTTAGACTTAGTAAATATGCTCGGGAGTGTGTCTCCACCGAGGCTATCATGTGCAAGAGATTCGAGGATGGTTTGAATGAGGATATTCGTGTAGTTGGGATCTTAGAGCTGACAGAATTTGTGGTATTGGTTGAACGGGCTTGTAAGGCCGAAGAGTTGAATAAAGAGAAGAGGAAAGCTAATTTTGAAGCTAGAGATTTGAGGAAAAGACCGATGAGTAAGTCATTTCCATCTCAGTCAAAGAAATCTAAAGAAATGTATTCCCGTTCGAATGTTTCAGTGGGGTATTCACACAGAGATCGTGGAAGCAACATTCGAGTTTTAAATCTCAAGCTACTTCAATGGCAAGTGTGGGTAATGTAAAGTCTAATAGACCTAAAAGTCAACATTGTGGAAGAAGACATCCTAACGAGTGTAGAGTGAATGACCGAGCTTGTTTCAAGTGTGTTTCTCAAGAGCATTTTATCCGAGATTGTCCTGAAATGGCTGAGAAAGAAAAACTTCATAGTGCGAGGCTGAGTAATACTACTAATCGGGGTAGACCACCGAGAAATACTGGAAATGGAGCTAGTAGTAAAGGTGTAACACCCTTAACCCATATCTGCCGTCGGACTATGGTTAAAGGCGTTACCAGATCGATCGGAAACATTTTCAAAAGTTCATACATTCATCCATCAATCTCAAACATAATGTCCCTTAATACGGTCAACGAGACCTAAAACATGCTTATAAACTGGGTCGAGACTAAACCGATACACATACAAAATTTTATGGAAAATTAAAACTTTTCTAAGTTTCAGGGCTTACACGCCCGTGTGGGTAGGTCGTGTGCCTCCCACGGTTGCTAGACACACCCGTGTGTCCTCTCCATGGTTGAAACTGACCTCTGCTCCACGACCACCAAGCAAGCCCGTGTACTTTGGCCGTGGTCGATCCTGTCAAAACCACACGGCTACCAGGCACGTCCGTGTGCCGTGGCCGTGTCCTCTTAAGCCATATACTGACTTACGACCACGGTCACTAGGCACGGCCGTGTGCCACAACCATGTGACATTATAGGCCATTTTCAAGGCCAAAATGCCACCCACTTGGGTCTTACCTACAAGCAATATTTATCAACACATTTCATGCATACTAGAAAACCAAAATAACCATTCAATATCAATTTCAAGCATGCCAACTTCCAAGACCAAAACATATGTATATCAAGTATAATTCATCCAAATGCTTACCAAAAAATTTGACCAATTCGTGTGCTTCAACGATACCAAGATATACTTCATATATCACTTTCATTTAGACATAATACCATCATATAACTAGCCAAATCACATGGCCAAATTCACTTCATTTACAAATACAAAAGACTAGCCTATACATGCCATATCTAGCAAAATATATATCTAAAGTGTACCATAAACAAGTTGAATAGTGTGATGACGATCCTTGACGGTCCCGAGCCTTCAGTAGCTTTGAAGACCTATAAGACAGAGAAAACACACACACGGAGTAAGCTTTCCAAAAGCTTAGTAAGTCATAATACAAACAAACTTAGCATAGAAGGCATTATATACTCATATATATATATTGGCACATCTAAATCACTTAGCAAATTATCACATATATACTTTGGTCCATGTACTTGGCCATATTTGCCACATTCATCAATTCAAAAGTCTCATATATACAAAGCTCTTTCATGCTTACTATCACATTTCATAATGTTATCCAAATATACAAAATCATCATAGTAAGATCACATAGGAACTTACCTTATATACACTTTTAGTGTATGGATCAACGTACCTGAAACAGATTCACTATTTACATAGCTATTTCGTATCACAGACTTGCCCGTTGAATCGTAAGGAATCTAGTAGGATACTCAAAAAGCTCGGGTAAGTTGTACAATGCCAACGTCCCAGACGAGGTCTTATATGCACTCAGATATCGATGCCACTGTCCTAGACAGGGTCTTATACGAATCAATACGATGCCGATGTCCCAGACATGGTCTTACATGTAAAGATCAAATCGATGCCAATGTCCCATACCAACGTCCCAGATGTGGTCTTACATGATAAAAACAGAACAGATACCTATGTCATGATATGGCTAATCCTATCTATTCCTAGGTTTGTACGGGACTTCGTGGACATTGTCACTATATCGATCTTATTTCAGAATTCATGTACATATCATCTCATAAGCATCCATAGTTAACAATAATCATATGAGCATACACAGTTCAATACAAACACGTTTATTTGCATAATGACTTACCTCGGATTCGATTTAACGGAAATGGAAAAGGCTACTCGGTTACTTTCGCTTTCCCGCGGTCTAAATCCGTTTTCCTCAGTTCTTGATCTTAACATATTCAGAATTAACCCTTTTATTCGTCAAATTGAGACATGGGCTTGATAGTAGACTAAGCAACAATCTCAAAAACATAAAAATAATCAAAATCTAAAGCCAAAACATACCTAAATTATAGCTTGAAATAGCCGAAACCCTTAAAGCTCTTGTTCTTCCTTTTTCTTTGCTAATTTTGGCCAAAAATGGGATGAACTAATGCCACTATCTTTTTCATATGTTTTATTATAAACATATTAATGTACATTTTACTATTTTAACCTTATGAAAAATAAAACAAAACATATGTGCATAAGGTCATTAAAGACCATTGCCGTCCACCACATTATAAATAGGGCAATTTACAACATAAAGCCTTGTCTTTATAAAGACACATCCATTTAGCCACCCAATCAAATAAAGGTCACATTTAACTTTTATGCAATTTAGTCCTTTTGTCAAATTAAACACACAAACAAACAAATTAACTTACGAAATTTTACCACATGCTTGAACACATATCATAGACACAGAAAATAATATTAAAATATTATACGAACTCGGATTTGTGGTCCCGAAACCATTGTTCCGACTAGGGTATAAACCAGACTATTACAATTCTCCCCCCTTAGGGATTTTCGTTCGCAAAAATCTTACCGTTAAACAGGTTCAGATATTGCTGTCTCATTGAATCTTCAGGCTCCCTCGTTGCCTCTTCAATTCTATGTCGATTCCACAATATTTTCACTAACGGTATTATCTTATTTCTCAACTCTTTTACTTCACGAGCTAAGATACGAATCGATTCTTCTTCGTAAGTCATATCAGATCAGATTTCAATTTCAGATGGGGCAACCACATGTGATGGATCGGATCGATATCTACGGAGCATCGAAACATGAAATACATTGTGTATCCTTTCTAGTTCAAAGTGTAACCTTAATCTATACGCAATCGGCCCAACTCGTTCAATGATCTCATACGGTCCGATAAACCTCGGACTTAATTTGCCTTTACGTCCGAATCGAAGAAACTTCTTCCACGGAGACACTTTCTGAAATACTTTGTCACCGATTTCAAATTCTATATCTTTTCGTTTCAAGTCTGCATAAGACTTCTGACGGTCAGATGCTGCTTTCAAACAATCTCAGATCAGTTTCACTTTTTGTTCTAAGTCTTTTATCAAATCAATCCCATGTAGCTTATTTTCACTGAGCTTAGTCCAATACAGAGGTGTACGACATTTATGTCTGTACAAAGCTTTATAAGGTGCCATTTTGATACTTGACTGAAAACTGTTATTGTATGCAAATTCAATCAATGGCAGATAATGTTCCCACGTACCGTTGAACTCAAGAATACAACATCTTAACATATCTTCAAGAATCTGAATGATCCGCTCAAATTGACCATCTGTTTACGGATGAAAAGCTGTACTGAAATGCAGTTTCGTGCCTAAAGCTTCTTGCAATTTCTTCCAGAACCTCGATGTAAACCTCAGATCCCTATTTGACACAATAGATAGTGGCACCCCGTGTAATCTAACAATCTCAGAAATATAAAGCTCAGCTAATTTATCAAGTGAATAATTAGATCTTATCGGAATAAAATGGGCAGATTTCGTCAATCGATCAACTATGACACAAATCGCATCTTTCTTTCTCGGAGTCTGAGGCAAACCAGAAACAAAATCCATTGTCACTCTATCCCATTTCCATTCAGGAATCAGAATTGGTTGTAGCAAACCAGACGGAACTTGATGTTCAGCTTTCACTTGTTCACAGATTATACATTTCGAAACAAAGTCAGAAATATCTCGCTTCATACTAGACCACTAATAATGTTGCTTCAAGTCATGGTACATTTTAGTACTCCCCGGATGGACAGATAATTGACTGTTATGTGCTTCACTCAAAATCAACTGAATTAACTCCGAATTTCTCGAAACACAGATACGATCTTGAAATCTCAAGTAATCATCAACAATTCTAAATTCAGAATCAGAATTCGTATCACACTAAGCTCGTTTCGTTAATAACTCATTATCTGATTTCTGAGCATCACATATTTGCTGTATAAACAACTGTTTCATTTTTTATTCAACTATCACAGAACTATCATCAGACAAGTCTAACTGAGTATTTAAAGCACGTAGTGCAAACAATGATTTCCTACTCAGTGCATCAGCAACAACATTTGTTTTACCTGGATGGTAATCTATCACAAGCTCGTAGTCCTTTATTAATTCTAACCATCTTCTCTGACGCAGGTTCAAATCTTTCTGAGTCATCAGATATTTTAGACTTTTATGATCTGAAAACACATGACATTTCTCACCGTATAGATAATGGCGCCAAATTTTAAGTACAAACACAATCACAGCAAGCTCAAGGTTGTGTGTCGGATAATTCTTTTCATGAGGCTTCAATTGTCTCGAGGCATAAGCTACAACTTTGCCTTCCTGCATCAAAACACATCCCAAACCATTTAACGAAGCATCACTGTATATAACAAATTCTTTACCCGATTCTGGCTGTACTAACACTGGAGCTTCTTTTAACAGAGTTTTCAACTGATCAAAACTTTTCTGGCATTTATCTGACCATTCAAATCTAACATCCTTCTGAAGTAATCTAGTAAATGGAGTAGCTATCGTCGAAAAGCCTTTTACAAATCTGCGATAATAACCAGCAAGTCCCAGAAAACTACAAACTTCAGACACATTCCTCGGAGGTTTCCAATCCAGAATAGCAGAAATCTTGCTCGGATCCACTTGGATTCCAGAAGCTGACACAATATGTCCCAGAAAACTAACCTCGTATAACCAGAATTCACATTTGCTAAATTTCACGTACAATTGCTTTTCTCTCAAAGTTTGCAACACAATTTTCAAATGTTCAGCATGCTCATTTTCATCAAGTGAATAAATCAAGATGCCATCTATGAACACCACAACAAATTGATCTAGGTACGGTCTAAAAATTCTGTTCATCAGATCCATAAAAACAGCAGGATCATTGGTTAGTCCAAATGGCATAACTAAAAACTCATAATGCCCATACCTCGTTCTGAAAGCAGTCTTCAGAATGTCTGAATCTTTAACTCTCAACAGGTAGTATCCCGATCTAAGACCAATCTTAGAAAATATAGTAGCTCCTTTTAACTGATCAAATAAATCATCTATTCAGGGTAATGGATATTTATTCTTTATTGTCACTTTATTCAACTGACGATAATTGATCGTTGTTTTTTGCAATGTCAAAGTCTTAAAATTTATAAAAAGAATTATCAAACCTGGAAACTAACTATGACAACGATATGAGGCAACCGCACCTATCGAACAGTAGTATAGTTAAGGCAAGACCGGAATGTCGAACCCAAAGGAACCAAAAGTACTAATACTAACTCTCTTTTTATTATCTAGCCTAAGAATTAAAGTGATTTTTATTTAATTTAAAATTAACTAACTACTAAACTAAAGACTCTAGGACAAAGAAGAATGAAATTGGGAAAATAACTTTGAGGAAAAACCAATTGATTAAGACGACACCCAAGGAAGAATCCACCTAGACTTCACTTGTTATCTAATTCTGAACCAGACGATTTATTCATTTGACTTGATCCGTAAGATTCCCTAAGTTATATTAATCCCTCTCTCGAGGCGACTAACGTCTAACCCTGGGTTGATTAATTGAAATCTTTTTCTAATTAAAACCCCTAGAATTGCATTAACTCGATCTATTAGGTTTCACCCTAATCCGGTAAAATCTCGTCACCCTATCTCTAGGCGTGCGATCAACTTCGCTCAATTCTGCTAGATCTACTCTTAAGCAGGGACTTTTCCTCCTCTACCTAAGCACATCACACTTGAATTAATATCCCAGAAATATCAACACAAGAATTAAGAACACATAATTAAGAACAAGTCAAATATTTATCATATATTTCAGCAAACGATAACAAGATTCATCTTAGGTTTCATCTCCGTCAGGTATCTGAGGGTTTAGTTCATAAGATAATAGAAAACATATCAGAAGAAAAGATAAAACAAAACATAAGAAATCCCTAAAACCCCCTGAAGGAATTGAAGGAGAGATCTTCCGTCTTGAGTATAATTCCAGCTTCTTGAGATAAATCAACTGGCTATCTTTGTGTAAATTCCCACAACTCTGCCCTCGTTGGCCTATCTGGATGCCCCTTGACTAAAGCCTTGGGTTCTCTCCTTTTCTAGTCATACTTAGGGTGTTTATATAGGCTTTTGAATATGTTTCTTTGCCCCTAAGTATCCAAATCCGAGTGAAACTCTTCTTTCCCAAGACAGGGACACGCCCATGGCACACGCCCGTGTAAGTCGTGGCCAGGCCGTGTTCGAGGCTGTTGAATGGGGCACGGCTATGTGGTCTTGGGCCCAGGCCGTGTGGATTTTGTGATATGGCCCATTTACTCCGTTTTGCGCTCGTTTTCCGTTCTTTTCATCCTCCGGTGCTCTCTTGAGTATAAAACATGAAAACAAAGGATTAAGAGCACCAAATTACATAATTCAAGGCTTAAATAATCAAAAGCATGCTAAATTTGGGCTTAAAATATGTTACTTTTACGGTTTATCAAATAGCCCCACACTTAAGCTTTTGCTTGTCCTCAAGCAAAATTCTCAACTCATAATTAAAGCGAACTTCCCTGATTCATAATATTCATCAATAGTGTTTCATCATAATTCATAGATAATTTATACATGGATAATTCAACTCAAAGGGTCCTAAAGATTCAAACAATCAAAGTCATACATTTATAGTCCTAAAAACGTTAGGTATTTCCCCTTACCTAAATAATTACCTCTGATTCGAAATCGACAAGAGTTGACATCCTCACTAAAGATTCACTCAAACCACTCGAAGTGTTTAAGGTTCAGAATTAAGCACTCAAAAGTCGAACATGAAAAGTTAATCCCATAGGCTTGCATGAAAATCAAATCTCCACCACTAAAATATGAGATGATACACAAATCAAAAGGTCTATACAGGGTTGTAACGTGGCTTAGGTTCAAGGGTATGGATATAGGCTGAATTAGAGGGTTAGAATTGAGATTGACCTGACAATTTACCTAACTAGAAATATGTCTACTCCTAAATAATTACATCAATTAAAATGAGCTTTTTCTCTTCGAGATTTGGAATTTACATGTATAAGCTCAGCTAACATAGAACTAATAATGAATATACCTCGATTTTTTTAGGAATAAGTCAAATGATGAATTTACTACTGAAATAAAATAATTAGGCAATTGATCAAATCAAATCTCGATATAAGGGTAGTCAAAAAGAATGGTGATAACAATTACAAAGGGTTTTTTTTTAGGGGGGAAGTATTAGTGGGTAAGTCAATGAAAAGGGTTGTTAGGATCAACGGGGTTTACTAGGGGTTAATTATGAAAGTGGGCTTTTAGTGGAGTAAGTGGGTTAAAACCTAGGTGCCTTTATCATCTCTATATATCAAATCAAAGGTGTGGTCTCGACATGTATCATCAATGCAAGTTCTAGAATAACAATTCAATGTTGACACACTCATAATCAATAAAGTGAGCACGAAAAAAGAATATATGCTCTAAAAGGCTCAAAATCTCACATAAAATTATGGGTTTTTGATATCAACCTCGTAAATTTCAAACTTCAAGGTAATGATTAGATTCAGGTAGACAACCTAACAAGATTTTTAATTTTTGAAAAATAGACTTATCATGATTGATTCTCTATTATTCTTCAAATTTAATCATCAATGCACAATTATCAATGACTTAATCTAAAACATATAAAAAAATCATAAATCAAAGGAAATTTCATTCTAATCATATATGAAAAACTTACTTCAAGACAAGATATCATTCAGGGATTTGAGAATAATGAAGAAAGTTAGGCACTTTCTCGAAATAAATATTCACCCCCACACTTAAGATGTACATTGCCCTCAATGTACAAAGATGCATGATAGCAATAGAGTAATCAAAAGATAGGGAGAGAAGTGAAACTTCCTAATTTATGGATGAAATCCTTGAGGGATATTCCATGACGAATGTGATGACTAGGTATAAGTGGTATTTTCGTTCCTTGAGTGTTGCATTAAATCTATTTAATCTGCGAAATCATCAATTAAGTTTAGTGAATGGATGTCATTATGGAGACTTAGGGTTAGATAGCCGGTGATAAAGTGAGATTAATAGTAGTAATGAAACTTTCAAGCCTTTTTAGATAGCAAACTAAGATACAATCAACTTAAATAAAAGTATAAATAAAGATAGAGGGAAAGAAATTAAAAATAATAAAAATGAAAATAAACATAAAAACAAAAAGAAAAGGACTCAAAAGTCCTTCGTATCGGCTGGATCTTGCGGTGGTGGTGGCGATGAGATATGAAGGTGATGACAGATCTACTGAAGCATCGCATCAATACTGTTGAATCTTCGAGCAGTGTTATTGAATTACTGCGTACAGTAATGCTCGAACTGAGTGAGATGTGCAGAAATGTCTGAGAGTGAAACAGCCGAATGAGCTGTCCGATGGCTCTGTTGTGGTGCTTCCTGTGGTGGAGGAGCATATTCAGCAACGTCCTCAAGCTCTTCCCCGTCGGTGATGGGTGCTAACCGATATTGGGGGTTCTGTCCCACGCCGGCGTTGAATCATCCTCATATGTAACAATATCTGGTTGCCCTGTGGGGTCATCTGACCTATCAGTGTAAGGGATAAGGTTTGAGCGTCGGTGTTGAGGAGACCGAAATATCAAGCTAGGCGTGTAATGTAAGGCCCCATGGATATGACTCCTCTCTTGTGCTGCTCCGTCTGGTGTTGAATGGCGTGAGCTAAGAAATAAGCCAAGTCGAAAACATACCCGTTCCCCATGCACCACAAGAAATAGGCGTCGTGAGTGTTGACGACGCCGGTGCTCTCTCGTCGACCTGTCAGTGTATGGGCTAAGAGCGAGTGGATGTACCTTAGGGATGGGGCAAGGGCCGTTGCTTTGGAGCGGCTAAGATCATACTCGTTGTTGTTGGGAGCTATGTTGTACCAACATCTCGCGGGGGCTTTGTGGAAATGGCGAGAAAGCTCTGAGAGATCATGTTCCTCCACAAAATTTTCGGTATATAGTCCCAATGCGGCCCTGAATTGTGGTACATTAAGTTCTCGTATAATGCCCCTAGTTGGAATTGGGTTGTACTGGGGTCATCATGTTGTGACATTACTGTCTGGAGGTGAAATGTTGAACATAGCTCCAAAGTGAGCTCCAAATAGGTAGGCTTGATGATGTTGAAGAACTGATTCCACGGGTCAGTGGGTTGTAGGGCCCGTACGTCGTCGGCTAACTGGACCTGTTCCAAGGCGGTCCAATCAATACATCTCCCTGTTCCTAGTGGTTGCGCCCGAAGTATCTTGTAACGATCCTCTTGGACACCCGGAGGGAATCGTAAAAATGGATGGCGCACTTCCGAGGTTGCGCTAGCTGATGAGGAACCGAGACCCTTTCATTTTTTTGGAATTAGGGACTGCGATTTCCTTTCCTCGTGATGATGACATTATTGGCCTGAAGAGAAAAAAAAAGCAACGATTCAAGTATATTTCCAACCAAGAAATTTATCAAGGGGTTCCATTAGTATCCAAAATATAAGGAAGATCAATTCATAACAAGACAACTCAATAGTATTTTGTATGTAAGAACGAGTGATTCAATCTAATGCTAATCATTGTTATTGAAACAAAAATTAAATGTTTAAATTAATCTAATAATGAGAAACTAATTAACCTATTCTCAATTAGATGAATAAAATTCTAAATATGAGAAACTAAAATGGCAGTAAATGTAACAATAAGAGGTGACCAGTAGTGGTGGTGACGACTTGGTTGGGCGGAGCACGGGCGTGTAGCGTCCAAACACGAGCGTGTGCTGCAACTCATTGGGGAAACACGGCGGTGGGAGAGCTTTGGGTCGGGCGTGTAGGTGCAAGCCACGAGCATGGACTGGTTTTTTGATGGGTAATTGAAAGAGTGTGGGAGATAAAGGCTAGAGGAAGTCAATGGTGGGGGATTTCTTGATGGTGGCTGGAGTGGGAGTAGAAATATTTGATGGGAACGACTAGGGTTGAAGTTTTGGGGGAAAGTTTTGTGGGAGATAGTGGTAATGTTCTTTAAATAGGGAAGGGGACACGGGCAGGAGCCACGCCCGTGTCTCTCTTGTTTAGCCCGTGTTTTTCGTGATTTCCGAATTTACGCGCGTTTGCAATGTTGCCCACACCCCGTGTTTCTTGTTCGTGTTCTATTGTGTTCGCTTCTCCCACGCCCGTGCTATTATTGCTACGCCCATGTTCATATAGTCAGTGTTGTACACGGTTGGTAAGCACGGGCGTGGCTCATGCCCGTGTTGGTTTACTCAGAATAGACCACGGTTGTATCACACGACCGTGGTCTCGTAGCCCGTGACAATTTTCTTCTTCATATCGTACGTTACCAGCACGCCCGTTTTTCATCCCATGGTGTCCACACGGCCACGGGCACGCCCGTGTGTAAGGCCGTGTGGCGGTGAAACCTGCGCTTCACTATATTGATTAGTTTATTTTGGATGCTAAAAAAAAGGAAAAATAAAATAAAAATGTAAAGATTAATGGGGTTAGTGAAGTCAGTGCTCGGGTTGCCTCCCGAAAAGCGCTTGTTTAAAGTCTTAAGCTAGACTCACCCTGTTTTCATTTCTAAAAGAAGGTTCACGGAGCTGAAGCTCCTCTCCTAATTCCTTGAAATCTTCACCATTATAAAGTTTCAGTCGTTGACCATTTACCTTGAATGTTCCTTGGGTTGGATGGGTTACCTCGACTGTGCCGTAAGGAAAAATGGTTTTGAACACGAATGGGCCTGACCACCTTGATTTCAGCTTTCCAGGAAATAGTTTGAGTCTTGAATTGTACAGCAAGACCAAGTCTCCTACTTCGAATTACTTTGATTGTTTTAAACGAGTATCATGGCATCGTTTTGTTGCCTCCTTATATAGTCGTGAGTTCTCGTAGGCCTCAGCTTGCCATTCATCTAGCTCGTTCATCTGCATCATTCTCTTTTCACATGCAGTTTTAAGATTGTAATTCAAGAATTTTATAGCCCAGTATGCTTTGTGCTCTAACTCAAATGGTAGATGACAACTTTTCCCGTATGGTGATGTTCCTAAAGGGGTTTTAAATGCTGTTCTATAGGCCCATAAAGCATCATCTACTTTTACTGCCCAATCTTTTCTGTTTGATTGAACTATTTTTTCTAAGATTCACTTAAGCTCTCGATTTGCCACTTCCACTTGCCCACTGGTTTGAGGATGATAAGGGGTAGCTGTTCTGTGGTGTACTCCATATTTTCTTAAGACTTTATCAAATTGAGTATTGCATAAGTGAGTGCCCCTATCACTGATGATTGCTCTGGGTGTTCCAAAACGAGAAAAAAAGTTTCTTAAGAAACTTTACTACAGCTCTAGCATCATTAATAGGTAAGGGCTTCCACCTATTTTGACATATAATCTATTGCTACTAAAATGTATTTATTTCCAAATGAATTAGGGAACGGACCCATAAATTCAATACCCCATACATCAAATATTTCACATGATAACATATATGTTTGAGGCATTTCATCACGTTTGGCATTTATCACACGAAGTGGCATACCTGTTGGCATCTTTAAAAAGAGTTGGCCAATAAAATCCTGACTCGAGCATTTTGTGTGTTGTCTTAATCCCGCTGTAATGTCCTCCTGAAGGTCTAGAATGGCAATGTTCTAGGATTTTACTCACTTCCGTCTTTGTAACGCATCTTCGAATTACTTGATCTGCACATATGCGGAAAAGAAAGGGATCCTCCCAGAAATAGTTTTTCGTATCAGCAAAGAATCGCTTCTTTTGATGATGTGTTAATTTTTTTGGTAAGATGTTAGCAGCTAAATAATTCGCAATATCTATAAACAACGGTACCTCGGAATTGGTTATAGAAAAGAGTTGTTCAACGGGGAATGAAAAGTTTATCTCACTTTCGTCGAGCTCTTCGATATGTGGGTTCTCAAGCCTAGAGAGGTGATCTGCTGCAAGATTTCCAGCTCACTTCTTATCCTGGATTTCCAAATCAAATTCCTGTAAGAGTAAGATCCATCGAATGAGTCGAGGTTTTGCATCAGATTTAGTAAGGAGATAACAAAGAGCTGAATGGTCAGTGTAAACGACAACTTTAGATAATATTAAATACTGTCTAAATTTGTCAAATGCAAAAACTACAGCTAGTAATTCTTTCTCTATGGTGGTGTAGTTTTCTTGTGTTGGCGTTAATGTTTTACTAGCATAATAGATTGGCTGAAAATGCTTGTCTCTTCGCTGTCCCAAAACTGCACATACTGTAAAATCACTAGCATCACACATTAGTTCAAAGGGTAAATTCTAATCAGGTGCAATTATAATTGGAGCATTTATTAGTTTATCTTTGAGGATATTAAATGCATCTAAACACTTCTGATCAAAATTGAAAGGAATATCTTTTTCTAGTAATTTTGTTAAAGGCTTAGCTATTATAGAGAAATCTTTAATGAATCTTCTATAAAATCCAGCATGTCCTAAAAAGCTTCTAATAGCCTTAACTGAACTAGGGGGAGGTAATTTTTCTATGGTTTCAATCTTTGATTTATCTACCTCAATCCCTTTACTAGAAATCTTATGACCTAACACAATCCCTTCTCTAACCATAAAGTGACATCTTTCCAAATTCAAGACAAGATTCGTTTCTTCACATCTTATTAAAACTCGTTCTGAATTTTTAAGGCAAAGGTGGAAAGAATTACCGAATACAGAGAAGTCGTCCATAAATACCTCCATAATGTCTTCCACAAGTTCATCAAAGATGGCCAGCATACAGCGCTGAAAAGTAGCAAGAGCATTACATAATCCAAAAGGTATTCTACGATAAGAAAATGTACCGTATGGGCATGTAAATGTTGTCTTTTCATGATCTTCAGAAGCAATTGGAATTTGAAAATAGCCAGAGAGTCTGTCCAAAAAACAGTAGTACATATGCCCAGATAATCTTTCTAACATCTGATCAATGAAGGGCAAAGGGAAGTGGTCTTTTCTGGTGGTGTCGTTCAGCTTCTTGTAGTCAATATAGACTCTCCAACCTATGATTGTTCTTGTAGGAATCAATTCATTCTTTTCGTTGGCTACAACAGTCATGCCTCCTTTCTTCGGAACTACCTGCACAGGACTTACCCAAGTACTGTCAGAAATAGGATAGATTATTCCCGCATCTAGAAGTTTAACTACCTCAGCTTTGACAACTTCTTTCATATTAGGGTTCAAACGTCTCTAAGGTTGCACACATGGTTTATACTTATCTTCCATTAAAATTTTGTGGGTGCAGAATGATGGGCTTATTCCTTTAATATCAGACATTCTCCACACTATGGCTGTTTTATGTTTCCTTAGTACCCTTAGCAAGTCTTATTTTTCTTTGGGTCCTAGTTCTGAAGAGATGATTACTGGTAGCGTAGAATTATCCCCTAGGAAAGTGTATTCTAAATGTTTTGGCAACTGTTTTAATTTTAATTTGGGTGGTTCATCAACAAAGGATTTCTGTTTTTGTTTGTCATTGATTTCAATATCCTTTATTTTCATCTGTCTAAAGGATGATGTATTAGGAATTGATTCATCAATATTGTTATCCATCTCCTCTCCTTGTGAATGACACAGTTCCATCGTGTCACTGTGTATGATTTCCTGTAAAGATTCTTGAAAGATTTGATCAGTGGCATCAACAAAGTAACAAGACTCATCTTGTTCTCTAGAATATCGCATGGCATTATATATTTGGAATACAATTTCCTCATTGCCTACCCTCAGTGCAAGTTTACCATCACCAACATCAATAATAGCCCTAGCAGTAGCTTGAAAGAGTCGTCCCAAAATTAAAGGTACCTCTATGTCCTCAATCATGTCAAGCACAACAAAGTCAATGGGAAATATAAATTTATCTACTTTTACTAGAACATCTTCGATAATTCCCCTAGAATACTTAACAGATCTGTTAGCTAACCGAATACTCATCCTAGTGGGTTTTGGTTCCTCGAGACCAAGTTGCTTAAACATTCTATAAGGCATTAGATTAATACTGGCACCTAAATCAGCTAATGCTTTCTCTATGCTAAAACTACTAGTTAAACAAGGAATAGTGAAACTTCCTGGATCTTTCAATTTGGTTGGTAGCTTGTTTTGGATGATAGTTGAGCATTCTTCATTAAGTTCCACTGTTGAAATTTCCTCGAACTTCCTCTTATTTGTTAAGAGCTCCTTTAAAAATTTTGCATAAGTTGGCATCTGCAAAATAGCTTCAACAAAAGGTAAGTTAATATGTAGTTGTTTGAAAAGTTCAAGAAATTTACCATATTGTACGTCTAAGTGGTCTTTCTTCAATTTTACTGAATATGGGATTGTTGGTTTAATTTCCTCATGGGTCGGGGTTATCTTAGTATTATCGGTTTCATGTGATATCTCTTTCTTCGTTTCAACTAACTCTCTTCCACTTCTTAACGTCACTGCTTGTACTTGCTCTTTTTCCCTAGGTAAGTTTTCTGATGGTGTTTCAAAAACTAACTTAGTAAGTTGCCCGATCTGATCCTTGAACTCTTGTGTCAATGCCTCAAGTTTTGCTTCTATCTTTTGGAAACGTGTTTCTGTACTTTGGGAATGTATTTTTGAGGCTGCTATAAAGTTTGTTAGCATCTATTCAAGGTTTGGCTTCTTTTCCTGTGGGTAGGGCTGTTGTTGGAAGTTTTGGGATGGTCGTTGCCTTTGATTTCTTTGACTGCCGCATGAGAAATTGGGGTGGTTCTTTGAACCTGTATTATAAGTATTACTATAAGGGTTATTGTTAGATTGGAAATCGTTACCCATATAGGTTATATGTTAGCTCTACATGCCTTGTCCATCGGGTGGGTACTCAAGATTCGCCACTCCTTCACTTGTTTCGCACTGCATAACTGGATATGCCTACGAAGAACCATATAAACCACCAAATTTTTTATGTAGCAACTCTACCTGATTTGATAATATGGTTACTGCATCGAGGTTGAAAACTCCGGCTGCTTTGGCTGGCCTTGTCCTTGTAACTTGCCACCGATAGTTATTCAATGACATCTCTTCTATAAACTTGTAGGCCGTTTCAGGAGTTTTGTTGTTCAGTGTTCCGCCAGTGGCTGAATCGATTAGTTACCGTGTTGAAGGGGTCACACCATTATAAAAAGTTTGGACCTGTAACCGTAAAGTTAATTCGTGGTGTGGGCACCTCCTCAACAAATCTTTGTATCTCTCCCATGCATCGTAAAGTGTCTCTAAGTCCATCTGCACAAAAGAAGAGATATCATTCCTTAACTTGGCCGTTTTGGCCTGCGAAAAATATTTTAATAAAAATTTTTCGGTCATTTGGTCCCATGTAGTGATTAACCCTCATGGAAGAGAATGTAACCACTGTTTGGCTTTATTTTTCATAGAAAAGGGAAATAACCGTAGACAGATGGCATCATCAGAAACGCCATTTATCTTGAAGGTATCACAGAATTCTAGAAAATTCACTAAGTGTGTGTTAGGATCCTCATCCTGCAAACCATCAAACTGAACAAAATGTTGTATCATCTGTATAGTGTTAGGTTTCAGTTCAAAATTATTTGCAGCAATAGTAGGCCTAACAATACTAGACTCAGTTCCTTTTAAACTAGGTTTAGCATAATCATACATAGTTTGAGGAGCATGATTTTTGGCCATCTCTGGAGGTGATGGATAATTCTCAGCCATCTCTTCGGTGGTATTGATTTCGGCTTCTTGCTCTTCCTCTATGTAGTTTAAGCTTCGCCTTATTTCTCTGTGATTTCTGCGAACGGTACCTTCAATATCACTGTCGTAAAGTAGGGGTCCTGTCGGGTTTCTTCTAGACATAAACTAGAGGTACCTGAAAGGAGTGAAAGAGAAAATTTAGAAAAGTTAAAGATAATATTTAATTGCAAAATTAAAATAAATATGGCTAAAGTAATAAAAATTAAGCGTTCTTAATATTTTAGTTCCCCGGCAACGGCGTCAAAAACTTGATCGTTGTTTTTCGCAATGTCAAAGTCTTAAAATTTATAAAAAGAATTATCAAACCTGGAAACTAACTATGACAACGATATGAGGCAACCGCACCTATCGAACAGTAGTATAATTAAGGCAAGACCAGAATGTCGAACCCAAAGAAACCAAAAGTACTAATACTAACTCTCTTTTTATTATCTAGCCTAAGAATTAAAGTGATTTTTATTTAATCTAAAATTAACTAACTACTAAACTAAAGACTCTAGGACAAAGAAGAATGAAATTGGGAAAATAACTTTGAGGAAAAACCAATTGATTAAGACGACGCCCAAGGAAGAATCCACCTAGACTTCACTTGTTATCTAATTCTGAACCAGACGATTTATTCATTTGACTTGATCCGTAAGATTCCCTAAGTTATATTAATCCCTCTCTTGAGGCGACTAACGTCTAACCCTAGGTTGATTAATTGAAATCTCTTTCTAATTAAAACCCTTAGAATTGCATTAACTCAATCTATAGACTCCCATATTAGGTTTCACCCCAATCCGGCAAAATCTCGTCACCCTATCTCTAGGCGTACGATCAACTTCGCTTAATTGTGC
This sequence comes from Gossypium australe, assembly GCA_005393395.2. Lineage (NCBI taxonomy): Eukaryota > Viridiplantae > Streptophyta > Magnoliopsida > Malvales > Malvaceae > Gossypium > Gossypium australe. The sequence continues at coordinate 82,635,361 of CM016625.1, read as the reverse complement.
TAGATCTACTCTTAAGTAGGGACTTTTGCTCCTCCACCTAAGCACATCACACTTGAATTAATATCCCGGAAATATCAACACAAGAATTAAGAACACATAATTAAGAACAAGTCAAATATTTATCATATATTTCAGCAAACGATAACAAGATTCATCTTAGGTTTCATCTCCATCAAGTATCTGAGGGTTTAGCTCATAATAATAATAGAAAACATATCAGAAGAAAAGATAAAACAAAACATAAGAAATCCCTAAAACCCCCTGAAGGAATTGAAGGAGAGATCCTCCGTCTTGAGTATAATTCCGACTTCTTGAGATGAATCAACTGGCTATCTTCGAGAAAATTCCCACAACTCTGCCCTCGTTGGCCTAGCTGGACGCCCCCTGACTAAAGCCTTGGGTTCTCTCCTGTTCTGGTCATACTTAGGGTGTTTATATAGGCTTCTGAATATGTTTCTTTGCCCCTAAGTATCCAAATCCGAGTGAAACTCTTCTTTCCCAAGACAGGGGCACGCCCATGGCACACGCCCGTGTAAGTCGTGGCCAGGCCGTGTTCGAGGCTGTTGAATGGGGCACGGCTGTGTGGTCTTGGGCCCAGCCCGTGTGGATTTCGTGATATGGCCCATTTACTCCGTTTTACGCCCAGTTTCCGTTCTTTTCATCCTCCGGTGCTCTCTTGAGTATAAAACATGAAAACAAAGGATTAAGAGCACCAAATTACATAATCATCCAAAAGCATGCTAAATGTGGGCTTAAAATATGTTACTTTTACGGTTTATCAATAATCAATGCACATCCTCATCGTGCCATCTTTCTTTTTCACAAACAGAACAGGAGCTCCCCAAGATGAGAACCTCGGTCTAGCAAATCCTCTATCGGTCAATTATTGCAACTGTGACTTTAATTCTTTCAACTCTGTTGGTGTCATTCTATACGGAGCTATCGATATAGGTGTAGTACCAGGCAGTAAATCAATACTAAATTCGACTTCACAAATCGAAGGTAGACCCAGCAACTCTTCAGGGAACACATCAGAATACTCACAAACAATAGGCACTGATTCAACTTTCTTCTCAGATACTTTCGAATCAATAACATAAGCAAAATATGCGCCATAACCCTTTTTCACATAACTTTGAGCTTTCAAAACAGATATCACGGTAGACAATCCATTCAAATCATTAGACTCAACTCGTACAATCTCATCATTCGGACATCTCAAATCAATAGTTTTTCTTTTACAGTTCACAACAGCATCATGCAAAAAACAACCAATCCATACCCAGAATAATATCAAACTCATCAAATGGCAAAAGCATCAGATCAGCAGGGAAGTAGATATCTCAAAACATTAACGAATAGTTCTTGCATACTTTGTCAACAAGGACACTTTTACCTAAGGGGTTCGATACTTTTATAGTAAACTCAGTGGACTATACAGGCAAAGTCTTGCTGAATACAAAATTCATACATATATAAGAATGCGTAGAACCAGGGTCTATCAATGCAATCACAGAAGTATCATAAAGTGTAAAAATACCCGTTATAACATCTGGAGATAAAGCTTCCTCTCGAGCTCAGATAGCATACGCTCTGGCCGGCGCTCTAGCTTCAGACCTGGCAACATTGTCTCTCGTAGTTCTCTAACTACCACTGACATTTCTTACATTCTTCAAAGGTCTACCTCTCACAGGTGCATTATCAGATCTCAGATTCTGAACAGTCTCTGGCTCAACAGACTCAGGGCAATCACGGATAAAATGATCAAGTGATCCACATCTGAAGCAAGCTTTGTCATTAAGTCTACAACTTCCCAGATGCCTTTTTCCACAATGTTTACATTCAGGTCTCTCAGTTCGGACATTACCAACACTGGCCACTGAAGTTGCTGGGGTTTTGGAACTCATTTGCGGTCTAGATTGATTTCTGTTCGAATGTCACACATATCTCTGGAACGACTTGGATAATCTCTAGATCTTTTCGGAGCAGACTGGAATGATTTACTCTGAAATCTCTTTCTCATATCTCGAGCTTCAGACTCAACTTTTCTTTTATCTTTCCCAAGTGCCTCAGCTTTGCACGCTCGATCAACGAGTATAACAAACTATTTTATTTCTAATATCCCGACCAGTAAACGAATGTCTTCATTAAATCCATCTTTGAATCTTTTGCACATTATAGCTTCAGATGATACACATTCCCGAGCATACTGACTCAGTCTCACGAACTCTCGTTCATATTTCGAAAAGTCATTCGGCCCTGTTTTAGTTCTAGAAATTCTTTTTGTTTCTGATCGACGAATCTTTCACTGATATATTTCTTCCAGAATTCACTCTAAAAGAAGTCCCATGTAACTCGCTCTTTCGGAACAACAGAAATCAAAGTTTTCCACCATTGATAAGCTGAATCTCGGAGTAAGGACACAACGCACTTTATGCATTCTTTCGGAGCCAAAGACATTTCTTCGAATACCCATATAGTATTTTCTAACCAGAACTCAGCCCTTTCAGCATCATCATCATTAGTAGCCCGAAACTCTTCGGCTCCATACTTACGGATCTTGTCAACCGGAGGCTTATTCCACGGATTCAGATTTGCAGTCAGAGGTATATCAGATGTCTGAGGGGGATTAACCAGGGGCGAGGGTTGCGAAATAGTCGGGTTATTCTTCACAAATTGAGTGAACCACTCATTCTTCATCTGGAAGAAAGCTTGTTTAGCTTCTCCCTCTTGACCGCTCGTAGCCGGTCTCGAATCAGAGGGCGTTGTCCCTTGCGCGGGAGCAGGCGCATTACTCTAAACGTCGTCAGCTACGGCTCTTTCGGGATCCATTACTATACGAAAATCACATTTTATACTTCAGGATTCATCACACTATCACAATTCAGATATATGGCATGTATAGCTAGACTTTGACACACTACGTTAGTCCGAGAATCGGCTAAACCGTAGCTCTATTACCAACCAAATGTAACACCCCTAACCCGTATCCGTCGTCGGACTAGGGTTAAAGGCGTTACCGGACCGATCGGAAAGATTTTCAAAAGTTCATACATTCATCCATCAATATCAAACATAATGTCCCTTAATACGGTCAACGAGACCTAAACATGCTTATAAATCGGGTTGGGACTAAATCGGTACACATACAAAATTTCATGGAAAATTAAAACTTTTCTAAGTTTCAAGGCTTACACGCCCGTGTAGGTAGGTCGTGTGCCTCCCACGGCTGCTAGACACACCCGTGTGTCCTCCCCGTGGTCGAAATTGACCTCTGCTCCACGACCACCAAGCACGCCCGTGTACTTTGGTCATGGTCGATCCTGTCAAAACCACACGGCTACCAAGCACGTCCGTGTGCTGTGGCCGTGTGCTCTTAGGCCATATACTGACTTACGCCCACAGTCACTAGGCATGTCCATGTGCCACAACCGTGTGACATTATAGGCCATTTTCAAGGCCAAAATGTCACCCACTTGGGTCTTGCCTACAAGCAATATTTATCAACACATTTCATGCATACTAGACAACCAAAATAACCATTCAATATTCATTTCAATCATGGCAACTTCCAAGACCAAAACATATGTATATCAAGTATAATTCATCCAAATGCTTACCAAAACACTTGACCAATTCATGTGCTTTAACCATACCAAGATATACTTCACATATCACTTTCATTTAGACATAATACCAACATATAACTAGCTAAATCACATGGCCAAATTCACTTCATTTACAAATACAAAAGACTAGCCTATACATGCCATGTCTAGCAAAATATATATATCCAAAGTGTACCATAAACAAGTTGAATAGTGTGATGACGATCCTTGACGGTCCCAAGCCTTTAGTAGCTTTGAAGACCTATAAGACTGTAACATCCCCAAACCCGGCCCACGAGCCTTGACCGGATCTGGTATGTCACTGCGGAAAACGTTTGAAAAAAATATTTTTGACTTAAAGTAAAGACATAAAACTTTGTGATTGTTTGTAAAATCTTGTGTATTTTAAAATTTCGAGATAAGTTAAGTTGTTACAAATTCCTGGATTAAAACTTTGATATATATATTTTTGAAAATATAATTTGTCGAAAATAAAACATATCCAACTAATAATTCAATTATTAATCCATCTTAAAACATAATAAAGATACTTAATAAAAATACTTAAACCCCTTAACAAACTTCAAACACTTTAAGCGGCCCTTATTACAATAAATACTTAATCCAACTACTGAAAACATAAAACACGTGAACAAATATAAATAACTTCTGCATGGGCCACCTCGTATCCACTCCAACCCGGTCCAAGCTTTAAGCATCACCTGTAAGGTTGATAAAAATTGGGTGAGTCAACAAACTCAGTGTGCAATTAGTCCACTGAAATCCACCCACATATAAACCACATCTTACCCCACATATCAGATATCAATGCACTTATTCACATGAGTTCACTTATTGGGCTTGGCCCATAATCACATCACATATCAGATAATAAGTCACTTATTCACATAATTCCACCATTTGGGCTTGGCCCATATCCATACCACATATCGGATAATAATATAATTAACCACATGCTTCCACATACTGGGCTTGGCCCAATACCACATTTATCCACTTCACATACTGGGCTTGGCCCATTTCACGTTAATCCACATATCATATTGGGCTTGGCCCATTTCACATAAATTCACATAGCAAATAATAATTTCATGCAACATGCACCCAACCCAGCCTAGGGTCCATCCTCTATACACCCCCGTACCCAGCCACCACACACCAGGGGATTACTAAATCGCCCTCCAACCGCTACACATCCACTTCGGCAATTTAAGCCGTCCACGCGAACTTAATCGCAAATAATCCACAACGCGACCTCAGTCAGCGTCAACGATGTAGCCGAGGCTAACATCAAAACCACGATGAGCACAAAGCCATCAATAACCACGATATGGCACAAAGCCTATATCAACCACGTACTCGAATTACACCCTGTCCTTCTTTCATAATCATATCCCACCCATGCACATGCAACATAAAATAGTGACATACATAATGATGCATGAGCATGTTCATCAAGCATATCAGCACATATTCATATTAACAATCACATGTTATTAGATTTGGTACTTATCGGATTATCGACATACCCCTTAAGGGTATCCATATCACAATTTCCACTGCACTAGTTGGCATATTCATAACATATACACATATCACACACATGGCATACATCCCGGAAAACAGTAGGCTAACTACACACCTGATCACTTGTAGAACTACGCTTTCGATATCGACGCTATCACTAATCGAGACTACGGCTATCTGCCTACTCTGCTGCTCTGACGCTGGCCCACACCTCGGTGGCTAATCCCGAACTGCAGAAACTGCTCTCCTCTTGAACTTAGGGATAGGAGTTACCCCTTGTCCTCCTTGACTGGCATTCGCATCCATCGTAGAACTTTAATCAGAACAAATGGTTAATCACTAATACTTTAATCTAAATATATCGAATCGAATCTACACTTACTAAATATCCTTACCAAAATAACCTTGAATCCCGTAAGCTTGCCCTACTTCTGTCGATTTGCCCCTAAACCAAAGTACACAATCGGTCACTACTAAATACTCAAAATATGGCCTTAGGCCAAATATCGACATCCCTTACCTTGTTTAACCAAATCCCGAAAACCACTACTATCCCTGAAGTTGTCGATATCCCTGCTAATCACTTGTTAGAATCGGCTATATGACAATAACCCATAAAAATAAGCCTTGGCCGAATAGCACATACCACTTACCTTGAGTGCTCCAAATCCCGAAATACTCCTTTGATGCTCATTACTGTCGGCTACAACAAAAGGCACACATCACTATGGCACTATGAACATTCGGCCAACCTTAGATCAATGCCTTACCATTGCTTTCTGAATACATATGAAGATGAGATAAACCGATTGCCTAAAGAAATACTTACCCCTATCGTTTGCTTGCAGAGGCTAGAAGAGATCAAGAGAGAGTAGTCGACAAGAGGGGAAAGTGCCTGACTTCCGGCTTTTGAGACTTGCGACAAAAGAAAAAGAATAAGGGCACTTGAGATTCGGCTATGGCCTTTAATAAAAAATAAAATACAAATAGAAGAATGGTCACTTACAAGGTTCGACTAAGCCTCCAAATGAGGTTGGAATATTCGGTTATCACAAGTATATTTCGGCTTTTGAATGAACTATGCAAAGAAGAGAAGAGAAGGAGGGGTTAAGCAATTCAGCAAAGGTGGCAAAGGAGGATTCGACTAATAGGTTCGGCCAAGGAGCAAATAGGGGAGGAGAAGAAAGAAATATAAATGGCCTTGATGCTCTTTGAGGTTTCGGTCAACAAACAAAAAGAGAAACAGATCGAAACTAGATGGCTTCTTCACATAAAGAAAACGGCACAAAGGGGAAAAGAGAAAACTAAATTCGGCACCCCCTCCTTATAAGCTTCAAAACCGAAAGTAATCACCAACGGAGTCCCTTGGCCGGCCACTTAATCTCCTTTATCACATCCCTCATATTTCTCTTTATCACCTTATTCAAAATAATCAAAATAAGACTATAATTATCCTTCACTTAATCTCTTATTTTATCTCTTATCTGCTCACTCAAGATAAGTAAAATAAAACTAAAATTATCCTATATCCTGGCCGAAATTAAAAGGAGAAATAAGCTTAATCCTCATCCAATTAAAAGTCCCATTGCCGTCTCACCTCTTTCCAACTTGACGCAAAATAAAAAGCTCCCTCCTGCTTCCTTTGCATCTCGAACCAAGGCCCTTGCCCACTGCACATGGCGTCATTCTCCAAGGCCCCAAGTGGCGCCTTCAAGCCACCTTACCAAGCCCCATTTCATGTCCATAAACGCCTACAATTTTCCCTTAAGGCCTCCTTAGCCTAGCTCCTCCTTAAAGCTTAAAATCCAATATTTTTCCCATGCATTCTCCTTCATCCTAGAGTTCTAAAATCCCTTAAAACATACTCAACCACACACTGAGCCTACTACCTCGTGAGTTATGCACCAAATGCATAGCCCCTAATTCTAGGGTATTACAAAGACAGAGAAAACGCACACAGGAGTAAGCTTTCCAAAAGCTTAGTAAGTCATAATACAAACAAACTTAGCATAGAAGGCATTATATACTCATATATATATTGGCACATCTAAATCACTTAGCAAATTATCACATATATACTTTGGTCCATGTACTTGGCCATATTTCCACATTCATCAATTCAAAAGTCTCATATATACAAAGCTCTTTCATGCTTACTATCACGTTTCATAATGCTATCCAAATATACAAAATCATCATAGTAAGATCACATAGGAACTTACCTTATATACACTTTTAGTGTATGGATCAACGTACCTGAAACGGATTCACTATTTACATAGCCATTTCGTATCACAGACTTGCCCGTTGAATCGTAAGGAATCTAGTAGGATACTCAAAAAGCTCGGATAAGTTGTACAATGCCAACGTCCCAGACGAGGTCTTATATGCACTCAGATATCGATGCCACTGTCCTAGACAGGGTCTTATACGAATCAATACGATGCCGATGTCCCAGACATTGTCTTACATGTAAAGATCAAATCGATGCCAATGTCCCATACGTGGTCTTATACGTAATCTCAAATCAACACCAACGTCCCAGATGTGGTCTTACATGATAAAAACAGAACAGATACCTATGTCATGATATGGCTAATCTTATCTATTCCTAGGTTTGTACGGGACTACGTGGACATTGTCACTATATCGATCTTATTTCAGAATTCATGTACATATCATCTCATAAGCATCCATAGTTAACAATAATCATATGAGCATACACAGTTCAATACAAATACGTTTATTTGCATTTACCTCGGATTCGATTTAACGGAAATGGAAACAGCTACTCGGTTACTTTTGCTTTCCCGTGGTCTAAATCTGTTTTCCTCGGATCTTAATCTAAACATATTCAGAATTAACCCTTTTATTCACTAATTCATTCAATTCAATCCAAGGACACACATTTAGGGCTATTTACAAATTAACCCTCACATTTGCACCATTTATCAATTTAGTCTATTTTTCTCAAAACATCAAATTCACAAAATCATCATACATCCAAGCTTAGCCGAATGCTTATGTATATCATACAAGCCCATATTTTCCATCAAATTTGCAATTTAGTCCTTCAAGTTTCCATTTTCTCAATTTAGCCCTGTTTAGCTAAATTCATCAAAAATTCAAGAACAAAGTATGTTCATCTAACTCAAATCTTTCATTTAACACCATAAATCATCACAAAGCTCAACATAACATCAATGGCACTTCTCATGAACAACATCAATTCATCAAATTGAGACATGGGCTTGATAGTAGACTAAGCAACAATCTCAAAAACATAAAAATCATCAGAATCTAAAGCCAAAACATACCTAAATTATGGATTGAAATAGCCGAAACCCTTAATGCTCTTGTTCTCCCATTTTCTTTGCTAATTTCGACCAAAAATGGGGTGAACTAATGCCACTATCTTTTTTATATGTTTTATTATAAACATATTGATGTACATTTTACTATTTTAACCTTATGCAAAATAAAACAAAACATATGTGCATAAGGTCATTAAAGACCATTGCCGTCCACCACATTATAAAAAGGGCAATTTACAACATAAAGCCTTGTCTTTATAAAGACACATCCATTTAGCCACTAAATCAAATAAAGGTCACATTTAACTTTTATGCAAATTAGTCCTTTTGTCAAATTAAACACACAAACAAACAAATTAACTTACGAAATTTTACCACATGCATGAACACATATCATAGACGCAGAAAATAATATTAAAATATTATACGGACTCAGATTTGTGGTCCCGAAATCACTGTTCTGACTAGGGTATAAACCAGACTGTTACAATTCTCCTCCCTTAGGGATTTTCATCCCCGAAAATCTTACCGTTAAACAGATTTGGATATTGCTATCTCATTGAATCTTCAAGCTCCCACGTTGCCTTTTCAATTCCATGTCGATTCCACAATATTTTCACTAATGGTATTATCTTATTTCTCAACTCTTTCACTTCACGAGCTAAGATACGAATAGATTCTTCGTCATAAGTTATATCAAATCGGATTTCAATTTTAGATGGGGCATTCACATGTGATGGATCGGATCGATATCTATGGAGCATCGAAACATAAAATACATTGTGTATCTTTTCTAGATCAGAGGCAACCTTAATCTATACGCAACCGACCAAACTCGTTCAATGATCTTATACGATCTGATGAACCTTGGAATTAATTTGCCTTTACGTCCGAATCGAAGCACTTTCTTCCACGGAGACACTTTCTCAGAAATACTTTGTCGCCAATTTCAAATTCTATATATTTTTGTTTCAAGTCTGCATAAGATTTCTGACGGTCAAATGCTGCTTTCAAACAATCTCGGATCAGTTTTACTTTTTGTTCTGAGTCTTTTTATCAAATCAACCCCATGTAGCTTATTGTCACTGAGCTCAGTCCAATACAGAGGTGTACAACATTTACGTCCGTACGATATGCAAGAAAAGGGTATGAAGCCTATCTAGCTCTTGTGTTGGATACAAAAGTGTCTGAATTGAGAACTGAATCAGTGCCGATAGTTTGTGAATATCCAGATGTGTTCCCAGAAGAGTTGCCTGGGTTACCACCAGTTAGAGAAGTTGAGTTTGGTATTGATTTAGTACTAGGGACCTCACCAATATCTATTTCTTTGTATAGAATGGCTCCGACTGAATTGAAAGAATTAAAAGCTCGTTACAAGAATTGACAGATAAGGGTTTTGCGAGACCGAGTCTTTTACCATGGGGTGCACCGATGTTATTTGTCAAGAAGAAAAATGGATCCATGAGACTTTGTATCGATTACTGACAGCTCAACAAGGTGACTATAAAGAAAAAGTATCCTCTGCTAAGGATAGATGACTTGTTTGATCAGTTGAAAGGGGCAACAGTATTCTCGAAGATTGATTTGAGGTTTGCTACTACCAGTTGAGAGTTAAAGAGTCAGACGTGCCAAAAACCGCTTTTAGAACAAGGTACGAGCACTATGAATTTCTTGTCATGCCTTTTGGACTAACTAATGCTCCAGTTATTTTTATGGACTTGATGAATCGAATTTTCTGACCGTTCTTAGATAAGTTTGTGGTTGTGTTCATCGATGACATTTTGATTTATTCTTGGGATGAGTCTAAACATGCCGAACTTTTAAGAGTTGTCTTGCAGACTTTGAGAGATAAGAAATTGTTTGCTAAGTTCAGCAAAAGTGAGTTTTGCCTCCGATAAGTCAAATTTTTGGGACATATTCTCTCTAGAGATCGTATTCAGGTTGATCCGAGTAAGATATCGGCAATTATTAATTGGAAACAATCGAAGAATGTATTTGAGGTCAGAAGCTTTTTGGGCTTAGTCGGTTATTATCGATGTTTTGTCAATGGATTTTCTATGGTTGCTACTCCTATGACTAAGCTGTTGCAAAAGGGTGTTTAGTTCGAATGGTTAGAGAAATGTCAGCAAAACTTTGAAAAGTTGAAAACATTATTGACTGAGGCGATAATTTTAGTGCAACTTGAACTGGGAAAAGAGTTCGTAATTTATAGTGATGCGTCACTGAATGGATTAGGATGTGCGTTGATGCAAGAAGGCAAAGTGATAGCTTATGCCTCGAGACAGTTGAAACCACACGAGAAGAATTATCCGACGCATGATTTTGAATTAGCCGCCATTGTGTTTGCTTTGAAAATTTGGAGACACCATTTATACAGTGAGAAGTGTCATGTCCTTTCTGATCATAAGGGTTTAAAATACTTGATGACTCAGAAAGATTTAAACTTGCGGCAACGGAGATGGCTCGAGTTACTGAAGGATTATGAGCTAGTGATTGACTATCACCCAGGTAAGGCAAATGTAGTCACAGATGCATTGAGTAGAAAGAATTTGTTTGCTTTGAGAGCGATGAATACACGGTTGAATTTGTCCGATAATAGTTCGATCCTAGTCGAGTTGAGAGCTAGACCATTATTCGTTCAACAAATTTGCGAAGCTTAGAAATGTGACATTGATTTGCAAACCAAAAGAGTTCATTGTGAATCGAGTAGTGATTCAGATTTTCATATCAGATCCGATGATTGTTTGATGTTCTGAGGTAGAATTTGTGCACCGAAAAATGATGAACTTATTCAGAAAATTCTTCATGAGGCGCATAATGGTTGTTTATCTGTGCATCCGGGTAGTACAAAAATGTATAATGATTTGAAGAAATTGTATTGGTGGTCAGGTATGAAACAAAATATTTTGAAGTTTATTTCGAGATGCTTAGTTTTTCAACAAGTAAAGGCTGAACACCAAGTACCTTCGGGCTTACTTTAACCAATGATGGTAACTGAGTGGAAATGGGATAGAATTACAATGGACTTCGTGACGGGTTTACCTTTGACTCCAAAAAAGAAAGATGTCGTTTGGGTCATTGTTGATAGATTGACGAAATCGGCTCATTTTATACCTGTACGGACCGATTACTCACTTGACAAGCTAGCTGAATTGTAATTGCTGAAATTGTGAGATTGCACGGAGTGCCTATTTCTATTATCTTGGATAGAGATCCGAGGTTCACTTTGGGTTATTGGAGAAAGTTGCAAGAAGCTTTGGGTACAAAGTTAAACTTTAGTACCTCATTTCACCCGCAAACCGATGGCCAATTAGAGAGAATGATTCATGTTCTCAAAGATATGCTTCGTTGTTGTGTTTTAGAATTCGAGGGTAGCTGGGAAAAATATCTACTATTGGTCGAATTTTCCTGTAACAATAGTTTTCAATCTAGTGTAAAGATGGCACCTTATGAGGCATTGTATGGCCGCAAGTGTCGAACACTTTTCTATTGGATAGATCTCATTGAGAAACAGATGCATGGGGTTGATTTGGTTAAGGAGACCGAAGAGAAAGTGAAAGTAATCCGTGACTGTTTGAAAGCAGCTTCAAATCGACAAAAGTCATACGCAAATTTTTGAAAAGAAAAGAGATCAAATTTCAGATTGGTGATAAAGTATTTCTGAAAGTATCTCCATGGAAAAATATTCTGAGATTTGGTCGTAAAGGCAAGTTGAGTCCACATTTCATCGTGCCGTATGAAGTTATTGAGAGAATAGGGCCAGTGGCATATCGGTTAGCTTTACCGATAGAGTTGGAAAGGATCCACAGCGTATTTCATGTGTCTATGTTATCCCATTACAAATCAGATCTTTCATATATGATTTCTCTGATAGAGGTCGAGATTCGACCCGATATGGCTTATGGTTAAGAACCAATCAAGATTTTGGCTCGGGAAGTTAAACAGTTGAGAAATAAGAGTATAGCCCTAGTGAAAGTTTAATAGCAACGACACAGAGTTGAACAGGCTACGTGGGAACCTGAGGAAGCTATGCGAAAACAGTATCCAAAACTATTTTCTGGTAAGATTTTCGGGGACAAAAATCCCTAAGGGGGAAGAGTTGTAACAACCCGATTTTGGGCCTAGTCGGAATAGTGGTTTCGGGACCAAAAATTCGACACAAAAAATTATTTTTGTTATATTTTTATGGGCTACAGTTTTATGAGATAATTTCGTGAAATTTTTGTTCGAAATTTTTGACGTTTGGGCTCTCAATTTAGTTAAAAGGACTAAATTGTAAAAAGTGCAAAAGTTGAATTCTACATGTTAGAGGTGTCTAATTGTTATGAAATTTTAAATTAGAGGTCCTTAGTTGGTAATTAGACCATTGGATAAATTAGTGGACAAAAATGGACATGGTGAGATAAAATTTCAAAGTTTGAAGTGGGTCATTTGGTAATTAAATGAATTAAAAAGCAAAATCAAGACAAAATCCTTGTCCATCTTCCTCACCATAGCCGAAAATTTGAAGGTCACCATAGCTAGGGTTTGTTCAACTTCCAAGCTTGATTGTAAGTACATCCTAGCCCCGTTTTTAATGCTCTTTACATTTTTAAAGTCGTTATCATCCGATCTATCCATTTCAACCATTAATTTAAGGAATAATCAAGGTTTAGGGTTTGACCCATGTTAGAAATTTGTGTATTTTGATGTCTAATGGTAGAAAATGAATGTTTGGTATTAGATAAACAACTTTTACTAAGTGATTTTTGATGAAAATGCTTAAAAGGACCTATTTGTAAAAGTTATAAAATATGTAGTAAAAGTGTATTTTAATGGAAATTGGGGGCTATTATAGTTATAAAAATGGTTCATCTTGGCTTGTACATTAAATAATTTGAACACGTTTCATTTTACGAGCCTAGGAACCAAAAAATAAATATGTCAAAGTTTATGGGAAAAAATGTAATTTTCCATAATAAGATTTTTGGACTGAATTGAATAATGTGAATAATAAATTGGTTAAATTTTCTATTATAGATTAAGAGAAACAAGGTTCAGACCTAGATCGGGGAAAAAATAAAGTATTTGACGATTAGGTCCCATTTCTACTATTTTTGTACCGAGGTAAGTTCGTATGTAAATAATCCATTGTTATTTATGCTTTAATTGCTTTAATATTGTATGAATTGTGATTTACTCTTTGAACGTAATCAACAAAGTTCAACAAACGAGAAATCCCGATTGAACCTTAGGAATAGTTAAGATACAAATGTCATGACATTAGGGTTATTGAGATTTCGTGTAAGACCATATCTGGGATATGACATCGATATGAGACTTCGTGTAAGACCATAGCTGGGCTATTGGCATCGAAACGAGATTCCATGTAAGACCATATCTAGGATATGGTATTGGTATGGCGCTGTGTGTGTGCGAGATGTCCCGAGTATCCTTTAGTATTCCAAGTGGTTCAAGGGAATTTCAATTAGTATGTCAAAGTTGTGAAAGATTTTGATTATGTTGCGAGTTGGTATAGGTACTACGTAAGACTCTTTTACTATAAATGAGTAAGTTATGATTAGAAGATCTTGATACTATTTATGCCAAGTTTATCATGTTCATTTGTATAATACATGAGTGATTATAATGCTTATTATTTGCATATGAACTTACTAAGCTATATAGCTTACTCCCCTTTCTTTTCCCCTATCTTATAGTGTCACCAAGCCAGCTCGGGGATTGGAAACTGTCGGATATCGATTCACACTATCAACTTAATATTTTGGGTACCATTGATTTTAATATTTTGAGTTATGGCATGTATAGGGACTTGGTCATTTTGTTATGTGTCATAATTGATTAGCCAAATGTGTTGGCTTATGTTGGTTGATAATTCATTTTGTAAATGGCCATTGAAATTGGCTAATATTGGTTTAAGTATATATATGCATATGATGATGCTTTTCATGGATGTGGGGAATTTACATGGTTGAGTTGATAAGTATGTGATGGTTATATGTGATAGATGGTAAGATATGAATGAGTGTTAATGTCTTGGTTGTGGCTGATTTGGTTGAACATATGTGCTTGGATTTGTGCTATGTTTTGTTGTGTAGGTTTGTACATGGAAGGATGACAAAATGGCTTTGTAAATAGCCTCATTTTGTCCACACGAGTAGACACACGGGCGTGTATCTAGGCCGTGTGTGACACACGGCTTTCCCCATGGGTGTGTGTTCTGGCCGTGTGTCCCCTGCACCTTAATTGTTACAAAACAGAATGCTCAGAGTTGAGCACATGGGCAGAGACACGGGCATGTGTCTCAGCCGTGTGGATGGCACGGCCTGTAACACGGGTGTGTGCCCTGGCCGTGTGAAGTCTGCACCTATTTTATGAAAAATTATTAAAATTAAATCAATCGCACGGCCTAGCACATGGACGTGTGGTGGGGTCGTATGGCACAAGTTAGAGAGCTCCCTATTTTGAACACAGCCCGTAGCACGGACGTGTCCAAGGGTCACACGGGCATGTCCCTTGGACCACACGGGTGTGTGGCCTTGTTTCCATGAAATTTTTTCTAAGTGTTGTATGATTTTCTAAAGTTCTCGGTTTAGTCTCGAACTACTTCCACTATATGTTTTGGGCCTTGTAAGCTCGTTTTAGGATATGAAAGTTTTAAATTTGGATGGAAATTATGTCTCGATTTTGTATGGTTGTTTTTGTTTAACTCTGGTAATCCCTCTTACCCTATTTCGGTGTCGAATACGGGTAAGGGGTGTTACATTGATGTTCCGAGATGGAATCTGTGTACCGAAAAACCCAGAGTTGATTCAAAAAAATTTATATGAGGCACATAGTGGTTGTTTATTTGTTCATCTTGGGAGTACTAAAATGTACAATGATTTGAAGAACTTGTATTGGTGGTCGGGTATGAAATGAGATATTTCAGAGTTTGTATCAAAGTGTTTGATTTGTCAGCAAGTGAAAGTTGAACATCAAGTGCCTTCAGGTTCGCTTCAGCCTGTGATGATACCGGAATGGAAATGGGAAATAGTGACTATGGATTTTGTATCAGGATTACCCTTGTCTCTGAAAAAGAAGGATGCAATTTGGGTTGCCGTTGTTCGATTAACGAAATCAGCACATTTCATCCCGGTACGTACTGACATTCACTCGATAGATTAGCTGAATTATACATTGCTGAGATTGTTAGATTGCACAGAGTGCCAGTGTCGATTATTTCGGATAGAGATCCGAGGTTTACATCGCGGTTTTGGGAGAAATTGCAAGACGCTCTAGGTACGAAATTGAATTTTGGCACAGTTTTTCATCCGCAAACTAACAGGCAGTTTGAATGAGTGATTCAGATCCTTGAAGATATGCTCAGATGTTGTGTATTAGAATTTGAAGGCAATTAGGAGAAATATTTGCCGCTAGTTGAATTTACATATAATAACAATTTTCAATCGAGCATAAAGATGGCACCGTACGAAGCTTTGTATGGTCGCAAATGCCGAACTCTATTGCATTGGATCGAGCTTAGCAAGAAATAGATTCACGGGGTTGATTTGATTAGAGAAACCGAAGAGAAAGTAAAAGTAATTCGCGATTGTTTGAAAGCAGCTTCAGATCTTCATAAATCGTACGCAGATTTGAAACAAAAAGATATAGAATTTCAAATCAGTGACAAAGTGTTTTTGAAAGTATCTCTATAGAAGAAAATACTTCGTTTTGGTCGTAAACGCAAGTTGAGTCCGCGTTTCATCGAGCCATATGAGATTATTGAACGAATAGGGCCAGTGGCATATCAGGTAACTTTACCGATTGAGTTAGAGAAAAAGCACAATGTTTTTCATGTGTCGATGTTACATCGATATAGATCGGATCCTTCACATGTGATTTCTCCGTCAGAGATTGAGATTCAGCCCAATATGACGTACAATGGAGAACCGATCAGAATTCTGGCTCGAGAGATCAAAGAGTTGAGAAATAAATGCATAGCTTTAGTAAAATTCTTGTGGCAACATCATGGAGTTGAAGAGGCTACGTGGGAGCCCATTGAAGCTATGAGAAAACAGTACCCTAACCTATTCATTGGTAAGATTTTCAGGGACGAAAATCCTTAAGGGGGAGAGTTGTAACAACTCGTTTTTGGTCAAATCGCAACAGTGGTTTTGAGACCACAAATCTAAGATCAAAATATGTATTTTATTATCATTTTAATGTTTACAGCCTAATTGAATGATTGTGTGAAAATTTCATTAAGAAATTTTATAGTTTATATGGTCAATTTGAGAAAAATTTTATAGTTTAAATATTTATTTTAGTGTACGTAGATACGAATGCGACTAATCCGATATTTTCTCTTTGCCTCGATCTAACTCCGTACAAGGTCTAACAGGATCTATACGAATGAATTTAACTCATTTCAATATAATTCTCTAATCCAACACAGATATTTGGCAAAATTACCATTTTGCCCCTATACTTTTAATTCTTTGCAATTTAGTACTTATCTCATAAAAATGGAAATTTGCACAATTTCATTACAACCCATCATAGCCGAATTATATACATGCTTATAACAGCCCACATTTTTCACAAATTCATAATTTTACCACACAATTTATCACCTTTTGTCAATTTAATCCTTAATTGATAATTTCATCAAAAATTCCTTTACGAAAGTTGTTTATCTAACAACAACCATTCATTTTCTACCATTAAATTTCAAAACCCTAACATGTTCATCAATGGAAAAACTCAAATACTTTAACAGTTTCACAAATTAGTCCCCATGCTAGCTTGATTAAGCTACAACGATCCCGGAAACATATAAATTATCAAAAATGGGACAAAACACATACTTAATTGATGGAAACAAGCTTGCGGAACCCTAAAGAGCAAAAATGGATTTCTTCCTTCAATATTCAATTGAAAAAAAAGATGGGTAAAGATGATAGCAAATTTGGTTTTATTTATTTTATCATTTATTACTTATTTACAAAATTAACCTGAATTAACTTTAAAAATTACACTAATGTCAAGTCATGTACATCCCCTATCACATTTAATGATCTAATTACCATATAAGGACCTTCACTTTAAATTTATATAGTTATTAGACACCTTTAGCTATTAGAACACAACTTTGCACTTTACGTGATTTAATCATTTTTATCAAATTGAGCATGTAAACGATAAAATTTCTTAACGAAATTTTTATGCGGTAATACTGTCATGTTGAAGACCATAAAATAATAATAAAATAAATTTTCTAACTTCGTATTTGTAGTCCCAAAACCACTGTTCCAATTTCACTGAAAACTGGTTGTTTCAAAGGATCACTTCATGTTTCCTTTCAACGACCAAATGCTGGATCGGCTTATTGGAAAGGCCTATTATTGCCTTTTATACGGCTATTTTGGGTAAAATCAAATTGCTATTGCACCGGATGATCAAGAGAAAACAACTTTCACCTGTCCCGTTGGTACTTTCGCTTTTCGTCGTATGCCTTTCGGTCTTTGCAACGTACCAACCACATTTCAAAAGTGCATGATGGCAATATTCTCATATATGATTGAAGACTCTTTAGAGGTGTTATTGATGATTTCTAAATCTATAGGAATGGTTTTGATCATTGCGCTGACAATTTGGATAAAGTATTAAAGCGATGTGAGGACATACATCTTGTCCTGAATTGGGAAAAAAGTCATTTCATGGCAACTGAAGGCATTATGTTAGGACATCGCATCTCTTGTCAAGGCATTCAAGTAGAAAAAGCTATGGTGGAAATAATTGAGAAATTACCTCTACCAACAAATGTGAAAGGTATTTGCAGTTTTCTTTGTCATGCGGGGTTTTACCAAAGGATTGTTAGAGATTTTTTGAAAATTGCAAAGCCCTTATGCTCATTGCTGGAACAGAATAAAAAATTCTTCTTTGACGATACATGTCTGGATGCCTTTATTCAGTTAAAGAAGAAGCTAGTGAATGCACCCATTATCGTTGCACCATATTGGTATCAACCTTTTGAAGTTATATGTGATGGAAGAGACTTTGTTGTGGGTGCGATTCTAGGAAAATAGAAGGGAAAAAATATTTCACGCCATCTATTATGCTAGCAAAACTCTTACAGAGGCTCAACTAAATTATACAACTACAGAGAAAGAACTACTAGTTGTAGTCTTTACTTTTGACAAGTTTTGTTCCTATCTTGCCGGCAAAAAGGTTACTGTATTCACTAATAATTCGGCTTTGAGATATCTCTTTGTGAAAAAGGATGCCAAACCAAGACTGATACGCTGGATATTACTGTTGCAAGAATTTGACATAGAGATAAAAGACCGTAAGGGTTCAGAGAATCAAATTGTAGACCATCTGTCTTGATTGGATGTTTGTAGCGAAGATGGAAACATACTTCAAATTGTCTATACATTCCTAGATGAGAAGTTATTTGCTGTAGATGAAACTCCTTGGTATGCAGATTTTGTTAATTATCTTGGGTGTGGAAACCTTCCATTGGGTGTCACAGGCCATAAAAAAGAAAGATTTCTTCGTGAAGTAGTTAAGTATCATTGGAACGAGTCGTATTTATTCAAGGTAGTCAATGACAACATCATTCAACGTTGTGTTCTAGAAGAGGAGATGCTTTCAATCCTGAAGCATTGTCATGATGCTCCTTATGGAGGTTATTTTAGTGGTATGAGAACTGCGGCTAAAGTTCTCCAATCAGGGTTTTACTGGTCGACATTATTCAAATACACCCACAATTTTGTGAACCAATGTGATAGGTGTCAGTGCACAGGTTATATATCCCGACGCATTGAAATGTTGTAGCAGCCAATTATGGAGGTTGAATTATTCGATGTTTAGGGTATGGATTTCATGGTACTGTTTTTGAGCTCATTTGGAAATCTTTATATATTAGTAGCTGTTGACTACGTCTCGAAGTAGGTGGAAGCTGTTGCAATCCCAAAAGATGACGCAAAGACAGTGCTAAAATGTTTTCACAAGGATATACTCACCCACTTTGGCACACCAAAAGCATTGATCAGTGACTAGGGTGCACACTTTCATTGCAACCAAGAGGCAACCACACTGAAGAGATATGGAGTTAATCACAGAATGACTACTATTTATCATCCGCAAACCAATAGACAAGTCGAAGTAGACAAATTAAGAACATTCTTGAGAAGGTTGTAAACCCTTTGAGGAAAGATTGGTATTTTCGATTGGATGACGTTTTATGGGCATTGGAAACAGCATACAAAACTCCATTAGGGATGTCGCCGTATCAATTGGTTTTTGGAAAATCATGTCACTTGCTAGTTGAACTGGAACACAAAGCAATATGGGCAATTAAGCAAGCGAACAAGGACTATCAAGCAGCTGGAAAGAAAAGACTGTTGGTTATCACTGAACTAGGGAATATTAGGAGAAATGCTTATGAAAATGATGTAATTTACAAGGAAAAGACCAAATGATGGCATGACAGGAATAGTTTGTAGCATCAATTTATCAAGGGTCAACAGGTTTTATTATTCAGTTCTCGACTCAAATTGTACCTAGGTAAATTGTGTTCACGTTGGTCTAGACCTTTTAAAGTTGTCGACGTATTTCCTCATAGTGTAGTCACAATTCGAGATTTACGTGATGGACACCAATTCAAAGTAAATGGACAAAGGCTGAAACACTATTTTGCCAATACTGATCAAAAGCAGGCAGAGACCATTAAATTGGTCGAAAATTTTACTTTTTAATTGGTACTCCTTGATTTTAGTTTATTTTATTTATATTTTATTAAAGTTTTTTTTCCTTCCTTTGTGTAGAATAATTTAGGTACCTTTGTCGACGCATTAAAATTTTATTGTCGGTGCATTCCATAAGTCTGTACTACCATTTATATCTCATCAGAATTTAGGGAAATTCAGATTCCACCGTTGGATCAAAAATCACTCAGCCGTTTAATCCTTCTGAGTGGGCATAATTTCTATTGGACACAACTCTTCCTGCCAGCCTTGTATCACTCCATAAAACAACACGCTTCTCCATTTTCCTCTTTCACTCACTATAAATCCTCTCCTACTGTACCGACTGTCACGCATTCAAGTAACCATTTTTATTTCTTTTCTCTTCTCAAGATCATATTTTTTAACTTTAAACCATTTTCCCTCAACAAAAGATGGCAAAAACAAGAGGCTCGGTTAAGAAATCCACCAAATCTACTACAGAACATGCGTCCTCTGCCATCACAGTTTGTGAATCGGGGTCTCCTAGGCTAGTGCAGATAAATGAGCTAGTAATCTTTTTAAATAAAACGACAAAGAAACGATTTCACGACAACATGTTGAAGCGAAATTTCTATCTCGAACAGGGCATTTCCCTTTCATCATAGCAAGACTTGAGTAAACAAGTCTACAAGACCATCTCAAAGTTAAAGTGGGAAACTTTTTGCACCCATCCTAGAAGCTACTCGCGTTCACTGGTACGTGAGTTTTATGCTAATCTCTACGATCATGAGTTAGAGTTCATTTTTGTTCGAGAAGGTTTAATACCATGGGACACTGAAAAATCAACGAGCTGTACAACACCAAGGTCGATGTCGACGAACACTCTGAGTTCATTGATGACATCACAGATGAAAAAATAGACTTGTTGGTAAGAGACTTGTGTGTCGAGGAAGTAGTGTGGACGGGTTCCCATCAAAATAATTATACAATGCACCGTCAGTTCCTGACACTACAAGGAAAAATTTGATTTCATTTTGTCAATGGAAAACTAAAGCCCTCTACTCACAGCACCACAGTCATCCTTGTCAGAATATGTTTGATAAACTCTTTCTTCAAGGGTAGAAGGCGCAATACTTCACCAAGAAATTGCTGGCTACGCCGCAAGGCAGACTGGGATCTTGGTTTTCCCATCACTAGTGATGTTATTATTCCAGCAAAGAGGAATTGTGCCCCGTGCTATTGAGGAAGTCTTGGAAAATAAGGGCCCAATCAGTGAAGCTTCTGTAGAAAGAATGACTCGTGGCAAGGACACACCGATACTAAAGGATGCGGAAACCAATAAGACAAGAAAGGGCAAAGACAAAGTCCACAATAAAGGAACGAACCTCAATGTAGAGACATCATTATGGCACAAACTGAAGGATGTCACAAAAAATGGTAAATTCCATCAACAACAGGCAGATCAGGCTTGTCGCTACAGTAGAAATATAGATAAATCCCAGAATTTGTTTTATGCTTATACCAGTGCTTGGAACAGCTCTATTCTAGCCACATTAGGCCAATTGAGCCCATCCCTACTACCAGAATACCCTGTGTTTTCACCAATCATTCAAAATTATGACCTCTCTTCCTCGAATGACGACTTAAAAGGCCGAGACAGATCGGTGGCATCCACAGCCATTATGCAGGTCTCTGATAATAAGAAAGAAGGGGAATCCAAGGACATTAAAGAATGCTTGCGAATAATTGATAGATTATTCGAGGATGTTATTTTTGCTGATCAAGATGATACTATTGTTAAGAAGGAATTTTCTGCTGCAGAAGAGGAAGTTGTTGCTGAAGAAGAAAAAGTTGCTAAAAATGAGAAAGAAAAAGAAGAAGATTCTGTTAAGAAGACTGTCTCGCACCCGAGTCAGTGGTGCAAATATTAATAATTTGGAGCGAGCTGGAGCGAGACCGGTGGAAGTTGCTGAGGTAACCAGTGAGGAGCAATGTAACAGTCCAGTTTAGACCCTTTTCAAAACAGTGGTTTTGGGACTACAAATCCGAGTTAGAATAATATTTTAATATTATTTTTCGTGCCTCTGATACATGATTAAGTATGTGTAAATGTCTCGTATGAAAATTTTTCTGACTGTGTGTTTAAATTGAGAAAAGGATTAAATTGCATTAAATACAATATTTGTATGCTATTTGTTAAAGCACCTATGTGCTGTGGCTTTTGAATGTTTGTGGCCTTATGAAGCAATTATGCCAATATTTAGATAGTGGATGATTAAAAGACATTTATAACCTTATGTATATATGTTTTATATGTTATATTAAAAGGGTAAATTAGTAAAATAGGTGTTAATGTTAGAATAATAAAACAAAAAGATGAAAGTGATCATCTTTTATTCCTTCATTTGACCGAATATACAAAAGGAAAAGAAAGAATAAGAACCTTCAAGGTTTCGGCTAGGTTTGATCCAATTTTAATGTATGTTTTGCTTTGGTTTTCGATAATTTCTACGTTTTCGTAATTGTTGCTCCGTATGCTATAAAACCCATGTTGTAATTTGAAGAATTGATGATGTTTATGAGATGTGCCATTAATGAAATGGTGAGCTTTGTGATGATTAATGGTGTTAAATGAAAGATATGTGTTTAATGAACATGTTTTGTTCTTGAAATTTTGATGAATTTAGCTAATTAGGGCTAAATTGTGAAAATAATTTTTTTAGAGGACTAAATTGTGAAATAAGTGAAATGTATGAATTGATATGAGCATAGTGTGTATTCGGTCAAGCATGGGTAAAAGCAAATTTGGTGAATTTGATGTTTTGAGAAAAATGGACTAAATTGATAAAATGTACAAATGTAAGGGCTAAGTTGCAAATAGCCCTAAATGTGTGTTTTTGGATTGAATTGAATGTGTTGGTAAATAAAAGGGTTAAATTTGAATATGTAGAGATCAAGAACCGAAGAAAACGGGCTTAGATCGCGGGAAAGCGAAAGTAGTTGAATAACCGAGTCCGATCGAATATCCGAATCTGAGGTATGTCTATATACAAGTAAATGTATTTGGTATTGAATTATGTATGTTCATATGACTATCTATAGTGATGAATGTATATGAGATGTTGTGAACATGAATTTCGAGGATGTATCGATAAGTTATAAATGTCCTAGATGTCCCGTATGAGCCTAGGAATAGATAGGATTAACTATGTCATGACATAGGTGTCTGTTATATGAAATCATGTAAGACCACGTCTGGGACGTTGGCATTGATTTGAGATTTTGTGTAAGACCACGTCTGGGACGTTGGCATCGATATGGGACTTACGTGTAAGACCATGTCTGGGACATTGGCATCGTATTAATTCGTGTAAGACCCTGTCTGGGACAGTGGCATCGATATCTTACTACATGTAAGACCACGTCTGGGACGCTGCGATTGTACGACTATTCTGAGCACTCTGCATATCTTATTAGATTCTGTAACATCCTGAATTTTTGGGCCTATGCGTTTAATAGGTAGGATATGTTAAATGTGTTAATTTAAGTGTTAGGGGTCCAAATTGGGCTCAGGCTTAGGTAGAAGCCTTGATTAAAATTTTCTGTTTGGGCATTATAGGGGTTTAAAAGGTAGTATCTATGTTTAAAATACCAAAGTGGGCTTGTGGCCCAATCTTAGGAGGTGACGCCACACAAGGGAGTAAGGGGCCCAAATTTAAGTTTCATGGAGCCCAATTCTTTTAATTTAAGTTAGCTAAATTTTGGGCATTAGGATTAGGTGGAGTGGATGGCAACAAGGCTAAAATTTAGGGGTTTTAATGTTTAAAATATGTGGATAATATGCTGATAAATGAGGGAGGAGTTAGAGGTAATTAAGGCTCTTTTAGATGAGCTAGTAGATTAAGATAAAGGAGAAAAGATAGGATTTATCTGCAAGGTTAGGTAAGTGCCGAAATTTCTATAAATAGGGGGAATATCTCTTCAATTTCAGCATTTGGGGTTTTTCTCTCATTCTTTTCTCTTCTTCTCTAAGTAAAAGCCGAAAACTCCTAAAGTTCCATCTTCTTCTTCATTCTCTGCAAAAGCCGAAATCTCTAAGCCTATTCCCTCATCTTCACTTTGATTCAAAAGCCGAAACTACACCTATTCTTCTCCTTAATATTCATTGGCCGAATCTCCCTTAGCCATCTTTTCAATTTTTAGTTCTTTTAAAAGCCGAAAGGGCGATAGATCATCTTTCCGGGATTTTTCCTAGAAGCCGAAACTCATAGATCTCTAAGTTATAGAATCGTGTTACATTCGGGATTTCAAGGTAAGAGGATTTGTTTATTAATATATATAAAATCGGGTAGAATACTAACTATGGCCGAATATAGGAGAGGCCTATTTTCACATCTTTCTGACTTTTTAAAGCAAAGCGTAGATCGGTTTAGCAAGGGTATCTACATTAATCAGGTGTGTAATACTTCCCCACCATCTATAACTGATTATTAATATATGTTTATAAGCTTATATGTTATGATAAAAGCTGAAATCTCGACTTAATGTAGGAAGCCCAAAAAGGGTAACGCAAATTGCCAGGTCAGTGAATAATCTGATTAAATGTTATAAGTAATTTGCTTGTATATGATTGCATGGGTTGGGTTGATGAAAGGAGGAAGTTATACGCTATATGTGTAGCGGTTTATACCGTGATCTGTTACATGTTGTAGCGGCTAATGCCGTGATCTGTTATAAGGGCTTCGACCATAATATGTTGATGAGCAGCATGACTGCCATTTTGGCGTGTAGCGGTGTGGGTCGATTGTAGAAATCCCCAATGGTGTGAACGGTTGGTACGGGGGCGTGTAGCGGATGGAAACCTAGGCAAACAGGTTGGGCCTTACATATTATTTGTTATTTAAATGAATGAAATTATTAATCTGTTTTATGGGCCTAAGGCCCAAATCTAGTTGTGCATGAGGGTTGCACACTGAGTCTCGCGACTCACCCTTTTAATTAACATTTCAGGTGATACCTAGTGCTTCGGACCTGGCTGGAGAGGAACGCAAGGTGGCCATGCAGAAGAACATCTGGATCCAACAAAAAGACTCAAGTTATTATTTTATATTTTTAATTAATGGATTTTAAATCTCGTTGTAATAAGGCCATGGGCCACTTGTTTATGTTTTCTTTATTTTGGGCTTTAATTACTTTTAGTTATTTAAATTCTTATTGAACTAATGCATGTAATTAAATTTGGGCTTTTAATTCATAAAAGCATATTTTATTTAAACTATCAACTATTTAATTTTTTTTTCGAATAAAAGGATAAACTTTTGAAAAATATTTTCTGAAAATAAGACATGTTTTCCAAGATTCTCCTAGTGACATACCAGGTCCGGTCGTGGTGTTTGGGCCGGGTTTGGGGTGTTACAGATTCCAAACGGTTCAACGGGCAAATCTAAGATACGAACGACTATGAGATTTGTATATCCGTTTCAGGTACGTTTGATATGTACACTAAGTGTGTATAAAAGGTAAGTGCTTATATGTACTTACTAAGATAAATATGTGCAATGAAATGATGGAATGATATGTGAAGATATGCTTAAATGAGCTATGTGTATATGTGATATTTGAGTTGAAGAATGTGGTAAGATATGGCTAAGCAAATGAGCCAAATACTATATGTGATGTATATGCTATGAGAACCATTATTGTCATTGTATCAATATGGTTATGTGCATTTTATGTTAAGTTTGTTTGTATATGGCTTACTAAGCTTTTGAAAGCTTACTCTGTGTGTGTATTTGCTCTGTTTTATATATCGTCAAAGCTATTGAAGGCTCTGGGACTGTCAAGGATCGTCATCACACTACTGAAATTCATTTTGGTACTTTTGAAATGTGTACATAGCTAAATATGGCATGTATAGGCTAGTTGTTTTGGATTATGGTTGAAACGTGTATAAATAGCCATAAGGTGTGGCTAGATAAATGTTGATGATATGCATGAGTGATTATGATATATGATGCTTGATTTGGTATGGCTTGATAGTTAATGAAATGGCCAAGACTTTGGTAAGCATATGAAAGCATTATGTGTAAATTGGCATGAATGGAAATGAGATTGAATGTGAGATCTTGTTGATTTATTTGCCATGTTTAGGATGTAAAGTGTGCTTGAAATGAATTGGTATTTTGCTTGTAGGATTGACCCTTGTATGGGTGGCATTTTTGGCCTTGCAAATGGCCTGTCCTGGTAGCCGTGTGATAGTTAGCCTAATCTTACATGGCCATGGTACACGGGGCGTGCGTGGTGGCCGTGTGATCAAGTCAGTAGCTAGAATAATTCTACACGGCCATGGCACACGGCCGTGTCTGGTGGCCGGATAAGTTAGTATACATGCTCTGATTTGGCACGGCCAGGACACATGGGTGTGTCTAGTAGCCGTGGGAGGCACACGGCCTGCCCACACGGGCGTGTGACCTCTAGAATATAGAAAAGTTATAAATTTCTGAGAACTTTCATTTGTGTTTGGTTTAGTCCCGACCCTATTCTAAAGCATGTTTAAGGTCTCGTTGACCTATAAAGGGACACTTTGATTGTGATTAATGAATTGTTATACTAAATGTCTGTAAAAGTTTTTGATCTGTTCGGTAATGCCTTTAACCCTAATCTGGCAACGGATACGGGTTAGGGGTGTTACAAGCAATGCAATTCATTGGAATTAATGGTCTACACTAGACCACTCTAGGTGGCCTCTCCTACACAGGAAGCAGTCGGTGATGCCGAGGTAGAGCCGGGAACTGAGGAGCAATCCGAAGACCGTGCAAAGCCCAAAGAAAAGAAAAGTAAGCGCTCCAAGGATAAAAAATGAAAGAAGGATGAGAAGAAAATGAGGAGAAAAAAATATCATGCAGCCACATCGACGACTACGAATAACTGAGTTAGTTTATTTTAAGCTTTAGTTGTAGTATTCGTGCATTGCATGTAGCTTTAAGTTTTATTTTGATAAGTATACATTGTCATTGCATTTCTTTTATTGTCATTACATTTTCATATTAGTGCATTGGGGACAATACAAACTTTAAGTTTCGGGAAATGCACATAGGGTTTGGAAATGCACCCACATTTCAATTTTTTTCTTCCGGTAATGAAGTATGAAAGGTATAATTATAGTTAATGAAAATTGTTAAAAGATTTCTATTACATTCGATGCTTCATTCTTGAATCATGTGAATTATCAATGAATGAGTTGGATAAATTTGGCAGAAGGTTGTAGCTTCAATTCTTTGATGACTGGATTAGGTTGCATTAGTAGTGGATGACTGCTATCATTCCTTAAATCTTAAATGAATCTGCTTTTTACAGCTACTTATATATGTATATATAGTTATAAATTAGAGACACTCCAAATTGGTTGTAGTATGGAATGTTAAAAAGGGAACACTCTAATACAAGCATTAGAAAAATCAATCTGGCCAAAGGCTATCGCTGCATGAGTGTGTGCCAGTGCAATTACATACTCCCTGGGGGTTTGTTGCACCCCAAGGTATAGTAATGCAACGATATCCCTTATTCCGCCAAAAAATGTATATATATTTATAATATATAAATACTTAGTATTGTACAATAAATATTGTAATGGTAGATAGAACTTAGGATTTGAAGCATGATGCTAGCATTGATGAAGTTGCAACATTATTCGTTCATGCTTATGAATTGTCAATGCAATATTCTTTCATCTGAATGTGATTCATCCACTGGGAATTTAGAAGGCTCAAGTTGCTAGAATTATCATTTGCCTTAGTAAATTTTTTGTAGCCTTGCTAGTTTCTGTTTTACTTGAGGACAAGTAAAAACTCAAGGTTGGGGGTGTGATAGCATTAGAAATAACATATGTTTTCCCCTTTACTTATTGGTTAAATTGTTCCCATTTAGTTATCCTTAGCATAAATTTTAGCATTTTCAGTTTAGTAAATTGTATTTTATAACTCAGTGAATCCTAACCTATTTTATCCTTAATTTTGCTATCTTTTTGCATTAATGTCGCTACATAAGTGAATTCCAGATTGCGTCTAGAATTATCGCCGCACCTGACAGCTGTCTGAATAAGAATTAAAATTGTGTGAGTTGTCCAGTCTGGTATAACCAACTTGTACGTGCAAGGATAGAATAATTTTGAGGAAAGGACACATGTACTGTTGGAGGAGGACATAAAAGGTGGACGTGAGAAGAAAAAGGGAGCTTTATTTTTTCCAGATCATCATTTTCATCATCCGCTCTTGAAGCTTGCAGCCATGGCAACTTAAGCCTCTCACGGGTGAGCCAACATGAAAACCAGATGCAGACAAGCTTCTGACGAGAAAACCTAAGTGTGAGACAAGAGGGAATAGAGAGATTCAGTCGAGTTGTCTAGGAATAGTATTCTCCATTTGATTCTTTCTGATTTCTTTATGAATGCTGGTGATTATTCTCTATTTTCTGTTTGTATGGAAGTACACATGAAATCTTGATTAAATGTTATCTTATTCAATATTGCTTTTATTTTTTAATATTGGGATTTGAAGTTTTTTAACACGAAAGTGTTATTGCAGTCACTAACACTGGAAAGTACAGTGATAGTTTGAGCCAACAAGCATTACAACGAAATCTAAGTGAGGATTAGAGGAATTCAATCCACTTGTTCTTAATAGTGTTGTATTGCAATCATCGGAAGGTGAGGTCAGTATGCATGTTTAAGTCTCAGATTAAATAAAGGAGTGACGCTGAGTAAGCTATACATTGAACTTTATTGCTTCGACAATCACCTATCTTTTTATACCTTGTGAGCACTTAGTATTCTGTTGAAGATTCGTGTTGGGGATCCCAGTTTATCATTATCATATTTTATTTTCTTGATTTCAAGTTATTGCATCGACAACTATTCTCACAATTTATCTCATTTTCATCCTGTTGTTGTTCAGACATTAATAGACAAAAGACTACCATCCCTGTGGGATCGATATCCACACACTCACATCTGTCTACTATACTTGCATCAACAGTGTGCAGTTGCACATTATTGCTATGACGTTAAACAGTCGATCAAGTTTTTGGCGCCGTTGCCAAGGATGGCGTTTGTTTGATGTTTATTTTTTTTTTTGTGTGTTTTTGCACTTTATTTTCCTTATATAATATATAGTATTCACTAACTGGTTTTTCTTTGTTGCTAATTCTTTAACTTCAATTTAGGGTTTTATGACACAAAGCAAATCAAATTCTCTTTCCGATTTTGATCCAAAAATTGAAAGGACTGTTCAAAGTAGACTTCGAGAACAAAGAAATATGGCTCTACCAGGGAACAATACAGCCATAGCCCCGATGCCATAGCAAAATGTTAATAACCCATTATTGTCGCATGATGCTCGTATACAAAATAGGAGTACCTAAAATGAAAGTTGAACAGTTATCGATCATTTGCAAATTATATATGTTCTTCTTGTAGAGTTACTGAGTTTACTACTAGAGTGAGACATCGAGTTATCACAAAATTAACACCAGGGACTATTCCGATCTCAATTGTGTTATACAGCATGTCTTCAAATGAATTAAAAGAATTAAAAGTTCAACTGCAAGGATAATTGATAGAGGTTATATTCAATTGAGTGTATCCTTTTGGGATACATTTGTACTGTATTGTGGAAAAGGAAGATGAGTCGATAAGTCTGTATATAGATTGCTAGTAGTTTAATAAAGTTATGGTAGAGGATAAATAATCATTACTTCATATTGCAGACTTATTCGATTAGTTGAAAAATGCTACAATGTTCTGAAGATAGATTACCTCTCTGGTTACTCTTAGTGGTGAGTTACAAATGTAAATGTACCAGAAACAACATTCAAAATCTATTATGAGCATTACGAGTTTCTAGTCATGTCTTTTGTATTAGATAATACCCTACATCATTTAAGGTTTGGTGAGTCGGGTTTCTTTCTAGTCACAGTTTGACAGATTCATTGATATTTTGCAATGAGGATGTACTTATCTGTTATAAAATTAAGTCATAGCATGTAACACCCCTCACCCGTATTCAACGTCGGAATAGAGTTACGGAGTATTATGAGACATATAACACATTTAAACATAATTTTCTCATACATTTAATCAATACATGTAATCATCATTCAATCTCAATCACTTTGTCCATAATACGAGCCTACGAGGCCCTAAACATGCATTGGGAGTGGTTCAAGACTAAACCGATAACCCGAGAAATTTTTCAACACTTATAAAATTTTTCTCTAAAACAAGGGACACACGCCCGTGTGACCAGGCTGTGTTTCTCGTACGGCCACCAGACACTAGACACACCCGTGTCATAGGCCTATGGACATTCGAAATGGGAGCACATGGTCGTGCCCCAGCCAGTGTCCTACCCCGTGTCCAAACAAGTGACGTTACTGACTTGGGTCACACAGCCAACCACACGCCCGTGTGTCTAGCCCGTGTGCCCTTCGAAGTGGCCATACACGCCCGTGTACTAGGCCGTGTCAAACTTGTAAGGTATACTGACTTATGCAACACAGCCAAGTCACATGCCCGTGTACAAGGCTATGTGCCAATTAGAGGGGTATACTGGCTTGTGCCACATGGCCGATCACACGCCCGTGTGTAAGACCGTGTAGAGTACACTAACTTCATTTCAATTTCAACACCAGGGGACACACGACCATGTAATTTGATCGTGTGTCACACACGGCTGAGACACATGCCCGTGTCTCTTCCCGCGTGGACAAAAATAGGCTATTTGGAAAGCCATTTTGCCACCCTATTTTTACATACCTACACAAGCATAATTTGCAACATTTTTTAACTTAATAGGCAGCTAATCCATAACATTTCATACACATATTTAAATAATTATACGCAACCAAAGCATTATACCAAGTTAAGCCAAATCAAATGGCTTTATCTGTAACAGTCCGGTTTATACCCTAGTCGAAACAGTGGTTTCGGGACCACAAATCCGAGCCTGAATAATATTTTAATATTATTTTTTTGTGTCGTTGATATGTGATTAAGCATGTGATAAATTTTTGTGAACTAATTTGTCTTTCTGTGTGTTTAATTTGACGAAAGGATGAAATTGCATTAAATATGGAAGTTGTATGCTATATGTTAAAGTGCTTATGTGTTTTGGCTTTATAAATATGAGGACTTATGTGGCAATTTGGCCACTTCCATGGTTAGTGGATAGCTAAGGTCATAAATGACCTTGTAACTATGTTTTATGTATTATTATGAAAGGTTATAATGGTAACTTAGTTTATATCATAAAAATTAGAAATCAAAAGCTTAAAATAAGCTTAAATTTCATGTTCTTCCACCGAATGCATGAAAGAAAAGAAATAGAATGGCTTTTTACATTCGGCTAGTTTGAGGCACAAATTTAAGGTATGTTTTATCTGTTTTTGATAATTTCTACGTTTTTGCAATCGTTGCTTTGAGAGCTTCAAAACCCATGTGTTAATTTGATGAATTGATAATGTTTGTGTGGGATGCCATTGATGATATGTCAAGCTTTTTGATGATTTTTGGTGCTAAATGAAAGATATGAGCTAGATGAACAAGTTTTGTTCTTGAAGTTTTGATGAATTTAGCTAAATAGGGCTAAATTGTGAAAATGGCAAATTGAGGGACTAATTTGTGAATTTAATGAAAAATATGGGCTTATATGTGATGTATGAATATTCGGCTAAACATGTGTATGGGTAGATTTTGTGAATTTGATGTTTTTAGAAAAATAGACTAAATTGATAAAATGTGTAAATATGAGGGCTAAATTGTAAACAACCCAAAATATGTGTGTATGGATTGACTTGAATGAAATAATGAATAAAAGGGTTAATTCTGAATATGTTTAGATCAAGAATCGAGGAAAACAGATTTAGATCGCCGAAAAGCGAAAGTCACCAAGTAGCCTTTTTCATTTCGATAAATTGAATCCGAGGAAAGTCAATATGCAAATGAATGTATATGTACGTAATTGAAATTGTTCATATGATTAATGATGATAATGAATATCTTTGTTGTGAAAAGTTATGCATTTGAATTCCGAGATAAGTTCGATATAGTAATTAAGTTCAAGAAGCCCCGTTTGAACATATGAATAGATAGAATTGACTAAGTCATGGCACAGACATCTGTTCTGTTGATATCATGTAAGACCACATCTGGGACATTGGTGTTGATTTCAGATTCGAGTAAGACCCTGTCTGGAACAGTGGCATCGATATCTGAATACGAGTAAGACCCTGTCTGGAACAATCGCATCGATATCTGAATACGAGTAAGACCCTATCTGGGACAGTGGCATCGATATCTGAATACGAGTAAGACCCTATCTAGAACAGTGGCATCGATATCTGAATACGAGTAAGACCCTGTCTGGGACAGTGGCATCGATATCTGAATACGAGTAAGACACTGTCTGGGACAGTGGCATCGATATCTGAATACGAGTAAGACCCTATCTCGAACAATGGCATCGATATCTGACTACGGGTAAGACCCTGTCTGGGACAGTGCATCGATATCTGAATACGAGTAAGACCCTGTCTAGAACAGTGGCATCGATATCTAAATACGAGTAAGACCTTGTCTGGACAGTGGCATCGATATCTGAATGCGAGTAAGATCCTATCTGGAACAGTGGCATCAATATCTGAATATGAATAAGACCCTGTCTGGGACAGTGGCATCGAAATCTAAATACGATTAAGACCCTGTTTACGACAGTGGCATTGATATCTGATTTCGTGTAAAACCCTATCTAGGACAGTGGCATCGACATCCGACTATACGTAAGACCATATCTGAGACGTTGGCATTATACGAATAATCTTAGTGTGCTGAGTATTCTATTAGATTTCGAATAATTCAACAGATAAGTTCGAGAAACAAAAGACTATGTGAATTGTATATTTGTTTCAAGTGCGTTTAACAAGTACACTATGTGTGAATGAAAGGTACGTGTCCATATGATCTTACTATGATAAGTATGTGCATTGAAATGAGGAGATAATATGTGATGATATGCTTGAAAGAGCCATATTTAAATGTGATACAAGAATGAATAAGCTATGATCTAACAAGTACATGATGACAGGCAAGTTTGTATGATGAATTGTTAAATAAAAGTGCCAAGAAGAATTATGGTTATGCAACTGAGCTATTAGTGATTTCATATTAATTATATGTCATGAATGCTTAAATATTAAGTTTATCTGTATATAACTTGCTAAGCTTTTGGAAAGCTTACTCTATGTGTGTGTGTGTTTTATCTATTTTATAGGTCGTTAAAGCTACTGAATGCTCGGGAACGTCAAGGATCGTCATCACACTACTAAAATCATTTTGGTACACTTTGAAAATGTATATGGCTAAATATGGCATGTATAGGCTAGTTTCGGTATAAGTTGTATAATGAACTTAGCCATGTGATTTGGCTAATTATGTTTTGGTAATATGCCTTAATGAATGGGATATGTGAAGTTTTTTTTTTTGGCATGATTAGTTGATATATGAAATGGTTATGAGATGGTAAGTATATATTGATGAAAGGTGCTTGGGCATAATTGAGATTAGTCATGCAAATTGGTATGTTTGGAATTGGTTTGAATGGTTAGATTGAATGAATATTAAATGGATTGTAGTGTGATTACTTTGGTTGGCAAATATGCTTGAATTGGCTGATTATTTTGGTATGTTTTGATGGTTATATGTGCATGAGATATCTTGTTAAATATGGCTTGTAGGTTTAACCCTTATGGGTGGCATTTTGGCCTTGTAAATGACCTATAATGTCACACGGTTGTGGCACACGGGCGTGCCTAACGACCGTGGGTGAATTGTAGGATGTAGTTTAGTACCACACGGCCTCGACACGGGTGTGTCATCTTGCCGTGGTGTGCAAGTCAGTAGCTAGCTAAAAGCACACGGCCATGGTACACGGGACTGCTTGGTGGCCGTGGTGAGGAAGTCAGTATATGGCCTAGTAGCACATGGCCATGGCACACGGGCGTGCCTAGTGACCGTGTTGGTTTAGTCAGTATGTAGACACGGATGGACACACGGGGGTGTCTAGAAGTCGTGGAGGTCACACGGTCTCCTCGCACGAGCGTGTCCTCCCTGTATTTTAGAAAAGTTTAAAATTTTCATGAAATTTCATAGGTGTTTGAGTTTAGTCCTGACTCGACTTCTAGGTATGATTAAGGTCTCGAGGACCCGTTTAAGGGACATTATGTCTGAGAATGATGATTGGATGTATGATTTTGCCTGTGAATGTTATTGATCTGTCTGGTAAATCTCCTAACCCTAATCCGGTGACAGACATGGGATAGGGGTGTTACATTTGGTTGGTATTAGAGCTACGGTTTAGCCGATTCTCGGACTAACGTAGCGTGTCAGAGTCTAGCTATACATGCCATATTTTTGAATTGTGATAGTGTCATGAATCCTGACGTATAAATGTGATTTTCGTATAGTAATGGATCCTGAAAGAGCTGTAGCTGACGACGTAGAAAGTAATGCGCCTACTCCCGCGCAAGGGACAGCGCCCTCTGATTCGAGGCCGGCTACGAGCGGTCATGAGGGAGAAGCTAAAAAAGCTTTCTTCCAGATGATGAGTGAGTGGTTCACTCAATTCGTAAGAAATAACCCGACTGTTTTGCAACCTTCTCCCCCGGTTAACCTCCCTCAGACATCTGCTATGCTTTCGACTATGAATCTGAATCTGATGAACAAGCCTCCGGTTGACGAAATTCGTAAGTATGAGGCCGGAGAGTTTAGGGCTACTAATGATGATAATATCGAGAAAGTTGATTCTGAAGCTCGTAATGAAAGAAAAAGATCAATGAGTAATTTCTCTCAACCTTTGACAAAAAAATATAGAGATGCAAGCAATAGACTAAATGTTTCAATCGGATATACGAGTAGAGATCGTGTGAAATCAAATGTTGGTCTGAGAATTCAAGCTCCAATTGAATCAAATGATGGAAGTACTAAAAACAACAAACCTGAGTGTAGACAGTGTAGAAGACGACATGTGGGAAAATGTTGGGGCAAGTATAACAATAGAGTCTGTTATAAATGTGGATCGCGAAATCACTTCATTCGAGATTGCCCAAAGATGGCGAGTGTTGAAAATGTCAAATCCGAGCGACTCAAGAGTAAGCGTTGTGGTAAAAGACATTCGGGGAATTGTAGATTGAATAATCAAGCTTGCTTTAGATGTGGATCGTTGGATCATTTTATTTGAGACTGCTCAGAGTTTGTTGAACAAGAGACTACTCAGGATCTGAGATTAGATAACGCCCTAGAGAGAAATAGGCCTTCCCTAAATACAAGAAATGTCAGTAATAGTCAGAAGTCTACGAGGGATACTGTTGCAAAATCTGAATTTAAAAAGCCAACTAGAGTGTATACTACTCGAGCTTGTGAGGAAATCTCATCTTCAGATATTATTACGGGTACGTTTACTCTTTATGATACTTTTGTGATTGTATTGATAAACCTTGGTTCTACTTATTCATATATATATATATATATATATTGTAATATCCCGGGTTAGGGGTTATTTTTGTCATGGCATGTTCTGCATGTTGTTAGTATGCTATGTTGCTATTTTTATGTTTTCGAGGCTTAATTGTAGCCTAGGTGTATGCCTGAGTGAATGGGAAAATTTTGGTTTTTGGGTGTTAAGTCAGGGGAGCTGAGGAAGCTGGGGTTTAAGAATTTTAATCGTGGTTTTGTTGCACAAATAAGGAGCTGGCAGAGTGGCAAGGGGGAGCTTGGTATGGCGTCAACTTCAAGGAGTGGAGGTCCAGTGTTCGAGCAGCAGGATTCCTCTATTTTGGCTTCATTTTGGACGGCATAAGAGGGAGGAGTTGTGTGTGATTTAAACTCCACCTTGGACTTGGTCAAGGGGTGACTTGGATGGTGGAGAGCAAAGTGAGGAGGAGGACTTGGTCCACTCATTTCAAATGAGTGAATGGGAGCTTTTGGGGGGATTCTTGGCCGAATTTTGTGGGGTGTTGGAGTGGGGGTGTGGACGGTTTGGTAGAGGGAAGGGAGGTGTGCCGAAATGCACTTCTCATTTTGTGCATTTTCGGCCAAAAGCACTTGTGAAGCAATTCTCTCTTTGTGCCTTACCAAAACCGAAAGTCTAAGCACTTGCCGAATTGTTCTTTGCTCATTTTTGTTTTCTAATTTTCCTTTGCTAGCCGAATGTCACCTTGAAGACACACCCGTGGTTTGTTTTCTTTCACTTTCACTTTTGGCCGAACCTAGCACTCCTCTTGCATTCTTTTTCTTTTTTCTCTTTTGAAACTCTAATAGCCGAATATTCTCCTCCTCATCTTCTTTTCTTTTGTCCATTGTGAAGCCGAATTCTCCATTTCCTTTCTCCTTTCTTTTTGTGCCGAAACTCTACCCATTTACAATCTTTTTCTCTCCTTTACACTAAAGCCGAATTTAAGGATATTAAAACACCTAAAGCCGAATTCTTTTCTTTCACAAAACTTGGTAGCCGAAACTTTACTTCTTTTGGGTGTAAACCGATAGAACCCCTCCATTCATCTTTGTATTTTCTTCTTTCTTAGCATTTTGTTCTCAATCGTTCTTCCCATTTCTCTCAAGGCCGAATCTCCCTTTTCCTAGTGTGGTGTGACCGAATCTTTGTTGGTGTTGGGGTAAGTGATTGGGCCGGTTGGCCATTCCTTCTCTCTCTTTCTTGTTGATTATTGGATGGGTTAAGAGCCGATTTCAGTCTTTGCTAATAAGAGAGAATCGTCGGTTTGGAAACCGATTCTGTTTTAGGGCCTTTTGATCGTGGTGGTGTTTAGGTGGGGCAGTCAATTGAAGCCTTGACTGCAAGTGGCCGATTGGTAAGTAAAGGGTAAGCAGTTGATGTATTTGTGTTAGTACAATCTGTTGATTTCGATTAAGTTAAAAGTGATTAGTGATTAACTATTGGTTTTATAGGGTGCCGATTGTTAGAGGAGAATCACTGCTTGACTCGGATTTGGTAGGAAACCAAATCACCTTCAAGGTAAAGGATTGAAATTAACCCCTTTGGGTTTATATGTCTTTGGCCGAATGGTCTTAGTGCTTAATCCTATGTTGACCGATTGTTTTAGGGGCTTGACAATCGAAGGACATAGATCATTCGTAGGGATCTTTGGACTCGTATTATCAGGTGTGTAACTAACACACCCTCTACTTAGTAACGTTGTTAATAAACTTGATTGCTTAATAAGATTGAAACAGTGAGAAGGATAATTGGATACCCAAAAAGGGGTATGTGTACGATTCGGGTAAGTCTGTTCTATGATGAGTATTAATGATAATATATGATATCATGAATTATGTTATGCATGTTATGAGTTGTAATGCTTGATATGTTGGCATGATATGCATGGCTTGTATGAGATGCATAATCCCATGAGTATGATATGTGTAGGTGATACGAGAGGAGGGAGCAGTGGTATATTGTGCTGACGAGCACCAGTGCTTTGGTAGCACAACTTTGTGACTTTGGGTCACCAGAGGTTTGGCACCTCCAGAGGTTTGGTACCTCAGCGTCTCGTCCCAGTGGCTCAGTACCACAGTGGGTTGGCCCCACGGATGATTATACGGGATTGACGCCAGTGATTTGGTATCACACGATGGGTTGGCCCCATCACCAGATTTGTGACTACGGTCACCAGTGCTTTGGTAGCACATTGTGTCTTTGGGACACCAGAGGTTTGGCACCTCATTGTGACTTGTCCCTGTGGTTTGACCACCGTGGGTTGGCCCCACTTGAGATATGGGATCGTCTGCTAGTGATTTGGTATCACACGATGGGTTGGCCCCATCATCATTGGATTTGTGACTTCGGTCACCAGTGCTTTGGTAGCACATTGTGTCTTTGGGACACCAGTGGTTTGGTACCACATTGACGGATATTGTGTCTTTGGGACACCAGTGTTTTGGTAACACATTGTGACTATATGTCACCAGTGGTTTGGCACCACCAGTGGTTTGGTACCACACGGGGTAGAAAAGGCGATATGGATGGTTAGGACCGGGTTGCATTAATCATGTTGCTATGTATGATGTGTGTTAGCATGTTGATTCTTCGGGAGCGGGATTTACACACTGAGTCACTCGACTCACCCTCTCCTTTGACATTTCAGGTGACTCGTAGCTGCGGACGTGGAGCCGGGATGGACTCGGGGTGCACATGCCATGCTTTAATAAAGTTTTACTCAGACTCTACTAATTGGGTACTTTAGTTTATTTACTTTTAATTGGGTTTATTTGGTTTGTAAAAGGCCTTTAAAGTTATGTTTTAAGTTGTTTACACTTTACGTTGATTTTTGACATGTCTTAACAAAGTAACTTGGAATAAATTTTACTAAAACTTGGAAAGATAACGATTTCAAAACTATAACGCAATGTGTTTTAAACTATACCATCGGGTATCACACTAAGTCTTTTTGACAAACAAATACAACTGGTTCCCAATCCAAACTTGTAGTTCTTCTGAGTTAAAAGTGTTTTATGTATCACTAAGAAACTAATGAGGTTTTAAATGGTTTAAACTCGTTTTAACTACACATTCTGGCTAAGTTTTCAAAATCTCCGGGTTTCGAATACACCAACTATTTTTTTAGTAAGACTGCTCAAATTTGTTTCAAACACACTGTGTTTTCACTCAGCTTTTAAACGGAAAATCTAACTTTTCAAAAACGATTTCCCCGTAGCATACCAGATTCGGACGTGGTGTCTTGTCCGGGTTTGGGGTGTTACAATTGTGGTATCAGAGCCAAGTTCAAAGGCTCGGCTGTGGGCCCGAGGCCCAAAAATGTTTCAAAGTCTGTTTTAAGTGGTTGTTTTGAAATTATGGTTTGAAAGGCATGGCACCGAGTCTCCGGCACCAGTTCGCCCAGGTAAGTACCCCGTACTATTACTTGTGATTTGATTGGATATGATTATGATTTGATGACTAGCAATAGTACACTACTTTAGAGATTGAAACCGATAGGATTTTGTGAACTCGCGAGAACAAATCCTCATTAAATATTCATAAGACTTGCTTTTTAAACAAGTGGAATAAATACTGATGCATAAAATTCTTTAATCAGATACATAGAAAGATTAGACATGAGCACTCGAGGCGGACGTGGTCGTAATACTCGTGGTAGAGGTAGGGGTAGAATGACGGTTTCTGAGCCCGTAGGATCTGGGCAGGGTTCAGAAAATGAGATACCGGTTCCGCCACCAGCTGGAGGTGGTGAGTTCCAAGATCAGACTGGAGACGACGCAGTGTCACAGGCGATGCTGCGAGTGTTGGAAAGGGTAGCTGGGGCAAGTGGTGGTGCAGGAGTTAGGAAATCAGTTCCTGAGCGACTCCGGGCTAATGGGGCTGAATTCTTTCGAGGCGTATCTGGTGTTGCTCCTAGCACTGCTGAATATTGGCTGGAGGCAACTGAGCGGATCATGGATGATCTGGACTTGACGGCTGAAGAGAAGCTGAAGGGTATTGTATCGCTTCTCCGGGATGAGTCGTATCAGTGGTGGCTCACGGTTCGGGATAGTGTGGCCGCGGAGGATTTGACATGGGATTACTTCAGAACTGCATATCAAAAGAAGTACAGCGGGGCTAGTTACATGACTCCCAGAGAAAGGCATTTCTGAGGCTGGTTCAGGGGAGTAAATCTGTTGCTGAGTACGAGGCTGAGTTCCTGAAGCTGAGTAGGTATGCCAGGGGTATTGTAGCCACTGAGCATGAGAGGTGTGCTCGTTTCGAGGATGGTCTGCGAGGCGAGTTGAGGCTGCTGATTGCTCCTCAGCAGGAGCGCGAGTTTGCTGTCTTAGTTGAGAAGGCTAAGGTAGCCGAGGGTGTTAAGGAGTCGGTAAGGCAGAGCATGGACAGGAGTAGACTTAAGAGGAGCTTTGGGTCTTCTGATTCGTCGGGTAATCCGCAGAAGAGGGCTAGATCGAGTGGGCAGAATCAGTCTGCTAGGTTTGTTGCTGCTAGGCAGGGACCGCCGCAGTGTAATCAGTGTGGGAAATCTCATTGGGGTGGTTGCTGGACTGGAGGTAAAGGTTGCTTCGAGTGTGGTTCTCTGGAGCATCGCATTAGGGACTGTCCGCGTAGGATGGCCAGGATTCAGTTTGAGAGTCAGGGCCGTAATCAGTTCAGAGGTAATGGACCGCTACCGCAGAGGGGCCGTGGTAATGGCAGAGGTGGTAATGGTTCTGGTCGGGGCCGTGGAGCACCGGGCAGAGGTGCGGGTAGTTCTGATGTTAGGCAGCCTGGATTAGTGTATGCTGCGAGGCGCCGAGAGGAGGGCGACGCACCGGACGTCATAACCGGTACGTTTTTGATTTTTGGTACTCCTTATACTGCTTTAATTGATGTGGGTTCTACGCACTCTTATGTTGCCAGTAGTATAGTAGAGACAATGGAATTAGACTCTGAGATATCTTCTAGGCAGATGACTGTGATTAGCCCTCTAGGTCACTCTGTAGTAGTAGATAAACTGTTTAGAGATGTACCTCTAGAACTCCAAGGGGTAGTATTTGCTGCTGATCTGATAGAACTGCCGTTTGGGGAGTTCGATCTGATTCTTGGGATGGATTGGCTGGTTAAGTACCAGGCGAGGTTGGATTGCGCGGCCAAGCGCATGGTTCTTAAGACGGTTGATGGTGAGGAGGTGGCTATGATAGGTAATAGGAGGGATTACCTATCAAATGTGGTATCTGCTTTGAAAGCGGAAAAGATGGTCAGGAAGGGCTGTGAAGCGTATGTGGTTCGTGTGTATGCCTTGGAGGCTAAAGAGTCTGCTGTTGAGAAGGTTCGTACTGTTAAGGAATTTGCTGATGTGTTTCCTGAGGAGCTTCCGGGTTTGCCGCCAGATCGAGAGGTAGAGTTCGGGATTGATTTGTTACCCGGGACTGCGCCAGTGTCTATTGCTCCGTATAGGATGGCACCAAAGGAATTGGTGGAGCTTAAGGCTCAGATCCAGGAGTTATTGGATCGAGGTTTTATTAGGCCAAGTGTTTCGCCGTGGGGTGCGCCGGTACTTTTCGTTAAGAAGAAGGATGGCACAATGCGGATGTGTATAGACTACCGCCAGTTGAACAAGCTGACGATTAAAAACAAGTATCCGTTGCCACAGATAGACGATTTGTTTGATCAGCTGAAGGGTGCTGCGGTATTTTCGAAGATTGATCTGAGGTCTGGGTACCATCAGTTAAAGGTTAAGGAGGCGGATATCCATAAAACAACGTTTCGGACTCGGTATGGGCACTACGAATTTCTGGTAATGCCATTCGGGTTGACTAACGCACCGGCAGCGTTTATGGATATGATGAATAGGGTGTTTCAGCAGTATCTGGATCAGTTCGTGGTGGTTTTCATAGACGACATCTTGGTGTACTCAAGGACAGAGGAGGAACATGATGCGCATTTGAGGGTGGTGCTGCAGATTCTGAGGGAAAAACAGCTCTATGCTAAGTTTAGTAAGTGCGAGTTCTGGCTTAGAGAAGTGACGTTCTTGGGTCATGTAGTGTCGGCTGAAGGGATTCGGGTAGATCCTCGTAAGATTGAGGCAGTTTTGGATTGGAAGCCGCCTAGGTCAGTGGCTGAGATACGTAGTTTCCTGGGTTTGGCTGGGTACTACCGAAGGTTTGTTGAGGGTTTCTCGTTGATAGCAGTGCCGATGACTAAGTTATTAAGGAAAGAGGTTCCGTTTGTATGGACTGAGAAACAGCAGGAAAGCTTCGATAAGTTAAAGAAGATCTTGACTGAGGCTCCGGTTTTAATTCAACCTGAAGCTGGTAAGGAATACACAGTCTACTGCGATGCATCACATACGGGTCTGGGTTGTGTGTTGATGCAGGAAGGTAAGGTTGTGGCTTACGCTTCTAGGCAGCTGAGGCCACACGAGGTCAACTATCCGACGCACGATTTGGAGCTAGCGGCTGTAGTTTTCGCCTTAAAGATTTGGAGGCACTACTTGTACGGAGAGAGATCTATAGTCTACACAGATCACAAAAGTCTGAAGTATCTACTGACTCAGAAGGATTTGAATTTGAGGCAGCGTAGATGGGTTGAGTTGCTGAAAGATTACGACTGTTCGATCGAGTATCATCCGGGCAAGGCTAACGTGGTAGCAGACGCGTTGAGCCGTAAGGTTGTTTCGGACTTAAGAGCATTGTTTGCCCATTTAAGTTTGTATGACGACGGGAGTATTCTGGCAGAGCTGCAGGTTAAGCCTACTTGGGTTGAGCAGATCAGAGAAAAACAGTTAGAGGATGAGGTTTTGAGTGCGCGAAGGTTACAAGTGCAGAATGGTGGTTTAGAGGGTTACAGCTTGTCTGGTGATGAGGTTCTGTGTTTTCAAGGTAAGGCTTGTATGCCTAAAGATGTTGAGCTGAGACAGAAGATTCTTCAGGACGCACATAGCAGTCCTCATGCTATGCATCCTGGAGGTAGCAAGATGTATAAGGATCTTACAGAGCAGTTTTGGTGGCCTGGTTTGAAAAAAGAGGTGACAGAGTTTATTGGGAGGTGTCTGACTTGTCAGCAGGTCAAGGCTGAACATCAGTTGCCGTCGGGTTTGCTTCAGCCTGTGAAAATTCCTCAGTGGAAGTGGGAAAGGATAACCATGGATTTTGTCAGTGGGCTACCGCTTACGCCAAGCAAGAAGGATTCAGTTTGGGTAGTGGTGGACCGTCTGACTAAATCAGCTCACTTTATTCCGGTGAGGGTTGACTACTCACTTCAGAAGCTAGCAAAGCTGTATGTTTCGGAGATAGTGAGGTTGCACGGTGTGCCAGTTTCGATAATCTCGGATAGGGATCCCAGGTTTACTTCAAGGTTCTGGAAGGCATTGCATCAGGCTATGGGTACTCGTTTGGATTTCAGCACGGCTTTTCACCCGCAGTCTGACGGTCAATCAGAAAGGGTTATTCAGATCTTAGAAGACATGCTGAGAGGTTGTGTCCTGGATTTCAGAGGTAGTTGGGAGGAGTTTCTACCATTAGCTGAGTTTGCCTATAACAACAGTTACCAAGCAAGCATCAAGATGGCACCGTATGAGGCGTTGTATGGTAGGAAGTGTCGCTCACCTACGTGTTGGACGGAGTTAGGTGAACGTCAATTGTTGGGACCCGAATTGGTAGCTGAGACTGAGGATAAGGTTAAGTTGATTCAGGCTCGGTTGAAGGAAGCTTCGGACCGGCAGAAGTCTTATGCCGATCTTAAGCGAAGAGATATAGAGTTTGCTGTTGGGGATCGAGTGTTTCTGAAGGTCTCGCCTTGGAAGAAGGTATTGAGGTTCGGGAAGAAAGGCAAGCTAAGTCCGAGGTTCATTGGGCCGTATAAGGTGTTGAGGCGAGTTGGACCAGTGGCGTATCAGCTTGAGTTGCCAACAGAGCTTAGCCAGATTCATGATGTTTTTCACGTTTCGATGCTTCGGAGGTATCGTTCAGATCCGTCGCATGTGGTAGCAGTGGAAGAGATCGAGGTGAATCCAGACTTGTCTATGGAAGAGGAACCTGTGCAGATTCTTGATCGGGATGTGAAGGTTC
Source organism: Gossypium australe (assembly GCA_005393395.2). NCBI lineage: Eukaryota > Viridiplantae > Streptophyta > Magnoliopsida > Malvales > Malvaceae > Gossypium > Gossypium australe. The sequence goes on along the minus strand of CM016625.1, from coordinate 82,591,563 downwards.
TGCGTAGGAAGTCTGTGCCTTTGGTTAAGGTACTTTGGCGGAATCATGGTTAGAAGAAGCGACGTGGGAACCCGAGGATACAATGAGACAGCAATACCCGCAACTCTTTTGACCAGGTAATTTCGAGGCCGAAATTATTTTTAAGGGGGGTAGAACTGTAATATCTCGGGTTAGGGGTTATTTTTGTCATGGCATGTTCTGCATGTTGTTAGTATGCTATGTTGCTATTTTTATGTTTTCGAGGCTTAATTGTAGCCTAGGTGTATGCCTGAGTGAATGGGAAAATTTTGGTTTTTGGGTGTTAAGTCAGGGGAGCTGAGGAAGCTGGGGTTTAAGAATTTTAATCGTGGTTTTGTTGCACAAATAAGGAGCTGGCAGAGTGGCAAGGGGGAGCTTGGTATGGCGTCAACTTCAAGGAGTGGAGGTCCAGTGTTCGAGCAGCAGGATTCCTCTATTTTGGCTTCATTTTGGACGGCATAAGAGGGAGGAGTTGTGTGTGATTTAAACTCCACCTTGGACTTGGTCAAGGGGTGACTTGGATGGTGGAGAGCAAAGTGAGGAGGAGGACTTGGTCCACTCATTTCAAATGAGTGAATGGGAGCTTTTGGGGGGATTCTTGGCCGAATTTTGTGGGGTGTTGGAGTGGGGGTGTGGACGGTTTGGTAGAGGGAAGGGAGGTGTGCCGAAATGCACTTCTCATTTTGTGCATTTTCGGCCAAAAGCACTTGTGAAGCAATTCTCTCTTTGTGCCTTACCAAAACCGAAAGTCTAAGCACTTGCCGAATTGTTCTTTGCTCATTTTTGTTTTCTAATTTTCCTTTGCTAGCCGAATGTCACCTTGAAGACACACCCGTGGTTTGTTTTCTTTCACTTTCACTTTTGGCCGAACCTAGCACTCCTCTTGCATTCTTTTTCTTTTTTCTCTTTTGAAACTCTAATAGCCGAATATTCTCCTCCTCATCTTCTTTTCTTTTGTCCATTGTGAAGCCGAATTCTCCATTTCCTTTCTCCTTTCTTTTTGTGCCGAAACTCTACCCATTTACAATCTTTTTCTCTCCTTTACACTAAAGCCGAATTTAAGGATATTAAAACACCTAAAGCCGAATTCTTTTCTTTCACAAAACTTGGTAGCCGAAACTTTACTTCTTTTGGGTGTAAACCGATAGAACCCCTCCATTCATCTTTGTATTTTCTTCTTTCTTAGCATTTTGTTCTCAATCGTTCTTCCCATTTCTCTCAAGGCCGAATCTCCCTTTTCCTAGTGTGGTGTGACCGAATCTTTGTTGGTGTTGGGGTAAGTGATTGGGCCGGTTGGCCATTCCTTCTCTCTCTTTCTTGTTGATTATTGGATGGGTTAAGAGCCGATTTCAGTCTTTGCTAATAAGAGAGAATCGTCGGTTTGGAAACCGATTCTGTTTTAGGGCCTTTTGATCGTGGTGGTGTTTAGGTGGGGCAGTCAATTGAAGCCTTGACTGCAAGTGGCCGATTGGTAAGTAAAGGGTAAGCAGTTGATGTATTTGTGTTAGTACAATCTGTTGATTTCGATTAAGTTAAAAGTGATTAGTGATTAACTATTGGTTTTATAGGGTGCCGATTGTTAGAGGAGAATCACTGCTTGACTCGGATTTGGTAGGAAACCAAATCACCTTCAAGGTAAAGGATTGAAATTAACCCCTTTGGGTTTATATGTCTTTGGCCGAATGGTCTTAGTGCTTAATCCTATGTTGACCGATTGTTTTAGGGGCTTGACAATCGAAGGACATAGATCATTCGTAGGGATCTTTGGACTCGTATTATCAGGTGTGTAACTAACACACCCTCTACTTAGTAACGTTGTTAATAAACTTGATTGCTTAATAAGATTGAAACAGTGAGAAGGATAATTGGATACCCAAAAAGGGGTATGTGTACGATTCGGGTAAGTCTGTTCTATGATGAGTATTAATGATAATATATGATATCATGAATTATGTTATGCATGTTATGAGTTGTAATGCTTGATATGTTGGCATGATATGCATGGCTTGTATGAGATGCATAATCCCATGAGTATGATATGTGTAGGTGATACGAGAGGAGGGAGCAGTGGTATATTGTGCTGACGAGCACCAGTGCTTTGGTAGCACAACTTTGTGACTTTGGGTCACCAGAGGTTTGGCACCTCCAGAGGTTTGGTACCTCAGCGTCTCGTCCCAGTGGCTCAGTACCACAGTGGGTTGGCCCCACGGATGATTATACGGGATTGACGCCAGTGATTTGGTATCACACGATGGGTTGGCCCCATCACCAGATTTGTGACTACGGTCACCAGTGCTTTGGTAGCACATTGTGTCTTTGGGACACCAGAGGTTTGGCACCTCATTGTGACTTGTCCCTGTGGTTTGACCACCGTGGGTTGGCCCCACTTGAGATATGGGATCGTCTGCTAGTGATTTGGTATCACACGATGGGTTGGCCCCATCATCATTGGATTTGTGACTTCGGTCACCAGTGCTTTGGTAGCACATTGTGTCTTTGGGACACCAGTGGTTTGGTACCACATTGACGGATATTGTGTCTTTGGGACACCAGTGTTTTGGTAACACATTGTGACTATATGTCACCAGTGGTTTGGCACCACCAGTGGTTTGGTACCACACGGGGTAGAAAAGGCGATATGGATGGTTAGGACCGGGTTGCATTAATCATGTTGCTATGTATGATGTGTGTTAGCATGTTGATTCTTCGGGAGCGGGATTTACACACTGAGTCACTCGACTCACCCTCTCCTTTGACATTTCAGGTGACTCGTAGCTGCGGACGTGGAGCCGGGATGGACTCGGGGTGCACATACCATGCTTTAATAAAGTTTTACTCAGACTCTACTAATTGGGTACTTTAGTTTATTTACTTTTAATTGGGTTTATTTGGTTTGTAAAAGGCCTTTAAAGTTATGTTTTAAGTTGTTTACACTTTACGTTGATTTTTGACATGTCTTAACAAAGTAACTTGGAATAAATTTTACTAAAACTTGGAAAGATAACGATTTCAAAACTATAACGCAATGTGTTTTAAACTATACCATCGGGTATCACACTAAGTCTTTTTGACAAACAAATACAACTGGTTCCCAATCCAAACTTGTAGTTCTTCTGAGTTAAAAGTGTTTTATGTATCACTAAGAAACTAATGAGGTTTTAAATGGTTTAAACTCGTTTTAACTACACATTCTGGCTAAGTTTTCAAAATCTCCGGGTTTCGAATACACCAACTATTTTTTTAGTAAGACTGCTCAAATTTGTTTCAAACACACTGTGTTTTCACTCAGCTTTTAAACGGAAAATCTAACTTTTCAAAAACGATTTCCCCGTAGCATACCAGATTCGGACGTGGTGTCTTGTCCGGGTTTGGGGTGTTACAATTGTGGTATCAGAGCCAAGTTCAAAGGCTCGGCTGTGGGCCCGAGGCCCAAAAATGTTTCAAAGTCTGTTTTAAGTGGTTGTTTTGAAATTATGGTTTGAAAGGCATGGCACCGAGTCTCCGGCACCAGTTCGCCCAGGTAAGTACCCCGTACTATTACTTGTGATTTGATTGGATATGATTATGATTTGATGATTAGCAATAGTACACTACTTTAGAGATTGAAACCGATAGGATTTTGTGAACTCGCGAGAACAAATCCTCATTAAATATTCATAAGACTTGCTTTTTAAACAAGTGGAATAAATACTGATGCATAAAATTCTTTAATCAGATACATAGAAAGATTAGACATGAGCACTCGAGGCGGACGTGGTCGTAATACTCGTGGTAGAGGTAGGGGTAGAATGACGGTTTCTGAGCCCGTAGGATCTGGGCAGGGTTCAGAAAATGAGATACCGGTTCCGCCACCAGCTGGAGGTGGTGAGTTCCAAGATCAGACTGGAGACGACGCAGTGTCACAGGCGATGCTGCGAGTGTTGGAAAGGGTAGCTGGGGCAAGTGGTGGTGCAGGAGTTAGGAAATCAGTTCCTGAGCGACTCCGGGCTAATGGGGCTGAATTCTTTCGAGGCGTATCTGGTGTTGCTCCTAGCACTGCTGAATATTGGCTGGAGGCAACTGAGCGGATCATAGATGATCTGGACTTGACGGCTGAAGAGAAGCTGAAGGGTATTGTATCGCTTCTCCGGGATGAGTCGTATCAGTGGTGGCTCACGGTTCGGGATAGTGTGGCCGCGGAGGATTTGACATGGGATTACTTCAGAACTGCATATCAAAAGAAGTACATCGGGGCTAGTTACATCGACTCCCAGAGAAAGGCATTTCTGAGGCTGGTTCAGGGGAGTAAATCTGTTGCTGAGTACGAGGCTGAGTTCCTGAAGCTGAGTAGGTATGCCAGGGGTATTGTAGCCACTGAGCATGAGAGGTGTGCTCGTTTCGAGGATGGTCTGCGAGACGAGTTGAGGCTGCTGATTGCTCCTCAGCAGGAGCGCGAGTTTGCTGTCTTAGTTGAGAAGGCTAAGGTAGCCGAGGGTGTTAAGGAGTCGGTAAGGCAGAGCATGGACAGGAGTAGACTTAAGAGGAGCTTTGGGTCTTCCGATTCGTCGGGTAATCCGCAGAAGAGGGCTAGATCGAGTGGGCAGAATCAGTCTGCTAGGTTTGTTGCTGCTAGGCAGGGACCGCCGCAGTGTAATCAGTGTGGGAAATCTCATTGGGGTGGTTGCTGGACTGGAGGTAAAGGTTGCTTCGAGTGTGGTTCTCTGGAGCATCGCATTAGGGACTGTCCGCGTAGGATGGCCAGGATTCAGTTTGAGAGTCAGGGCCGTAATCAGTTCAGAGGTAATGGACCGCTACCGCAGAGGGGCCGTGGTAATGGCAGAGGTGGTAATGGTTCTGGTCGGGGCCGTGGAGCACCGGGCAGAGGTGCGGGTAGTTCTGATGCTAGGCAGCCTGGATTAGTGTATGCTGCGAGGCGCCGAGAGGAGGGCGACGCACCGGACGTCATAACCGGTACGTTTTTGATTTTTGGTACTCCTTATACTGCTTTAATTGATGTGGGTTCTACGCACTCTTATGTTGCCAGTAGTATAGTAGAGACAATGGAATTAGACTCTGAGATATCTTCTAGGCAGATGACTGTGATTAGCCCTCTAGGTCACTCTGTAGTAGTAGATAAACTGTTTAGAGATGTACCTCTAGAACTCCAAGGGGTAGTATTTGCTGCTGATCTGATGGAACTGCCGTTTGGGGAGTTCGATCTGATTCTTGGGATGGATTGGCTGGTTAAGTACCAGGCGAGGTTGGATTGCGCGGCCAAGCGCATGGTTCTTAAGACGGTTGATGGTGAGGAGGTGGCTATGATAGGTAATAGGAGGGATTACCTATCAAATGTGGTATCTGCTTTGAAAGCGGAAAAGATGGTCAGGAAGGGCTGTGAAGCGTATGTGGTTCGTGTGTATGCCTTGGAGGCTAAAGAGTCTGCTGTTGAGAAGGTTCGTACTGTTAAGGAATTTGCTGATGTGTTTCTTGAGGAGCTTCCGGGTTTGCCGCCAGATCGAGAGGTAGAGTTCGGGATTGATTTGTTACCCGGGACTGCGCCAGTGTCTATTGCTCCGTATAGGATGGCACCAAAGGAATTGGTGGAGCTTAAGGCTCAGATCCAGGAGTTATTGGATCGAGGTTTTATTAGGCCAAGTGTTTCGCCGTGGGGTGCGCCGGTACTTTTCGTTAAGAAGAAGGATGGCACAATGCGGATGTGTATAGACTACCGCCAGTTGAACAAGCTGACGATTAAAAACAAGTATCCGTTGCCATGGATAGACGATTTGTTTGATCAGCTGAAGGGTGCTGCGGTATTTTCGAAGATTGATCTGAGGTCTGGGTACCATCAGTTAAAGGTTAAGGAGGCGGATATCCATAAAACAGCGTTTCGGACTCGGTATGGGCACTACGAATTTCTGGTAATGCCATTCGGGTTGACTAACGCACCGGCAGCGTTTATGGATATGATGAATAGGGTGTTTCAGCAGTATCTGGATCAGTTCGTGGTGGTTTTCATAGACGACATCTTGGTGTACTCAAGGACAGAGGAGGAACATGATGCGCATTTGAGGGTGGTGCTGCAGATTCTGAGGGAAAAACAGCTCTATGCTAAGTTTAGTAAGTGCGAGTTCTGGCTTAGAGAAGTGACGTTCTTGGGTCATGTAGTGTCGGCTGAAGGGATTCGGGTAGATCCTCGTAAGATTGAGGCAGTTTTGGATTGGAAGCCGCCTAGGTCAGTGGCTGAGATACGTAGTTTCCTGGGTTTGGCTGGGTACTACCGAAGGTTTGTTGAGGGTTTCTCGTTGATAGCAGTGCCGATGACTAAGTTATTAAGGAAAGAGGTTCCGTTTGTATGGACTGAGAAACAGCAGGAAAGCTTCGATAAGTTAAAGAAGATCTTGACTGAGGCTCCGGTTTTAATTCAACCTGAAGCTGGTAAGGAATACACAGTCTACTGCGATGCATCACATACGGGTCTGGGTTGTGTGTTGATGCAGGAAGGTAAGGTTGTGGCTTACGCTTCTAGGCAGCTGAGGCCACACGAGGTCAACTATCCGACGCACGATTTGGAGCTAGCGGCTGTAGTTTTCGCCTTAAAGATTTGGAGGCACTACTTGTACGGAGAGAGATCTATAGTCTACACAGATCACAAAAGTCTGAAGTATCTACTGACTCAGAAGGATTTGAATTTGAGGCAGCGTAGATGGGTTGAGTTGCTGAAAGATTACGACTGTTCGATCGAGTATCATCCGGGCAAGGCTAACGTGGTAGCAGACGCGTTGAGCCGTAAGGTTGTTTCGGACTTAAGAGCATTGTTTGCCCATTTAAGTTTGTATGACGACGGGAGTATTCTGGCAGAGCTGCAGGTTAAGCCTACTTGGGTTGAGCAGATCAGAGAAAAACAGTTAGAGGATGAGGTTTTGAGTGCGCGAAGGTTACAAGTGCAGAATGGTGGTTTAGAGGGTTACAGCTTGTCTGGTGATGAGGTTCTGTGTTTTCAAGGTAAGGCTTGTATGCCTAAAGATGTTGAGCTGAGACAGAAGATTCTTTAGGACGCACATAGCAGTCCTCATGCTATGCATCCTGGAGGTAGCAAGATGTATAAGGATCTTACAGAGCAGTTTTGGTGGCCTGGTTTGAAAAAGAGGTGACAGAGTTTATTGGGAGGTGTCTGACTTGTCAGCAGGTCAAGGCTGAACATCAGTTGCCGTCGGGTTTGCTTCAGCCTGTGAAAATTCCTCAGTGGAAGTGGGAAAGGATAACCATGGATTTTGTCAGTGGGCTACCGCTTACGCCAAGCAAGAAGGATTCAGTTTGGGTAGTGGTGGACCGTCTGACTAAATCAGCTCACTTTATTCCGGTGAGGGTTGACTACTCACTTCAGAAGCTAGCAAAGCTGTATGTTTCGGAGATAGTGAGGTTGCACGGTGTGCCAGTTTCGATAATCTCGGATAGGGATCCCAGGTTTACTTCAAGGTTCTGGAAGGCATTGCATCAGGCTATGGGTACTCGTTTGGATTTCAGCACGGCTTTTCACCCGCAGTCTGACGGTCAATCAGAAAGGGTTATTCAGATCTTAGAAGACATGCTGAGAGGTTGTGTCCTGGATTTCAGAGGTAGTTGGGAGGAGTTTCTACCATTAGCTGAGTTTGCCTATAACAACAGTTACCAAGCAAGCATCAAGATGGCACCGTATGAGGCGTTGTATGGTAGGAAGTGTCGCTCACCTACGTGTTGGACGGAGTTAGGTGAACGTCAATTGTTGGGACCCGAATTGGTAGCTGAGACTGAGGATAAGGTTAAGTTGATTCAGGCTCGGTTGAAGGAAGCTTCGGACCGGCAGAAGTCTTATGCCGATCTTAAGCGAAGAGATATAGAGTTTGCTGTTGGGGATCGACTGTTTCTGAAGGTCTCGCCTTGGAAGAAGGTATTGAGGTTCGGGAAGAAAGGCAAGCTAAGTCCGAGGTTCATTGGGCCGTATAAGGTGTTGAGGCGAGTTGGACCAGTGGTGTATCAGCTTGAGTTGCCAACAGAGCTTAGCCAGATTCATGATGTTTTTCACGTTTCGATGCTTCGGAGGTATCGTTCAGATCCGTCGCATGTGGTAGCAGTGGAAGAGATCGAGGTGAATCCAGACTTGTCTATGGAAGAGGAACCTGTGCAGATTCTTGATCGGGATGTGAAGGTTCTGCGTAGGAAGTCTGTGCCTTTGGTTAAGGTACTTTGGCGGAATCATGGTGTAGAAGAAGCGACGTGGGAACCCGAGGATACAATGAGACAGCAATACCCGCAACTCTTTTGACCAGGTAATTTCGAGGCCGAAATTATTTTTAAGGGGGGTAGAACTGTAATATCCCGGGTTAGGGGTTATTTTTGTCATGGCATGTTCTGCATGTTGTTAGTATGCTATGTTGCTATTTTTATGTTTTCGAGGCTTAATTGTAGCCTAGGTGTATGCCTGAGTGAATGGGAAAATTTTGGTTTTTGGGTGTTAAGTCAGGGGAGCTGAGGAAGCTGGGGTTTAAGAATTTTAATCGTGGTTTTGTTGCACAAATAAGGAGCTGGCAGAGTGGCAAGGGGGAGCTTGGTATGGCGTCAACTTCAAGGAGTGGAGGTCCAGTGTTCGAGCAGCAGGATTCCTCTATTTTGGCTTCATTTTGGACGGCATAAGAGGGAGGAGTTATGTGTGATTTAAACTCCACCTTGGACTTGGTCAAGGGGTGACTTGGATGGTGGAGAGCAAAGTGAGGAGGAGGACTTGGTCCACTCATTTCAAATGAGTGAATGGGAGCTTTTGGGGGGATTCTTGGCCGAATTTTGTGGGGTGTTGGAGTGGGGGTGTGGACGGTTTGGTAGAGGGAAGGGAGGTGTGCCGAAATGCACTTCTCATTTTGTGCATTTTCGGCCAAAAGCACTTGTGAAGCAATTCTCTCTTTGTGCCTTACCAAAACCGAAAGTCTAAGCACTTGCCGAATTGTTCTTTGCTCATTTTTGTTTTCTAATTTTCCTTTGCTAGCCGAATGTCACCTTGAAGACACACCCGTGGTTTGTTTTCTTTCACTTTCACTTTTGGCCGAACCTAGCACTCCTCTTGCATTCTTTTTCTTTTTTCTCTTTTGAAACTCTAATAGCCGAATATTCTCCTCCTCATCTTCTTTTCTTTTGTCCATTGTGAAGCCGAATTCTCCATTTCCTTTCTCCTTTCTTTTTGTGCCGAAACTCTACCCATTTACAATCTTTTTCTCTCCTTTACACTAAAGCCGAATTTAAGGATATTAAAACACCTAAAGCCGAATTCTTTTCTTTCACAAAACTTGGTAGCCGAAACTTTACTTCTTTTGGGTGTAAACCGATAGAACCCCTCCATTCATCTTTGTATTTTCTTCTTTCTTAGCATTTTGTTCTCAATCGTTCTTCCCATTTCTCTCAAGGCCGAATCTCCCTTCTCCTAGTGTGGTGTGACCGAATCTTTGTTGGTGTTGGGGTAAGTGATTGGGCCGGTTGGCCATTCCTTCTCTCTCTTTCTTGTTGATTATTGGATGGGTTAAGAGCCGATTTCAGTCTTTGCTAATAAGAGAGAATCGTCGGTTTGGAAACCGATTCTGTTTTAGGGCCTTTTGATCGTGGTGGTGTTTAGGTGGGGCAGTCAATTGAAGCCTTGACTGCAAGTGGCCGATTGGTAAGGAAAGGGTAAGCAGTTGATGTATTTGTGTTAGTACAATCTGTTGATTTTGATTAAGTTAAAAGTGATTAGTGATTAACTATTGGTTTTATAGGGTGCCGATTGTTAGAGGAGAATCACTGCTTGACTCGGATTTGGTAGGAAACCAAATCACCTTCAAGGTAAAGGATTGAAATTAACCCCTTTGGGTTTATATGTCTTTGGCCGAATGGTCTTAGTGCTTAATCCTATGTTGACCGATTGTTTTAGGGGCTTGACAATCGAAGGACATAGATCATTCGTAGGGATCTTTGGACTCGTATTATCAGGTGTGTAACTAACACACCCTCTACTTAGTAACGTTGTTAATAAACTTGATTGCTTAATAAGATTGAAACAGTGAGAAGGATAGTTGGATACCCAAAAAGGAGTATGTGTACGATTCGGGTAAGTCTGTTCTATGATGAGTATTAATGATAATATATGATATCATGAATTATGTTATGCATGTTATGAGTTGTAATGCTTGATATGTTGGCATGATATGCATGGCTTGTATGAGATGCATAATCCCATGAGTATGATATGTGTGGGTGATACGAGAGGAGGGAGCAGTGGTATATTGTGCTGACGAGCACCAGTGCTTTGGTAGCACAACTTTGTGACTTTGGGTCACCAGAGGTTTGGCACCTCCAGAGGTTTGGTACCTCAGCGTCTCGTCCCAGTGGCTCAGTACCACAGTGGGTTGGCCCCACGGATGATTATACGGGATTGACGCCAGTGATTTGGCATCACACGATGGGTTGGCCCCATCACCAGATTTGTGACTACGGTCACCAGTGCTTTGGTAGCACATTGTGTCTTTGGGACACCAGAGGTTTGGCACCTCATTGCGACTTGTCCCTGTGGTTTGACCACCGTGGGTTGGCCCCACTTGAGATATGGGATCGTCTGCTAGTGATTTGGTATCACACGATGGGTTGGCCCCATCATCATTGGATTTGTGACTTCGGTCACCAGTGCTTTGGTAGCACATTGTGTCTTTGGGACACCAGTGGTTTGGTACCACATTGACGGATATTGTGTCTTTGGGACACCAGTGTTTTGGTAACACATTGTGACTATATGTCACCAGTGGTTTGGCACCACCAGTGGTTTGGTACCACACGGGGTAGAAAAGGCGATATGGATGGTTAGGACCGGGTTGCATTAATCATGTTGCTATGTATGATGTGTGTTAGCATGTTGATTCTTCGGGAGCGAGATTTACACACTGAGTCACTCGACTCACCCTCTCCTTTGACATTTCAGGTGACTCGTAGCTGCGGACGTGGAGCCAGGATGGACTCGGGGTGCACATGCCATGCTTTAATAAAGTTTTACTCAGACTCTACTAATTGGGTACTTTAGTTTATTTACTTTTAATTGGCTTTATTTGGTTTGTAAAAGGCCTTTAAAGTTATGTTTTAAGTTGTTTACACTTTACGTTGATTTTTGACATGTCTTAACAAAGTAACTTGGAATAAATTTTACTAAAACTTGGAAAGATAACGATTTCAAAACTATAACGCAATGTGTTTTAAACTATACCATCGGGTATCACACTAAGTATTTTTGACAAACAAATACAACTGGTTCCCAATCCAAACTTGTAGTTCTTCTGAGTTAAAAGTGTTTTATGTATCACTAAGAAACTAATGAGGTTTTAAATGGTTTAAACTCGTTTTAACTACACATTCTGGCTAAGTTTTCAAAATCTCCGGGTTTCGAATACACCAACTGTTTTTTTAGTAAGACTGCTCAAATTTGTTTCAAACACACTGTGTTTTCACTCAGCTTTTAAACGGAAAATCTAACTTTTCAAAAACGATTTCCCCGTAGCATACCAGATTCGGACGTGGTGTCTTGTCCGGGTTTGGGGTGTTACATATATGCATGAATTTAGTATTCAGTAAGACTTTGCCTGTAGAGTCTACTGAGTTTGCTATAAAAGTATCAAACCCCTTAGGTAAAAGTGTCCTGGTTGACAAAGTATGCAAGAATTGTCCGTTAATGTTTCGAGATATCTGTTTCCCTGTTGATCTAATGCTTTTTTCATTTGATGAATTCGATATTATTCTGGGTATGGATTGGTTGTTTATGCATGATGCTATTGTGAACTGTAAGAGAAAGACTATAGATTTGGAAGGTCTGAATGACGAGATTGTACGGATTGAGTCTGATGATTTGAATGGAGTGCCTGCTGTGATATCTATTTTGAAAGCTCAAAAATATGTGAAAAAGGGTTACGAGGCATATTTTGCTTATGTAATAGATTCGAAAATGTCTGAAAGGAAGATTGAATCAGTGCCTGTTGTCTGTGAGTTTTCTGATGTATTTCCTGAGGAATTACTGGGTTTACCTCCGATTTGAGAAGTTGAATTTGGTATTGAATTATTACCTGATACTACACCTATATCAATAGCTCCGTATAGAATGGCACCAACAGAGTTAAAAGAGTTAAAGTCGCAGTTGCAAGAATTGACTGATAGAGGGTTTACTAGACCGAGTTTTTCACCTTGAAGTGTTAAATTTGTTTGATGATAATTCAGTGTTAGTTGAATTGAAAGCAAAACTGTTTTTTTTACAGCAGATATGTGATGCTCAGAAAGTTGATAATGAAATGTTAGCGAAACGAGTTCAGTGTAATTCAAATTCTAAGTCCGAGCTTTGCATTTTTGACGATTGCTTGAGATTTTGAGATCGTATCTATGTTCCGAGAAACCCTGAGTTAGTCCAATTGATTATGAATGAAGTATATAATAATCGTTTATCTGTTCATTTGTGTAGTGATGTATCATGATCTGAAACAACACTATTGGTGGTCTGGTTGAAACAGGATATTTTTTACTTTGTTTCGAAATGTTTAGTTTGTCAACAAGTGAAAGCTGAACATCAAGTTCCGTTTGGTTTGTTATAGCCAATTCTAATTCCCGAATGGAAATGGGATAGAGTGAATATGGATTTTGTATTTAGTTTGCCTTAGACTCCGAGAATGAAAGATGTGATTTGGGTCGTAGTTGACCGATTGATGAAATCTGCCCATTTTATTTCGGTAAGATCTGATTATTCACTTGACAGATTAGCCAAGCTTTATATTTTTGAAATTGTGAGATTGCACGGGGTGCCACTATCCATTGTGTCAGATAGGGATCCTAGATTTACATTGCGATTCTGGAAGAAATTGCAAGAAGCTTTGGGCAAGAAATTACATTTCAGTACAGCTTTTCATCCGCAAACCGATGGCCAATCCGAGCTGATCATTCAGATTTTAGAAGATATGTTAAGATGTTGTATACTTGGGTTTAATGGTTCGTGGGAACAGTATTTGTCATTGATCAAATTTGCATATAATAATGGTTTTCAGACGAGTATCAAAATGGCACCATATGAAGCTTTGTACGGACGTAAATGTCGTACACCTCTGTATTGGACTGAACTTAGTGAGAATAAGTTGCACGGAGTTGTTTTGATTAAAGACTCAGAACAAAAAGTGAAACTAATCCGAGACTGTTTGAAAGCAGCATCTGATTGTCAGAAGTCTTATGCAGACTTGAAATGAAAAGATATAGAATTTGAGATTGGCGACAAAGTGTTTTTGAAGGTGTCACCGTGGAAGAAAGTACTCCGATTCGGACGTAAAGGTAAATTGAGTCCGAGGTTCATCGGACCATATTAGATCATTGAACGTGTCGGGCCTGTTTCTTATATATTGAAGTTGCCCTCTAAGCTAGAAAAGATTCACAATGTATTTTATGTCTCGATGCTTCGTACATATAGATCCGATCCGTCACATGTGATTGCTCCATCTGAAATTGAAATTCGATCTGACATGACATACGAAGAGGAACTGATCAGTATTTTAGCTCGTGAAGTGAAAGAGTTGAGAAACAAGAAAATTCTATTAGTAAAAGTATTATGGAATCGACATGGGATTGAAGAGGCTACGTGGAAGCCAGAAGATTCAATGAGACAACAGTATTCGAATCTGTTTAATGGTAAGATTTTCAGGGACGAAAATCCATAAGGGGGATGTAACATCCCGAAATTGGGCCTAGTAGGATTAGGCCAATTAGACCTTGGGCTTTAGAAAAAATTTGTGTATCATCTTGTAACTTGAGTTAGCTCGGGTAAAATTTTTAGGTGCTTAGCATAGTCTTGTGAAGGCTTGATTTTATTCAGGAAGTTAGAATAATTTTTAGTATGGTTTATTTAATGAAGTGGACTAAGTGAACTTGACACTTAAGTTAATTTAAGTGTTAAATTAAAGCACATGAGGAGTTAGTGGCATAGTGGATAAGGAGCTTGAAAGGTTGCTTGAGGGAAGTGGTTCGAGTAGCATGGAAAGCATATTGAGGATTTTTGTACATCCTAGCATTAAGTGTCGGCCAAGCTCTAATTAAGGTAAGTTGGACTTTCAATTTTTATGGCAAGTTGAATAGTAATTTAGGAAAGCTTGAACTTTGGGAAAGGAATCATATGATTAAGGAAGGATAGGGGACATAAGGCTTGGTTTAAGGTCAGGTTTTTGGAAGCTTTTTAATGGCTAATTGTCCATGTATGTGGACGGCATGTGTGGCTAAGGGGGGTGGCCGAATGTTGTTAGAAGTTGGGGGGTTTAGTTGGTCAATTTTAGCATTTTGTGTTTTTGTGATTTTTGTTCATCTTTTGGTATTTTTTTTTCTCTTTTCCTCTCCAAAGCTCTCCTCCTTAGCCGAATTTGTGCCTTGGGCATTAGGTTCAATTTTGTTTTAGTTTTGGCCTTTAATCTTTGCTTTGTGTCAAAACCGAAAACTCTTTGAACTTTACCAACTTCTCTCTATTTTCTTCCTAAAGGCTTTTGGCCGAATCTTCTTTGGTATCTCCCTCTCATCTTTTATTTCTTTGTAGCCGAAAACAACCTCTCTTGTTCTCATCTCTCTTTTTCATTCTTTTTCATATTGTTCAAAATCTACATTTCTTCTTTTACTTTTCTTTGGCCGAATCTTCATCCTCTCAATTCTCTTTTCTTTTCTTCCATTGCTTGCTCATGCCGAATTCTCCTATTTCATTTTATTTTCCATCGTCTGGAAAAGGATATTATCATTCAAGGATTTTGACAACTCCTTAGGCAAGTAACGATTTTCGGATTTGAATCGAAGTGTTAAGGTAAGGATCTTTATACTTGTTATATCGTTTTAGATGGTCTACTAATCGATTTCGTTTTAGGGGACTCTATCGCTCGATTTTTATCTTCTTTCCGTGAACGTTAGATTTTTGGGGCAATCAAGTATGGGATCGAAAAGAGCGGTAAATAGTGTTTGGAAGAGGGGTGGTTCTGCTATACCTCCAAATTTCAAACGAAGGGCTGTGTCGGGAGTCCGAGACTTTCCACCGGGATGTGGACCCTCTGTCGGCGATAATCGATTATTTGAAGTCGTTCGTACCCCCAAGCCATTGTTTGTTCGTGGTTCTTCATCGGGTTATGAACCATCAATCGGAGAGAAATCACGTATAGATGTTGTTCGAGATTCCGAGGGTATCGACGAACGGGAAAGTTTAGTTATCACTATTATCAAGTGTGTAGCTTACACTAAAACTCTAATAGATTAATAGTATTATTGATAAAAAAATGTGTGTTTATAAAGAAATATAAATGATTATGGCTTCGGGTACCATTCAATGGTACAGTGAATTCAAGTACGTTATTCCTTAGCTTTTTGTATAAACTTTTAATATGAGACATATTCGATATTTGGTTATGATTTTGGGATAATGTACAAGGCATGATATCTGCATCATTAATAATGCTATAAGCATAAATATGAAATGTGTACGATTCCGATATGATTTTGGGGGTATATGGTATGATATTGAAATAATATGTTATTGCATGGGCATATGGGTAATATTGAAAGGGGAAGTGTTCCGGTGGTTTTACCACATTATCCGGTGACTTCGGTCACGATATTATGAATCCGGTGACTTTGGTCACATACTATGAATCCGGTGACTCTGTCACAATTATATGGTGGCTATGCCACAATTATAAGGGCGATGTGCATGTTGGCTGCAGCAACTGCCTTCGATGGTGTGTAGCGGATGGAGGGTCGATTTAGTAATCCCCACGGTGTGATTGGTAGGTACGGGTGGGGTGTAGCGGATGGATATCTAAGTTGGGTTCGGGATTGCATTTCATTTTATATGTACATGTGATTTAATCAATTATTATTTGCTATATTATGGGCTTTATTGCTATGATCGATTGGACTTTTAGTGTATTGTTACACATTGAGTCTGTTGACTCACCCTTCAGTGGGATATCTTGTCAGGTGATTCGTGAGATCGCGGATAAGGAGCCGGATGAACTCGAGGAGGCCATGCAATAAAATTTGGTTTTACATGAACTTCCATTGGGGTACTTTATTTTAATTTAGTTTTCATAATTTTATGGATTTGTAATAAGGCCTGTTTATTTATGTTTTGGATTATTTATATGTTTTGGATTTGGTTTAAATTTGGCTTACAAATTACATGTTTGATATAATAATTTGAGCATAAAGTTTTCTAAATTACAAAATGCGATGGTTTTTAAAACGTTACCATCGGGTAACATAAATCATTTGATAATTTTAACATCTTAAGTATTTTCGATAACTCATACTATTTTCATAAAACTCAACTTTTCCAAATTTCTTTTAGATACAGTTTTCAACCTAATCACTTTGGTTTCTTTAAAATATTAAAAGGTTTTCTAATCTATGGATTTGCAACTAAGTTTTTAAGACTTATATTGAGGTTTTCAAAAGTAAATTATTAGCTTCAATTTATTATACACTTGTTTTCTAAAAACAAAGTTTAACAAAGAGCTTTTCACAAAAATTTAATCGTTAACTCGTTTTTCTTCAAAACGTTTTTCTTCGTGACATGCTAGATTCGGTCATGACGTATTGACCGGGTTTGGGGTGTTACAAATTGGTATCAGAGCCAAGTTCAAAAGCTCGGTTGTGGGCCCGAGGCCCAAAATGATTTAAAGTATGGTTTTAAAATGTTTTTGTTTAAAATTATATGGTTTGAAAGGCACGGCACCGAGTCTCTGGCATCAATCCGCCCTGGTAAGTACATCAAACTGTTGATTTTGATGATATGATAGGATGATGTTGACATGACTATATAGTAGTAGGAACTACTTTAGAGACCCAAAACTATAGGTTTGGTGTACTCGCGAAACAACCTCTTATTGAAACTTTTCATAAAACAGTGCTTTAAAGAAAGTGGAATATTGATTAATTCATAAAACTTTTAAATTAGATAAGTCGAGACGTTAGACATGAGCACTCGAGATCGTGGTCGTCATGGACGTGGTAAAGGCCGATTGTGCTAGGGCTAGATTTTCGGCACCGAGGTATATTTTCGAAATGGAGGCGTTAGCATCACTAGTGGTTGAGACGGGGTCTCATGATCGAGTTCGGATTGATGAGCTGACTCAGATAGTTAAGGAAGTATTGGAGGAGGTTAGGAGTATGCTTGAGATGCGGGTCGTAGGAGCATAAGGCTTGGGATTGTTTCCTCACTTTCAAGTCAGGTATGTTTTGGTTGGAAGTGATTATTGAATGTAGGAAAATTCTTGGTATAAGTGGAAGATAACAGTTTGCTATGGTGGATTAGATGTTTGGTTGTGTGAGAAAAAGGATTCAAGATTATGTTAAAAAGTACATTGTGGTTTTTAAGAGTAGAGTGCGCAGCGAAAGCATAGTGGTGTGTTTTGAGCAGTGTGTTAGTAGTTGGATTGGAAAATTTCGAGGATGAAATTTCTTTAAGGAGGGTAGAACTGTAACATCCCGAAATTGGGCCTAGTAGGATTAGGCCAATTGGACCTTGGGCTTTAGGAAAAATTTGTGTATCATCTTGGAACTTGAGTTAGCTCGGGTAAAATTTTTAGGTGTTTAGCATAGTCTTTGAAGGCTTGATTTTATTTAGGAAGTTAGAATAATTTTTAGTATGGTTTATTTAATGAAGTGGACTAAGTGAACTTGACACTTAAGTTAATTTAAGTGTTAAATTAAAGCACATGAGGAGTTAGTGGCATAGTGGATAAGGAGCTTGAAAGGTTGCTTGAGGGAAGTGGTTTGAGTAGCATGGAAAGCATATTGAGGATTTTATTTTTGTACATCCTAGCATTAAGTGTCGGCCAAGCTCTAATTAAGGTAAGTTGGACTTTTAATTTTTATGGCAAGTTGAATAGTAATTTAGGAAAGCTTGAACTTTGGGAAAGGAATCATATGATTAAGGAAGGATAGGGGACATAAGGCTTGGTTTAAGGTCCGGTTTTTGGAAGCTTTTTAATGGCTAATTGTCCATGTATGTGGACGGCATGTGTGGCTAAGGGGGGTGGCCGAATGTTGTTAGAAGTTGGGGGGGTTTAGTTGGTCAATTTTAGCATTTTGTGTTTTTGTGCTTTTTGTTCATCTTTTGGTATTTTTTTTCTCTTTTCCTCTCCAAAGCTCTCCTCCTTAGCCGAATTTGTGCCTTGGGCATTAGGTTCAATTTTGTTTTAGTTTTGGCCTTTAATCTTTGCTTTGTGTCAAAACCGAAAACTCTTTGAACTTTACCAACTTCTCTCTATTTTCTTCCTAAAGGCTTTTGGCCGAATCTTCTTTGGTATCTCCCTCTCATCTTTTATTTCTTTGTAGCCGAAAACAACCTCTCTTGTTCTCATCTCTCTTTTTCATTCTTTTTCATATTGTTCAAAATCTACATTTCTTCTTTTACTTTTCTTTGGCCGAATCTTCATCCTCTCAATTCTATTTTCTTTTCTTCCATTGCTTGCTCATGCCGAATTCTCCTATTTTATTTTCATTTTATTTTCCTTTCTTTTCTTGTATCTAGCCGAATCCTAATTGTGTCTCACTCAATCATATTGCCGAAATTGTTTTGTCTTGAGAGGTTCTTTTTGACCGAATTTTCTTTATCTCTTCTCTTTCAAACAAATCTTTTTATTTTGGTAGTGGTATAGTGGAGTGTTGATTATTTCTTTATTGATAGTCGACTATAGCCATTCTTAGATCGTCTGGAAAAGGATATTATCATTCAAGGATTTTGACAACTCCTTAGGCAAGTAACGATTTTCGGATTTGAATCGAAGTGTTAAGGTAAGGATCTTTATACTTGCTATATCGTTTTAGATGGTCTACTAATCGATTTCATTTTAGGGGACTCTATCGCTCGATTTTTATCTTCTTTCCGTGAACGTTAGATTTTTGGGGCAATCAAGTATGGGATCGAAAAGAGCAGTAAATAGTGTTTGGAAGAGGGGTGGTTCTGCTATACCTTCAAATTTCAAACGAAGGGCTGTGTTGGGAGTCCGAGACTTTCCACCAGGATGTGGACCCTCTACCGGCCATAAACGATTATTTGAAGTCGTTCGTACCCCCGAGCCATTGTTTGTTCGTGGTTCTTCATCGGGTTATGAACCATCAATCGGAGAGAAGTCACGTATAGATGTTGTTCGAGATTCCGAGGGTATCGACGAACGGGAAAGTTTAGTTATCACTATTATCAAGTGTGTAGCTTACACTAAAACTCTAATAGATTAATAGTATGATTGATAAAAAATGTGTGTTTATAAAGAAATATAAATGATTATGGCTTCGGGTACCATTCAATGGTACAGTGAATTCAAGTACGTTATTCCTTAGCTTTTTGTATAAACTTTTAATATGAGACATATTCGATATTTGGTTATGATTTTGGGATAATGTACAAGGCATGATATCTGCATCATTAATAATGCTATAAGCATAAATATGAAATGTGTACGATTTCGATATGATTTTGGGGGTATATGGTATGATATTGAAATAATATGTTATTGCATGGGCATATGGGTAATATTGAAAGGGGAAGTGTTCCGGTGGTTTTACCACATTATCCGGTGACTTCGGTCACGATATTATGAATCCGGTGGCTTCGGTCACATACTATGAATCCGGTGACTCTGTCACAATTATATGGTGGCTATGCCACAATTATAAGGGCGATGTGCATGTTGACTGCAGCAACTGCCTTCGATGGTGTATAGCGGATGGAGGGTCGATTTAGTAATCCCCACGATGTGATTGGTAGGTACGGGTGGTGTGTAGCGGATGGATATCTAAGTTGGGTTCGGGATTGCATTTCATTTTATATGTACATGTGATTTAATCAATTATTATTTGCTATATTATGGGCTTTATTGCTATGATCGATTGGACTTTTAGTGTATTGTTACACATTGAGTCTGTTGACTCACCCTTCAGTGGGATATCTTTTCAGGTGATTCGTGAGATCGCGGATAAGGAGCCGGATGAACTCGAGGAGGCCATGCAATAAAATTTGGTTTTACATGAACTTCCATTCGGGTACTTTATTTTAATTTAGTTTTCATAATTTTATGGATTTGTAATAAGGCCTGTTTATTTATGTTTTGGATTATTTATATGTTTTGGATTTGGTTTAAATTTGGCTTACAAATTACATGTTTGATATAATAATTTGAGCATAAAGTTTTCTAAATTACAAAATGCGATGGTTTTTAAAACGTTACCATCGGGTAACATAAATCATTTGATAATTTTAACATCTTAAGTATTTTCGATAACTCATACTATTTTTATAAAACTCAACTTTTCCAAATTTCTTTTAGATACAGTTTTCAACCTAATCACTTTGGTTTCTTTAGAATATTAAAAGGTTTTCTAATCTATGGATTTGCAACTAAGTTTTTAAGACTTATATTGAGGTTTTCAAAAGTAAATTATTAGCTTCAATTTATTATACACTTGTTTTCTAAAAACAAAGTTTAACAAAAAGTTTTTCACAAAAATTTAATTGTTAACTCGTTTTTCTTCAAAACGTTTTTCTTCGTGGCATGCCAGATTCGGTCATGGCGTATTGACCGGGTTTGGGGTGTTACAAATTGGTATTAGAGCCAAGTTCAAAAGCTCGGCTGTGGGCCCGAGGCCCAAAATGATTTAAAGTATGGTTTTAAAATGTTTTTGTTTAAAATTATATGGTTTGAAAGGCATGGCACCGAGTCTCCGGCATCAATCCGCCCTGGTAAGTACATCAAACTGTTGATTTTGATGATATGATAGGATGATGTTGACATGACTATATAGTAGTAGGAACTACTTTAGAGACCCAAAACTATAGGTTTGGTGTACTCGCGAAACAACCTCTTATTGAAACTTTTCATAAAACAGTGCTTTAAAGAAAGTGGAATATTGATTAATTCATAAAACTTTTAAATTAGATAAGTCGAGACGTTAGACATGAGCACTCGAGATCGTGGTCGTCATGGACGTGGTAAAGGCCGATTGTGCTAGGGCTAGATTTTCGACACCGAGGTATATTTTCGAAATGGAGGCGTTAGCATCGCTAGTGGTTGAGACGGGGTCTCATGATCGAGTTCGGATTGATGAGCTGACTCAGATAGTTAAGGAAGTATTGGAGGAGGTTAGGAGTATGCTTGAGATGCGGGTCTTAGGAGCATAAGGCTTGGGATTGTTTCCTCACTTTCAAGTCAGGTATGTTTTGGTTGGAAGTGATGATTGAATGTAGGAAAATTCTTGGTATAAGTGGTAGATAACGGTTTGCTATGGTGGATTAGATGTTTGGTTGTGTGAGAAAAAGGATTCAAGATTATGTTAAAAAGTACATTGTGGTTTTTAAGAGTAGAGTGCGCAGCGAAAGCACAGTGGTGTGTTTTGAGCAGTGTGTTAGTAGTTGGATTGGAAAATTTCGAGGACGAAATTTCTTTAAGGAGGGTAGAACTGTAACATCCCGAAATTGGGCCTAGTAGGATTAGGCCAATTGGACCTTGGGCTTTAGGAAAAATTTGTGTATCATCTTGTAACTTGAGTTAGCTCGGGTAAAATTTTTAGGTGCTTAGCATAGTCTTGTGAAGGCTTGATTTTATTTAGGAAGTTAGAATAATTTTTAGTATGGTTTATTTAATGAAGTGGACTAAGTGAACTTGACACTTAAGTTAATTTAAGTGTTAAATTAAAGCACATGAGGAGTTAGTGGCATAGTGGATAAGGAGCTTGAAAGGTTGCTTGAGGGAAGTGGGTCGAGTAGCATGGAAAGCATATTGAGGATTTTATTTTTGTACATCCTAGCATTAAGTGTCGGCCAAGCTCTAATTAAGGTAAGTTGGACTTTCAATTTTTATGGCAAGTTGAATAGTAATTTAGGAAAGCTTGAACTTTGGGAAAGGAATCATATGATTAAGGAAGGATAGGGGACATAAGGCTTGGTTTAAGGTCAGGTTTTTGGAAGCTTTTTAATGGCTAATTGTCCATGTATGTGGACGGCATGTGTGGCTAAGGGGGTGGCCGAATGTTGTTAGAAGTTGGGGGGTTTAGTTGGTCAATTTTAGCATTTTGTGTTTTTGTGTTTTTTGTTCATCTTTTGGTATTTTTTTTTTCTCTTTTCCTCTCCAAAGCTCTCCTCCTTAGCCGAATTTGTGCCTTGGGCATTAGGTTCAATTTTGTTTTAGTTTTGGCCTTTAATCTTTGCTTTGTGTCAAAACCGAAAACTCTTTGAACTTTACCAACTTCTCTCTATTTTCTTCCTAAAGGCTTTTGGCCGAATCTTCTTTGGTATCTCCCTCTCATCTTTTTATTTCTTTGTAGCCGAAAACAACCTCTCTTGTTCTCATCTCTCTTTTTCATTCTTTTTCATATTGTTCAAAATCTACATTTCTTCTTTTACTTTTCTTTGGCCGAATCTTCATCCTCTCAATTCTCTTTTCTTTTCTTCCATTGCTTGCTCATGCCGAATTCTCCTATTTTATTTTCATTTTATTTTCCTTTCTTTTCTTGTATCTAGCCAAATCCTAATTCTGTCTCACTCAATCATATTGCCGAAATTGTTTTGCCTTGAGAGGTTCTTTTTGACCGAATTTTCTTTATCTCTTCTCCTTCAAACAAATCTTTTTATTTTGGTAGTGGTATAGTGGAGTGTTGATTATTTCTTTATTGATAGTCGACTATAGCCATTCTTAGATCGTCTGGAAAAGGATATTATCATTCAAGGATTTTGACAACTCCTTAGGCAAGTAACGATTTTCGGATTTGAATCGAAGTGTTAAGGTAAGGATCTTTATACTTGTTATATCGTTTTAGATGGTCTACTAATCGATTTCGTTTTAGGGGACTCTATCGCTCGATTTTTATCTTTTTTCCGTGAACATTAGATTTTTGGGGCAATCAAGTATGGGATCGAAAAGAGCGGTAAATAGTGTTTGGAAGAGGGGTGGTTCTGCTATACCCTCAAATTTCAAACGAAGGGATGTGTCGGGAGTCTGAGACTTTCCACCGGGATGTGGACCCTCTGCCGGTGATAATCGATTATTTGAAGTCGTTCGTACCCCCAAGCCATTGTTTGTTCGTGGTTCTTCATCGGGTTATGAACCATCAATCGGAGAGAAATCACGTATAGATGTTGTTCGAGATTCCGAGGGTATCGACGAACGGGAAAGTTTAGTTATCACTATTATCAGGTGTGTAGCTTACACTAAAACTCTAATAGATTAATAGTATTATTGATAAAAAAATGTGTGTTTATAAAGAAATATAAATGATTATGGCTTCGGGTATATGGTATGATATTGAAATAATATGTTTTTGCATGGGCATATGGGTAATATTGAAAGGGGAAGTGTTCCGGTGGTTTTACCACATTATCCCGTGACTTCGGTCACGATATTATGAATCCGGTGACTTCGGTCACATACTATGAATCCGGTGACTCTGTCACAATTATATGGTGGCTATGCCACAATTATAAGGGCGATGTGCATGTTGACTGCAGCAACTACCTTCGATGGTGTGTAGCGGATGGAGGGTCGATTTAGTAATCCCCACGGTGTGATTGGTAGGTACGGGTGGTGTGTAGCGGATGGATATCTAAGTTGGCTTCGGGATTGCATTTCATTTTATATGTACATGTGATTTAATCAATTATTATTTGCTATATTATGGGCTTTATTGCTATGATCGATTGGACTTTTAGTGTATTGTTACACATTGAGTCTGTTGACTCACCCTTCAGTGGGATATCTTTTCAGGTGATTCGCGAGATCGCGGATAAGGAGCCGGATGAACTCGAGGAGGCCATGCAATAAAATTTGGTTTTACATGAACTTCCATTCGGGTACTTTATTTTAATTTAGTTTTCATAATTTTATGGATTTGTAATAAGGCCTGTTTATTTATGTTTTGGATTATGTATATGTTTTGGATTTGGTTTAAATTTGGCTTACAAATTACATGTTTGATATAATAATTTGAGCATAAAGTTTTCTAAATTACAAAATGCGATGGTTTTTAAAACGTTACCATCGGGTAACATAAATAATTTGATAATTTTAACATCTTAAGTATTTTCGATAACTCATACTATTTTCATAAAACTCAACTTTTCCAAATTTCTTTTAGATACAGTTTTCAACCTAATCACTTTGGTTTCTTTAGAATATTAAAAGGTTTTCTAATCTATGGATTTGCAACTAAGTTTTCAAGACTTATATTGAGGTTTTCAAAAGTAAATTATTAGCTTCAATTTATTATACACTTGTTTTCTACAAACAAAGTTTAACAAAGAGTTTTTCACAAAAATTTAATCTTTAACTCGTTTTTCTTCAAAACATTTTTCTTCGTGGCATGCCAGATTCGGTCATGGTGTATTGACCGGGTTTGGGGTGTTACAGGGGAGAATTGTAATAGTTTGGTTTATACCCTAGTCGGAACAGTGGTTTCGGGACCACAAATCGGAGCCTAAATAATATTTTAATATTATTTTTTTGTGTCGTTGATATGTGATTAAGCATGTGATAAATTTCCGTGAACTAATTTGTCTGTCTGTGTGTTTAATTTGACGAAAGGATGAAATTGCATTAAATATGGAAGTTGTATGCTATATGTTAAAGTGCTTATGTGTTGTGGCTTTATAAATATGAGGACTTATGTGGCAATTTGGCCATTTCCATGGTTAGTGGATGGCTAAGGTCATAAATGACCTTGTAACTATGTTTTATGTATTATTATGAAAGGTTATAATGGTAACTTAGTTTATATCATAAAAATTAGAAATCAAAAGCTTAAAATGAGCTTAAATTTCATGTTCTTCCACCGAATGCATGAAAGAAAAGA
Organism: Gossypium australe; assembly: GCA_005393395.2. Lineage (NCBI taxonomy): Eukaryota > Viridiplantae > Streptophyta > Magnoliopsida > Malvales > Malvaceae > Gossypium > Gossypium australe. The sequence continues at coordinate 82,566,687 of CM016625.1, read as the reverse complement.
AATAGAATGGTTTTTTACATTCGGCTAGTTTGAGGCACAAATTCAAGGTATGTTTTAGTCGGTTAGTATATCGGTTTTATTAAGATCAGAGTGCGCAGCAGTAGCGTAATGTGGTGAATGAGGATGCATGACTGTTAGTTAGTTGGAAATTTCGAGGACGAAATTTCTTTAAGGAGGGTAGAACTGTAACATCCCGAAATTGGGACTAATAGGATTGGGCCGATTGGGCCTTGGGCTTTAGGAAAATTTGAGTCTCATCTTGTTGCTTGTGTTAATTTAGGTATGATTTTATTGTGGGCTTAATATAGTCTTGTGAAGGCTTGGAATTAATTGGTTTAGAATAATTTTTAGTATGGAGAATTTAGTGAAGTGGATCAAGTGATTATGATGCTTAAGTTAATTTAAGTGTTTAATGTTAACATAAGTGAGCAAGTAGTAAAGTGGAGCTGGCGCATGAGTTATTGCATGAGGGAAGAGGTTCGAATCCCATGGATGACATTAAGGTGACTTTTAATTTTTGTATGGCATGTGTTGGTCAAATTTTACTTACGGTAAGGATGGACTTTGTTATTTATGGATAGTAGACTAAGGAATAAGGCAAGTTTTTAGTTAAGGTATGGTATCATGAAAAATGGTATGATGAGGGGACAAAAGGCATGGATTATGGAGTGTTGTTTTGGAAACTCTTCTATGGCATTTTGTCCATGAACATGGATGGTTTCATGGACTAGGGGGGAGTTGGCCGAATTTTTAGAAGGAATAGGATTGGGAGGAAATAAAGACGAAATTGTGGGATTTGTGATGAATATGTGAGTTGGATGGCCAATGGGGATTTCTTTGATGACCATTTCGGTTTTGTGAGTAGAGGGGAGTAGCCAAATTTCTCTTAAGGAGTTTAGGTGTTTTCTTTTCGGGTTTATTCTTCTTTCTCTAGTGTGGTGCCGAAATCCTAATGCCATCAAAGTGCCGTTTTTGTGCATAAGCCATTTAGTTTCGGTTTCCCTTCTCTTTGTTTTGTGTTCGAAACTTCAAAGACCATTAAGGTCACTAGCGTTTTCTTCTTCTCTCTATTTGCTAGTTTGGCCGAATCTATCTCTTTTCCCAAACTCCTTCTTTTCCTTTTGATAGCCGAGTTTGTCATCACCTTTCGTAAGGCTTGGCCGAACCCTATAGCCTCTTTCTCTCTTGTCTTTGCTTGAAACTTTAAGGAAACCTCATAGCCGAATCTTGTAGCCTTCTTTGTGTACCCTTTTCTCTTGGTTTGAAGCCTTAAAAAAACACCATAGCCAAATCCTCTAAGCATTCTACTCCCTCCACTTTGGCGTAATCCCTTTTCATCAGTAAAGTGCCGAAACAACATCTCAACCTCGTTTCTATACCTATCTTTGTGTTAGCCGAATATCCCATTACCATTGGGAAGGTTTAGCCGAAACCTTTTTCTCTTATTTGGTCTCTTCAAGCATCGAGGTGGAAAGTAATTTCTATCCAAGCAATCGGTGTAGGTTCTCTTTCTTTTAAGTGTGCCGAATCAAGGATTAAGCCTTGGTTTAGGGATGGCCGATTATGCTTGTGCCATGATATGTGTTTCTTGTGATGGTAGCCAACATTACGGAGCATTAAAGGAGAAGCTTTCGGGATTTGATTCTTCAAGGTAAGTAAGTGTAGCATTCGGCCAAGGGCCATTCTTTTGGATTATTGCTTAAAGCCGATTCTAATGTGGGTTGTTTAAGGAATTTCGACAGAGTTCATAATCAAGTGGCGTTTTCGGGATTTAATCGACTGTGCCAAATAGGTTCGTAGTTATCGCACTGTCTCTTGATTGTGTGTATGTGTTATATATGTGATATGATGTTAATGGTAGCCGAATTAAGGACTAAGATTATGAATACCCGTGGTGGGTGATCGAATACTCAGGTCAGTGATTTACAATATTAAATGATCATTGATGAATATATGAAATGTGATGGCATGTGATGCATAATTGTTCAAGTGATATGTTGCCATGATACACATATATGCATGGGACTTGGGATGTGACTATCGAAGGAAAGGGTGTACATTATGTAAGTGGTCTGATGTTAGCCTTGTGCTACATTGGCGCTTGATGGTGGCTACGTGCTCCATCAAGGGAGGTGTTGGCTAGGTGCCCATCTCGGCGGATGATAGTTGTGTGCATCACCGTAGATTGAGGATGACCTCGAGTCACCTCGTGGATACAGATATGTAGATCACTATGTGATCGGTGGCTTGGCCACGGCCTTGGGCAGCAAGTCTGCCAAGGTAAAATATGAGGATCATTATTTGATTGGTGGATTAGCCACGGCCTTAGGCAGGGAGTCTGCTAAGGTAGGAGTAACGGATGGACTCTAGGTTGGGTTGGGCTTCATGTTACATATTTATGCATTTTGCATGACTAATTATGCGGATCAATGTGGATTGGGCCAAGCCCAACATGTGAAATTATGTGGATATAATGCCTTATCATTTGATATGTGATTGATTTGTGGATATGGGCCAAGCCCATATGTGGGGACATGTGTATTAACTATGCACTGAGTCTGTTTGACTCACCCAATTTTTCTCAAACCTTTCAGGTGATGCAAAAAGCTTAGACCGGGTTGGAGCGGATACGAGGTGGCCCATGCAGAAATGGATTCTCTTTATACAATTTATGTTTCAATATTTTATGTTTTTAATTCTAAGTCAAAAGTTTTTCAAACGTTTTCCGCAGTGGCATTTCAAATTCGGTCTTAGCAAATGGGCCGGGTTTGGGGTGTTACAAATTGGTATCAGAGCCCGGTTCAAAACTCGGACTTTGAGGTTTTGGGCCCGAAAATAGTTTTCAAAGATGGGTTTTTCAAAGATTTGGGCTTTCATAAATTTTTCAGGTTTATTCTGGCATGGCACCTGTACCTCCGACCCGAAGTCCACCAGGTAAGTACTTCGGACTCTTAAAGTGATTTGTTTGTGTGAATTATTATGGGTTATTTGGGCTCGTAGATTAGAATACTAAGGTTATTGGACTCTAGGATTAGTTTACTCAACATATGCATAAGACTTTAAAAGGTTATTAAACCAACCTGTGACCAAATCGCCAAGTTAAGGTGTGGTAACCTTGGTGCGCATGTCTAGGATTGGATCCGGAAGAGCTTGGTACTTAAGCAGTCCTCGTGACTCACCTCCTCTTCGCAGGAATCCTACCTAGTGCGTAGCTTCGGTTCACCTTAACCAAGAGGATTTGTTCATAGGCTAAACCGATTACTAAAACCCGAACGGGATTAGCCTTATTGTTTTAAAACCCTTAGTTTTAAAATTTTCAAATTCACCCCTTTGATTTGTGAAACCTTAAATCTGATTTTTGAAAGACGTTTTCTCGATTTACAAAATTACCTAAATACCCCTAGAGGTAAAATTACAGAAATGCCCTTGTTTTTTTTTAAATTACCATATTACCCTCGATTTCAATAAAATTTTCTTACTTTGCAAAAGTATCCATGAAACCCTAACTTGTGAAAATTCAAATACCCTGATTTGAAAATTTTACGAAATTACCCCTGATTGACAAAATTACCTAAATGTCCCTGTGTTGTAAATCATTAAAATACCCTTAGATTTAAGATTATCAAAATACCCTCGACTTTTGTTAAAATGTTCTTACTTTATAAAATATCAAAAACTCTATTTTATACCAAGATACCCTGAGGTGGGAAAATTTACTAAAATGCCCCTGACTTCCAAAATTACCAAAATAACCCCGATTTTTGAAATTTTTGCAATACCCTTGATTTGGAAAAAAAAATTTTAAAAATACCCTCGAGTTTTGAAAATTCTAGAATGCCTTTGATTTGTCAAGATTATTTTTAAGTTGACCCCGATTTATTACCAAAATACCTCTATAGGAAAAATGACGGAATTACCCCTGGGTTGGGAAGGACTGAAATGACCATAGAGGTGTAGTGAATGAATGTGTCTCTATCGAGATAGATGAAAATGATTCTCTGAGCTAGAGTAGTGAAATTGAACTGAACCTTTGTATGATCGAAAGAACTACTTCTAAATACTTTATTTCATAAAAATTGCTTGCGGTTAATAAGTGGAACAAAATTCTGATGCATAAAATTTCTTAAGTCAGATTAAATCGCGACGTTAGATATGAGTTCCAGGGGACGTGGTCGTTGTGGACGCGGTAGAGGCAAAATGGTTGTGTCGGAACCATCGCTAGTGAAGTATCTAGAACCTTGAGTGTGAACTTGGAGACTGTTCTTAGAAAGTATATCGGTTTTGTTAAGATCAGAGTGCGCAGCAGTAGCGTAATGTGGTGAATGAGGATGCATGACTGTTAGTTAGTTGGAAATTTCGAGGACGAAATTTCTTTAAGGAGGGTAGAACTGTAACATCCCGAAATTGGGACTAATAGGATTGGGCCGATTGGGCCTTGGGCTCTAGGAAAATTTGAGTATCATCTTGTTGCTTGTGTTAATTTAGGTATGATTTTATTGTGGGCTTAATATAGTCTTGTGAAGGCTTGGAATTAATTGGTTTAGAATAATTTTAAGTATGGAGAATTTAGTGAAGTGGATCAAGTGATTATGATGCTTAAGTTAATTTAAGTGTTTAATGTTAACATAAGTGAGCAAGTAGTAAAGTGGAGCTGGCGCATGAGTTATTGCATGAGGGAAGAGGTTCGAATCCCATGGATGACATTAAGGTGACTTTTAATTTTTGTATGGCATGTGTTGGTCAAATTTTACTTATGGTAAGGATGGACTTTGTTATTTATGGATAGTAGACTAAGGAATAAGGCAAGTTTTTAGTTAAGGTATGGTATCAATGAAAAATGGTATGATGAGGGGACAAAAGGCATGGATTATGGAGTGTTGTTTTGGAAACTCTTCTATGGCATTTTGTCCATGAACATGGATGGTTTCATGGACTAGGGGGAGTTGGCCGAATTTTTGGAAGGAATAGGATTGGGAGGAAATAAAGAGGAAATTGTGGGATTTGTGATGAATATGTGAGTTGGATGGCCAATGGGGATTTCTTTGATGACCATTTCGGTTTTGTGAGTAGAGGGGAGTAGCTAAATTTCTCTTAAGGAGTTTAGGTGTTTTCTTTTCGGGTTTATTCTTCTTTCTCTAGTGTGGTGCCGAAATCCTAATGCCATCAAAGTGCCGTTTTTGTGCATAAGCCATTTAGTTTCGGTTTCCCTTCTCTTTGTTTTGTGTTCGAAACTTCAAAGACCATTAAGGTCACTAGCGTTTTCTTCTTCTCTCTATTTGCTAGTTTGGCTGAATCTATCTCCTTTCCCAAACTCCTTCTTTTCCTTTTGATAGCCGAGTTTTTCATCACCTTTCGTAAGGCTTGGCCGAACCCTATAGCCTCTTTCTCTCTTGTCTTTGCTTGAAACTTTAAGGAAACCTCATAGCCGAATCTTGTAGCCTTCTTTGTGTACCCTTTTTCTCTTGGTTTGAAGCCTTAAAAAAACATCATAGCCAAATCCTCTAAGCATTCTACTCCCTCCACTTTGGCGTAATCCCTTTTCATCAGTAAAGTGCCGAAACAACATCTCAACCTCGTTTCTATACCTATCTTTGTGTTAGCCGAATATCCCATTACCATTGGGAAGGTTTAGCCGAAACCTTTTTCTCTTATTTGGTCTCTTCAAGCATCGAGGTGGTAAGTAATTTCTATCCAAGCAATCGGTGTAGGTTCTCTTTCTTTTAAGTGTGCCGAATCAAGGATTAAGCCTTGGTTTAGGGATGGCCGATTATGCTTGTGCCATGATATGTGTTTCTTGTTATGGTAGCCAACATTAAGGAGCATTAAAGGAGAAGCTTTCGGGATTCGATTCTTCAAGGTAAGTAAGTGTAGCATTCGGCCAAGGGCCATTCTTTTGGATTATTGCTTAAAGCCGATTCTAATGTGGTTTGTTTAAGGAATTTCGACAGAGTTCATAATCAAGTGGCGTTTTCGGGATTTAATCGACTGTGCCAAATAGGTGCGTAGTTATCGCACTGTCTCTTGATTGTGTGTATGTGTTATATTTATGTATATGTGATATGATGTTAATGGTAGTCGAATTAAAGACTAAGATTATGAATACCCGTGGTGGGTGATCGAATACTCAGGTCAGTGATTTACAATATTAAATGATCATTGATGAATATATGAAATGTGATGGCATGTGATGCATAATTGTTCAAGTGATATGTTGCCATGATACACATATATGCATGGGACTTGGGATGTGACTATCGAAGGAAAGGGTGTACATTATGTACGTGGTCTGATGTTAGCCTTGTGCTACATTGGCGCTTGATGGTGGCTATGTGCTCCATCAAGGGAGGTGTTGGCTAGGTGCCCATCTCGGCGGATGATAGCTGTGTGCATCACCGTAGATTGAGGATGACCTCGAGTCACCTCGTGGATACAGATATGTGGATCACTATGTGATCGGTGGCTTGGCCACGGCCTTGGGCAGCAAGTCTGCTAAGGTAAGATATAAGGATCATTATTTGATCGGTGGATTAGCCATGGCCTTGGGCAGGGAGTCTGCTAAGGTAGGAGTAACGGATGGACTCTAGGTTGGGTTGGGCTTCATGTTACATATTTATGCATTTTGCATGACTAATTATGCGGATCAATGTGGATTGGGCCAAGCCCAACATGTGAAATTATGTGGATATAATGCCTTATCATTTGATATGTGATTGATGTGTGGATATGGGCCAAGCCCATATGTGGGGACATGTGTATTAACTATGCACTGAGTCTGTTTGACTCACCCAATTTTTCTCAAACCTTTCAGGTGATGCATAAAGCTTGGACCGGGTTGGAGCGGATACGAGGTGGCCTATGCAGAAATGGATTCTCTTTATACAATTTATGTTTCAATATTTTATGTTTTTAATTCTAAGTCAAAAGTTTTTCAAACGTTTTCCGCAGTGGCATTTCAAATTCGGTCTTAGCAAATGGGCCGGGTTTGGGGTGTTACAATTTTGGTATGTTTTGATGGTTATATGTGCATGAGATATCTTGTTAAATATGGCTTGTAGGTTTAACCCTTATGGGTGGCATTTTAACCTTGTAAATGGCCTATAATGTCACACGGTTGTGGCGCACAGGCGTGCCTAGCGACCTTGGGTGAATTGTAGGATGTAGTTTAGTATCACACGGCCTCGACACGGGTGTGTCATCTGGCCGTGGTGTGCAAGTCAGTAGCTAGCTAAAAGCACACGGCCATGGTACACGGGAGTGCTTGGTGGCTGTGGTGAGGAAGTCAGTATATGGCCTAGTAGCACACGGCCATGGCACACGGGCGTGCCTAGTGACCGTGTTGGTTTAGTCAGTATGTAGACACAGATGGACACACGGCGGTGTCTAGAAGTAGTGGAGGTCACACGGTCTCCTCCCATGGGCGTGTCCTCCCTGTATTTTAGAAAAGTTTAAAATTTTCATGAAATTTCATTGGTGTTTCTGTTTAGTCCTGACTCGACTTCTAAGTATGATTAAGGTCTCGAGGACCCGTTTAAGGGACATTATGTCTGAGAATGATGATTGAATGTATGATTTTGCCTGTGAATGTTTCTGATCTGTCTGGTAACTCTCCTAACCCAAATTCGGGGACGGACATGGGATAGGGGTGTTACATTATCTTATACCACAACATGTACCAATATCACTAGCTCAAGTAACCATAACTATCATCTTCATAACTAGCCTATAAATGCCATGTTTACATATATCCATGAGTTCAAAGGTACCAATCAGCAACTGGATAGTGTGATGCATATCTTCGACTTTATACGAATCGAGGAAGCTATTGAACCTCTATAAAGCACGAAAAAGAAACAGGGTAAGCTTTATAGCTTAGTAAGCCCGTATAATTCAGAATTAAACTTACCATTTATACATAATCAAGACAATAAATAAGGTATACTCAATTCAATTACCAAATGCCTAAACACGAGCATTCATCAACAAGTTAGTCACATAAGTGCATATAATCATCCATTATCTCAAGTTAATACTCAATAGATTGTATCATTTCAAATTCATATAAATAATAATTCATTTGTATAAACACATACCTTTTTCACATAACCAATAACATAATTTATGCCTGTTGAACCTATTAGAATAGCGAATGATACTCGGGTGATATACATTACATGTATAAATTAGTAATCCATCAATTTGTTATCATTTCTGCTCTTTCGAGATATGATCAGTAAGCTCCTCCTGAGCTGATGGACAATAAGCTCTATTGAGCTGAAACGATAAGCTCTGACGAGCTGAAAACAGTAAGCTCTTATGAGCTGATATATCGGTAAGCTCATACGAGCTGTGGTGAATCCGCAACACATGCAGGATCTCGACCAAAACGGTAACCCGAGTGACATGTCACTCGTATCCTACGACTTCCTACGGTTCAAACGGGACTCGGTATTAATTCTCATCAATTAGGCATTCGAACTCAGTAATACTATTTACTCAATTATACTTTCATTTCAAATAAATTTCAAGTATTTAAAAATTTGATTCTATTTATACGAACTTACCTCGAGTTGCTCAGATGAAAATTATCAACTATTCATTCACTTTTCCTTTTCCCCGATCTAATCCCGATCTCGGCTTATCTTGATCTATATTTTATCAAATTTAGCACATTCAGCATTCGGTCTATTCAATTTAGCCTATAATTTACAATTTGCCTAATGTTTCACATTTTCACAATTTAATCCTTATCAAATAAAATTACAAATTCATGCAAATTAGTACAAACTCATGCTTAGCCGAATTTAATACATGTTACTAGCAGCCCATATTTTCAATTTATTCACACTTTTAACCACCACATTTCATATTTTCTCTATTTAATCCCTTTTTTGACATTTTTGTCAAAAATCACTTTACAAAAGCTATTAATCTAACATTAAACCTTCCAAATCATTCATAAATCATCAAATTACTCAAGCATTCAACAATGGTAACATGATAAATCTTTAACAATTTCAAAATCTAGGTATGGGCTAGCTAGAATCGAAGCAACGATCTCAAAAACGTAAAAATCATTAAAGACCGAATCAAAATCACTTACCAATTGAGCTAATGAGTGACCGAACCCTAAAATGCTCTCCAAGCTTTATTTTTCTTTCTCCAATCGGTTAAATATGATGAAGATGAACACAAAATTGTTTTTGTTTTAATTAATAAAAGTTAATTATGCTAATTACTATTTTAACCTTAATGAAAAACTATTAATATCATCCATTTAATGTCAAATGTTGCCCACTTGCTATTGTAATGGCCTAATTACAACATAAGAACCTCTAAATTAAGATTCCATAGTTATTAGATACCTTTAGCTAATAGAACACTACTTTTGCACTTTACGCGATTTAGTTCTTTTTCTCAAATTGACCATTTAAACGATAAAATTTCTTCACAAAATTTTCACGTATACATGCTATCATGCTGTAAAAATTAAAATAATAATAAAATAATCATTTCAACTTCAGATTTGTGGTTCTAAAACCACTGTTCTGATTTGACTAAAAACGGGTTGTTACAACTCTCCCCCTTAGGGATTTTCATCCCCAAAAATCTTACCAGTGAATAGGTTAGGGTACTGTTTTCGTATAGCTTCCTCGATCCCGTGTTAATGCCAAAGAACCTTCACTAGGGCTATGTGCTTATTTCTCAATTCTTTGACTTCACAAGCTAAAATCCTGATCGGTTCTTTGCTATACGTCAAATCAGTCTGTATCTTAACATCTACAGGAGAAATCACATGTGACAGATCGGATCTGTATCGATGTAGAATAGAAATGTGAAAGACATTGTGAATCTTTTCAAGTTCTAACAGTAAAGCTAGTTGATACGCTACGGCCCCTATTCTTTTGACGATCTCATACGGTCCGATAAATCATAAACTCAGCTTTCCTTTACGGTTGAGTCGAAGAACCTTTTTTCACGGTGATAGAAACACTCGGTCCCCGACTTGAAACTCAATTTCTTTATGTTTCAAATCTGCGTATGATTTCTGTCAATCTGAAGCTGCTTTTACACTGTCGCGAATTGTTTTCACTTTTTCTTTAGTTTCTGTGATCAATTCAACCATGTGAATCTTTTTCTCACGTAGTTCAGTCCAGTATAACGAAGTTAGACATTTGTGACCATATAAATCTTCGTACGGTGCCATCTTTATACTCGTCTAAAAATTGTTGCTATATGCGAACTCAATCAATGGTAAGTATTTTTTCCAACTGCCCTCAAACTCTAAAATACAACATCTCAACATGTCTTCGAGAATCTGAATAACTCTCTCGGTCTGACCGTCAGCCTGAGGATGAAAAGCAGTACTAAAATTCAACTGTGTTCCAAGAGCTTCTTGCAGTTTCTTCTAGAATCGTGACGTAAATCTTGGATCTCTATCAGAAATAATAGATAGTGGCACCCCTTGCAATCGAACAATTTCAAAAATGTACAATTCAGCTAGTCTATCAAGTGAGTAATCTGTATGTACATGTATGAAATGAACAGATTTCGTTAGTAGATCAATGACAACCCAGATAGCATCTTTCTTTTTTAGAGTTAGGGGCAATCCCGACACAAAATCCATTCTAACTCTATCCCATTTCCACTTGGGAATCATCACAGGCTGCAGTAAACCCGATGGTACTTGATGTTCAGCTTTGAATTGCTGACAAATTAGAAACAAACTCTAAGATAGCTCGTTTCATGCCTTGCCACCAATAAAACTGTTTCAAATTGTTGTACATTTTGGTACTCCCCAGATAAACAGATAAGCAGCTATTGTGCGCTTCGTGCAAAATCTTCTGAATGAGTTCTGAATTTCTCGTTATGCAAATTCTATTCTGGAACCTTAAACAATCATCAGCTCCAATCTGAAACTCTGAATTAGGGATAGTCTCACATTGAATTCATTTAACTTGCAATTCACGGTCATCTTTCGAAGCTTCACAGATTTGTTGAAGAAATATCGGTTTAGCTTCCAATTCAGCTAAAATAGACCCATCATCACAAATCATCAACTGGGTATTCATTGCTCATAATGCAAACAAAGATTTTCGGCTCAGGGCATCAGCAACAACATTAGCTTTTCCCGGGTAATAATCAATCATTAATTCATAATATTTCAATAACTCGAGCCATCTTCGTTGTTGCAAATTCAAATCTTTCTGTGACATCAGATATTTTAAGCTTTTGTGATATGTATAAATGTGACATTTTTCACCATATAAGTAGTGTCGCCAAATTTTCAATGTGAATACAATTGTAGCCAACTTTAAGTGGTCCGTCGGATAGTTCTTTTCATGTGGTTTCAATTATCGAGAAGCATAACATATAACTTTTCCTTCTTACATCAGAACACATCCCAGACCATTTAATGACGCGTCACTATAAATCACAACCTTTTTCCCCGATTCAGGTTGAACCAGAATTGGTGCTTCAGTTAATAGTACTTTCAACTATTCGAAACTCTACTGACATTTTTCTGACCATTCGAATTTCACATCTTTCTAAAGTAGTCATGTTGTCGGTGTCACAATCATCTAAAATCCTTTTACGAATCTTCGGTAATAGCCCGTTAAGCCTAGAAAACTACAGAATTCAGACACATTTCTCGGAGGTTTCCAGTCAACAATAGCAGAAATCTTATTCGGGTCAACTCTAATACCTCCAGCCGAAACGATATGCCCCAGAAATCCAACCTCTTGGAGCCAAAACTCACATTTACTGAACTTTGCAAACAATTGCTTATCACCTAAAGTTTGTAACACAATTCTCAAGTGCTAAGTATGTTCAAATTCATCTCGCGAATAGATCAGAATGTCGTCAATGAATATTACAACGAATCTGTCTAAATACAGTCTGAATATCCAGTTCATCAAGTCCATAAAAACTGCAGGAGCATTAGTTAATCCGAAAGGCATAACAAGAAATTCATAATGTTAATACCTTGTTCTGAACGTTCTCTTCGGCACATCTGAGTCTTTAACTCACAACTGATAATAACTAGATCTCAAGTCAATCTTTGAAAACACTATTGCACCTTTCAACTGATCAAATAAATCATCAATCCTCGGTAGAGGGTATTTGTTCTTCATAGTCACTTTATTTAGCTGTCTGTAATTGATACACATTCTCATCATGTCGTCTTTCTTCTTTACAAACAATATCGGTGCACCCCAGGGAGAATAACTCGGTCGTGCGAAACCTATGTCTATCAATTCTTGCAATTGAGCTTTCAACTCTTTTAATTCTGTTGGAGCCATTCTGTACGGAGCTATCGATATTGGTGTTGTTTCCGGTACTATTTCAATACCAAATTCAACCTTTCTGATCGGTGGCAAACCCGGTAATTCTTTTGGAAATACATCCAAAAAATCACAAACAATAGGTACAGATTCAATCTTTGATTCAGATACCTTTGTATCTAGTACTTATGCAAGATATGCATCATAGCCCTTTTTCATACATTTCTCAGCTAAAATAGATGATATCGTAGTAGGTAATTCACTCGAATCATCAGACTCAATCCGAAGAATTTCATCGTTCTAAAATTTTAATTCGATAATGTTTTGTCTACAATTCACAACTGCATCATGCATAGTCAGCCAATCCATACCCAGAATCACATCAAACTCATCGAACGGTAGAAGCATCAAGTCAGCCGAAAAACAGTAACCCCGAGTCATCAAAGGACAATTATTACAAATTTTATCAACTAAAACAGACTTGCCTAAGGGGTTTCAATACTTTAATTACAAGCTTTGTAGACTCGACATGTAAACTCTTTTTAAATACTAAAGTCATACAGATATACCAATGGGTTGATCCAGGATCTATCAACGCAATTATATCATTATCGAAAAGAGAAAAAGTATCGGTAATAACATCTGGCGATGATGCCTCCTCTCGTGCACGGATAGCATAAGCTCGGGCAGGTGCTTGTGCCTCAGATCTCACAGTAGAATCTCTCGTAGCACCTCAGTTACCACTCGTATTTCCAATGTTTCGGGGTGGTCTCCCTCTAGTAGCCATATTCTTACTTTCACCGGTTGATCTCTTTCATCTATAGACTTTTCTGGACAGTCCGGAAGATAATGATCAAGAGATCCACATCTAAAACAAGCTCCGCTCATTATTCTACATTCACCGTAATGTCGCTTATTGTAGTGCTTACATTCAGGTCCAACATTTCTAACACTACCCACACTGGTTATAGATGTTGTAACAGCCCGATTTAGGGCCTAGGTGGAATAGTGGTGCGAGACCACGAATCTGAGGTGAATTTATGGGTTTACAAAGTTTATGCCATGTTTGCATACTAGTATGAATGTTTCATGAAGCAATTTTATTAAATTGTGGTGGATTGGTCCAAAAGGACTAAATTGTAAAAAGTTGCAAAATATGAGTTTCTAGAAGCTTTTTGTATGAAATAGCTTTAGAATAGTAATTAGAAGTCCTTAAATAGCAATTTTTCCAAAAATATTATTTTGGACAAAATTGGCCTTGAGATGGTCTTATGGAAATTTTTTAAGAGGAAGGGCATTTTGGTCATTTGTCTAATAAGTGCTTAAAATAGGAAAAAGATGATAAAAATCTCATCACCTTCTTCCCCCATTGCTGAAAATTGAAAGAAGCCATAGCTAGGGTTCTTCAATTTTTGAAGCTTGCTAGTAAGTGCTCCTAAGCCCGGTTTTTGATATTCTTCGTATTCTTGAAGTCCCGGTAGCATGAGTAAGCTATTTTTAGCTATTTGATGAGCAAAGATGCATGTTTAAAAATTTAGCCATGAATGACATGCATGCTAAATGATGTTTTATGGAAGTTTATGAGAGTTTGGTGTTAGATAAACATCTTTTCCTTAAGGAATTTCATAAAAAAAAATGATAGTGTGGACCATTTTGTAATGATTATAAAATTTGGTCATACATGCTAGAACTAGAGAGAATTGATGATTGCTATAGTAGAGAAAATGATTCAGCTAAGCATGATGTTTAAGAAAGTTGCATGAAAATCATTTTACGAGCCTAGGGGCAAAAGTGCAAATATGAGAAAGTATAGGGTATGAATTATAAGTCAATTTAGTCTATATGATTATTAAATGATCTATTTATGATTATAGATCAAGAAAAACGAATCCCGGATCGAAACCGAGGCAAGAACAAAGTCGAGGACTAAAATGCTTAACTATATACATTTTGTATTTTGAGGTAAGTTTGTATGAATTCTAAGCTTTATGATTTTATCATTTAATTGCTTAGTATAATATACATTGTTATCATGAATGGTTTAATGTTATGTTAAACAAAGAAGCCAATAAGATTAAACAAGAGAAAGTCTCGATTGAAGATGATTTACCCTGGATATACGGTCCAGTACATGAGATAAGAAAGTCCTTATAAGACCAAGCTAAGGCATGGCATCGGCAATTAAGCAAGTTATCATGTAAGTCCAAGGACCCAAGCTTGGCATTGAACAAGTTATCATGTAAGACCAAGGCAAGCTTGGCATTGATTCAAGAAGAGATCTTCCACATAAGTCCATATTAAGAGTATGGAATTGGCATCAAGTAAATGACTAGGGATCTAGTATTCCCGGTAATTCATAGAAATTCATCGGGGAAATGAGCAAAGCTAAAATGTGAAAACAAGAATGTTAAGAAAGCAAAGCCATTATCAAATTGAAATTGAATATTATTCATGTTATGAATGATGCATTAGAAGACATGATTATTATGTTTAAGTATGCTGATCAATGTGATCAAGAGAAACAGGTACCTTGTTACCTTACAAGTATGAGATTAATAAGTACCATGGGACAAGTAAGAATCATGTATGAGTAAGTAAGCTTTACAGAAGAGATAATGATACCATTCTTATGTCAAATGGTTTATATGAAGCAAGTTTATTTTTTTTATGTGTTATACATGCAAACTTACTAAGCTAAATGCTTACGTCTTTGATTGTTTCTTTCTATATAGTCCCGCCAAGCTAAATTATGGATCATTGGAGTCGGAGCTCATAGCACACTATCGACCCTTATTTTGGTATAGCCAAATTATATTACTAAGTATGGCATGTATAGGAACCATTCATTTTGAGAACATGTTTTTTTTGTAAGGCCATTATATAGGCTATCAAGTTATTATTCTTTTGTAT
The DNA here is from genome assembly GCA_005393395.2 of Gossypium australe. Taxonomy (NCBI): domain Eukaryota; kingdom Viridiplantae; phylum Streptophyta; class Magnoliopsida; order Malvales; family Malvaceae; genus Gossypium; species Gossypium australe. The sequence goes on along the minus strand of CM016625.1, from coordinate 82,551,493 downwards.
ATGGCTAAGTGGTTGGCCAAACTTGTTTAAGTTGTTTGTATATAGATGTCAACGAAATATGTAGTAATGTTCATAAAAGTTATATTATTAATGATTTGTATTGGTTGAAGTTGAATTGATCTTAATTTAAGGGAGGCAAATGGCTTGGTAAATAGCCTCTAATTGCCTACACGGTTAGACACACGGGCGTGTGTCTAGACCGTGTTAACCCTACACCTTAATGTTTTAAATCAAATTAGACCACGGTCATTTTACATAGCCATGTGTATGAGCCATGTAAGACACACATTCAAAGCATGGGCGTGTGCTTAGGCTGTGTGGTTGAAGTCAGTAGCTTCACACGGTTGGTAGACACGGGCGTGTCAAAGCCGGGTGAATAAAGTCAGTAACCTTCCACGGTTGTAGGCATGGGCGTGTAAATGAGTACACGAGCGTGTCCTCAAGCAACATGGGTGTGTGAACCTTGCTTCTAAGATGAGAGTTAGATGAAGTGTCCGGAGGCGTTCAAATAAATGTTTAAGGCCTCGTAGGCCCATAATATGCATGTTATGATCAAGAAAGAAAAGTTTTAAGTTGGTTCAAAATTTTACAACCCGTGGGTACATGTTTAAGTGAGTTTAAGCATGGTAATGCCCCGTATCCAGTCCTAGCATCGATCTTGGGTATATGGTGTTACAGATGTCGTCTGAGGTTTAGAGCTGAAATGTCTCAATCTCTATCTTTGATTGAAATTCCCGCAGAAGCAGAAGAACAAGGAAGATATTCTCTAGATTGTTTTTATGCTGACTGATGTGATTTGCCTGCAAATCTCTTTCTAAAGTCTCTAGCCTTAAAATCGGCTTTTCTTTTCTCTTTGCTAAGCTCTTCGGCTTTACAAGCTCTGTCAACTAGAACGACAAACTCTTTCAGCTTTAGAATCCCAACTAGCAGTCTGATTTCTTCATTTAATCCATCTTCAAACCTTTTACACATTATAGCCTCGGAAGAAACACATTCACGAGCATATTTGCTGAGTAGTACAAACTCTCTTTCATATTCTGTTACTGACATACGGGCTTGTTTCAGTTCAAGAAATTCCTTTTGTTTCTAATCAATGAACCGTTGGCTAATGTAATTCTTTCTAAATTCAACTTGAAAGAATTCCCAAGTAACTCTTTCTCGCGGAAATACGGATATCAAGGTATTCCACCACTGATACGCAATGTCTCTCAATAGTGATACAACACATTTTAAACATTCTTCAGGTGTGCAAGAAGGTTCATCAAATACCCGAATCATGTTCTCAAGCCAAAACTCGACTCTCTCAGGGTCATCGCTAATAGTGGCTCTGAATTCCTCAGCCCCGTATTTTCGTATCTTATCAACAGGGGGTTTATTCAATTTCAAAGGATCCATACCTTGAGGAACTACAGGGATCAGTTGGGGAATAGGTAGGGGTAGAGGTTCTTGAGCAGCCGGATTTGTCCGAACATATTGAGTGAACCACTCTGTCATTATCTGGAAAAAGGATTCTTTAGCCTCTCATCCTTGACTGCCCATTACAGGTCTAGAGTCAAACAGCGCTGTCCCTTGTGCGAGAGTAGGCGCATTACTCTCAACCTCATCAGCTATAGCTCGATTGGGATCCATTTGCTATATGAAAACACATTTTCAAATGACAAGAGTCATCACACTATCACAATTTATATATGGCATGTATAGCTAGACTCTCACACACGCTACGTTAGTCCTAGAATCGACTAAACTATAGTCCTGATACCAATAAATGTAACACCCCTCACCCGTATTCACTGCCAGAATAGGGTTACGGAGAATTACCAGACATATAACACATTTAAACATACTTTTCTCATTCATTTAATCAATAAATGTAATCATCATTCAATCTCAATCACTTTGTCCCTAATACGAGCCTATGAGGCCCTAAACATGCATTGGGAGTGTTCGAGACTAAACCGATAACTCAGGAAATTTCTCAACACTTATAAAGTTTTTCTCTAAAACAAAGGACACACGCTCGTGTGACCAGACCATGTGTCTCACATGGCCACCAGACACGACTGTATGGACAATTGAAATGGGAGCACATGGCCGTATCCCAACCCGTGTCTTACCCCATGTCCAAACAAGTGAGGTTACTGACTTAGGTCAAACAGCCAACAACATGCCCGTGTGTCTAGCCCGTGTGCCCTTCGAAGTGGCCATACACGTTCGAGTGCTAGGCCGTGCCAAACCTGTAGGGTATACTGACTTATGCAACATGGCCAAGTCACACGCCCGTGTACTAGGCCATGTGCCAATTAGGGGGTATACTGATTTGTGCCACACGGCCGATCACATGCCCGTGTGTGAGACCGTATGGAGTATACTGACTTCATTTCAATTTCAACACCAAGGGACACACGGCCGTGTAATTTGACCGTGTGTCACACACGGCTGAGACTCACGCCCGTGTCTCTGCCCGTGTGGACCAAAATAGGCTATTTGCAAACCCATTTTGCCAACCTATTTTTACATACATGCACAAGCATAATTTACAACATTTTATAACTCAATAGGCAACTAATCCATAACATTTCATACACATATTTGAATACTTATACGCAACCAAAGCATTATACCAAGTTAAGCCAAATCAAATGGCCTTATCTTATACCACAACATGTACCAAAATCACTAGCTGAAGTAACCATAACTATTATCTTTATAACTAGCCTATACATGCCATATTTACATATCTCCATGAGTTCAAAGGTACCAATCAACAATTGGATAGTGTGATGCGTATCTCCGACATTATTCGAATCGAGCGAGCTATTGAACCTCTATAAAACACGGAAAAGAAATAGAGTAAGCTTTATAGCTCAGTAAGCCCGCATAATTCAGAATTAAACTTACCATTTATACATAATCAAGACAATAAATAAGGTATACTCAATTCAATTACCAAATGCCTAAACACAAGCATTCATCAACAAGTTAGTCACATAAGTGCATATAATCATCTATTATCTCAAGTTAATATTCAATACATTGTATTATATCAAATTCATATAAACAGTAATTCATCCGTCTAAACACATACCTTTTTCACATAACCAATAACAGAATTTATGCCCGTTGAACCTATTAGAATAGCGAGGGATTCTCGGGTGATATACATTATGTGTATAAATCAGTAATCCATCAATTCATTATCATTTCTGCTCTTTTGAGCTATGATCAGTAAGCTCCTCCTTAGTTGATGGATAGTAAGCTCTATTGCGCTGAAACGGTAAGCTCTGATGAGCTGAAAACAGTAAGCTCTTATGAGCTAATATATCGGTAAGCTCATACGAGCTGTGGTGAATCCGCAACACATGCAAGATCTCGACCAAAATGCTAACGCTAGTGACATGTCGCTCGTATCCTACGACTTCCTAAGGTTCAAACGGGACTCGGTATTCAATAATTCTCATCGATTAGGCATTTGAACTCAGTAATACTATTTAATCAATTATAATTTCATTTGAAATAATTTTCAAGTATTTAAAAACTTGATTCTAATTATACGAACTTACCTCGAGTTGCTTGGATGAAAATTATCAACTATTCGTCCACTTTTCCTTTTCCCCGATCTAATCCCGATCTCAGCTTATCTTGATCTATATTTTATCAAATTTAGCACATTCAGCATTCGGTCTATTCAATTTAGCCTATAATTTACAATTTGCCAAATGTTTCACATTTTCACAATTTAGTCCTTATCACATAAAATTACAAATTCATGCAATTTAGTACAAACCCATGCTTAGCCGAATTTATTACATGTTACTAGCAGCCCATATTTTCAATTTGTTCACACTTTTAACCACCACATTTCACATTTTCTCACTTTAATCCCTTTTTGACATTTTTGTCAAAAATCACTTTACAAGAGCTATTAATCTAAATTAAACCTTCCAAATATTTCATAAATCATCAAATTACTCAAGCATTCAACAATGGAAACATGATAAACCTTTAACAGTTTCAAAATCTAAGGTACGAGCTAGCTAGAATACGAAGTAACGATCTCAAAAACATAAAAATCATTAAAAATCGAGTCAAAATCACTTACAATTGAGCTAATGAGTGACTGAGCCCTAAAATGCTCTCCAAGCTTTATTTTTCTTTCTCCAATTGGTTGAAGATGATGAAGATGAACACAAAATTGTTTTTGTTTTAATTAATATAAGTTAATTATGCTAAATACTATTTTAACCTTAATAAAAAAAACTATTAATATCATACATTTAATGTCCAATGTTGTCCACTTACTTTTGTAATGGCCTAATTACAAAATATGGGCCACTAAATTAAGATTCCATAGCTATTAAATACATTTAGCTGATAGAACACTACTTTTGCATTTTACGTGATTTAGTCATTTCTCTCAAATTGACCATTTAAACAATAAAATTTCTTCACGAAATTTTCACACATATGATAAACCATAATATATACACATTTTAATCCCACATTTGGTATACTTTTGGATGATTTATCCCTTGAATTATGGAATTTGATGCTCCTAATCCTTTAATTTCATGCTTTATACTTAGGAGAGCATAGGAAGATGAAAAGAACGAGAAATGGGCCAAAAACGAAGAAAATGGGCCAAAGTAAGAAATCCACACAGCCTGGAGTTCACCACACGGCCGTGCCACTTTAACAGGCTTGAATACGGTCCTGGGCTCGATTCACACGGGCGTGTCGCTGTCGTGACCTGTTTTAATTCCACTCAGAAAAGGATACTTGGAGGTAAAGAAAGACATTCCGAAAGCCTATATAAACACCCTAAGTGTAACCTAAAAGGGGGTTGGACAGAGGTCGACAGAAGTTCGACAGAAGGCCCCTGTCAGGGTTCTTCTGACAGAAGCAAAGCCAGATAGGGCTGAATACAATGGATTACTCCAAGAAAGCCAGTTGATCCATCTCAGAAGCAGGAATCACGCTCAAGACTGAAGATTTTCCCTTCAATTTCCTTCAGGGGGTTTTAGGGTTTTCTTTATGTTTTGCTATTTAATTTCTTCTGAGATGCATTCTTTTATAATTATGAACTAAACCCCTCAAATACCTGAGGGAGATGAAACCTAAGACGGATCTTGTTATTGTTTTCTGAACTGTATGATAAATACTTGTTTTGTTCTTAATTATGTGTTCTTAAATCTTGCTTTAATATTTTAGGATATTGATTCAAGTATTGATATGCTTATTCAGAGGAGCAAAAGTCCCTATTTAAGAGTAGATCTAGCATAGTTAAGCGGAGTTGATCGCACTCCTAGAAATAGGACGACGAAAATCTGTCGAATTGGGGTCAAACCTAATATGGGAGTCCATAGATCGAATTAATGCAACACTAGGGGTTTTAATTAGAAAAAGATTTCAATTAATCAACCTAGGGTTAGACGTTAGTTGCCTCGAAAGAGGTATTAATATAGATTAGGGAATCCTACGAATCAAGTCAAGTGAATAAATCGTCTGGTTTAGAGTTAAATAACAAGTGAAGTCTAGGTGGATTCTTCCTCGGGTATTGTCTTAATCAATTGGTTTTCTCATAAGTATTTTCCCAATTCATTCTCTATGTCTTGGCATCCTTAGCTTAGTAATTAGTTAGATAACCATTAAATCTCTTTTATTTTAGGCTAAATAATAGAAAGAAAGTTAGTACTAGTACTTTTGGTTCCCTTAGGTTCGACATTCTGGTCTTGCCACTAAGCTATACTACTATTCGATAGGTGCGCTTGCCTCAATCATGGTGATAGTTAGTTTCTAGGCTCAACCATTCATTATATAAATATTAAAACTCTCAAACAGATGATCAACATACATGCTATCATGCTGTAAATATTAAAATAATAATAAAATAATCATTTCAACTTTGGATTTGTGGTTCCAAAACCATTGTTCTGATTTGACTAAAAACGGGCTGTTACATAGCATGCTCAACATTTGGAAATCTGTATTATAGACGATTTATCAAGAATTTCATGAAAATTTCATTGTTGATGATGAAGTTATTACAGGAAAACATCAAAATTTGTTTAGTCAAGTCAGGTAACTACTTCATCTTAAGCCAAAGAAGAATTCATTAATTATAGTAATGTTTCACTCAGATGATCTCAAATTATTTTAGTTTGATTATTATAGACTCGATAATTAAATTGTTAATTCTTCAAGGGAATTTTGAGATGTAAAGAAAATATACGAAATTGTTAGCTAAACAAGAATAGATCTAGAATGATCAGGTTATTAATTCTAGTAGGGATTGTATGTGTGCTGAACAATTATGAGATTATACAAGACATCTTACAAGAGGCTTATAGTAGTGTCTATTTGATTCAAGCATGTAACAACAAAATGTGTAGAATTGCTAGTGACCAAGAAGAAAATGTGAAATTTCTGAGTTTTTACTAAATTGTCCAATATGTCAACTGTTCAAAGCTAAATATCAAGTTTTGTATGAATTATTACTGGCTATTAAGATTTCTGGATGGGATTAAGAGCGAGTCACGATAGATTTTGTATCTAAATTACCTTTGACGATGAGAAAGAAAGAATTGATTTGAATTGTTACTATCATGTTGATAGAATCGACTCATTTGTTCTAGTTAAAATGGATTATTCACTTGAAGAGCTAGTTTAGTTGTATGTATTTGAGTTTATCTCTAGATTTAGGAATAAAATTTCACGAAGTCATAGGCAATCAGACGGACAGTCAGAATGAGAAATTTAGATTCTAGAAGACATAATACAGTATTACATCATTAAGTTTAAGGGTAATTGGGAAAATGTTTACCGTTGGTTAAATTCATTTATAATGGCAGTTATCAATCCGGTATTAAAATGATACTGTTTGAAGCTTTTCATGGACAGAAATGTAAAACCCATTATATTGGTCAGAATCGAATGAAAAAAGGTAGTGGGGACAGATTTGATTTGGAAAATAGAAGGGTCTTTTAAAATTTAGTAACCAAACTTATTTCAGCTAAGAAATTTCTATGACGAAATTTTCTAAGGGAGGAGAGTTATAACAACTCATTTTTCAATGATGTCAGAAATAGTGGTTTCGAGGCCACAAATCTGACGAGCGAGTCCATAAATATTATTATTTAATATTTACAAGTCAAATATAGTATTATTATAAATTTTGATTTGATAATTTATGTTATTTGAACGAATAATTAAGTTCAAGTGGTAAATCTTTAAAGTAAAATGGTTTTTGAAAATGAGGTAACGAGACCTCATTTCTATAAATCGAGCCTGTAAATATTTTATTAAATATGTATGGAGTGTTATTAGGGTCATATTAAAATTGGTTAAGAAATTTCAATGTTTAGATAGTTAATTAATTAAAAAGGACTAAATTGTAAAACCTGTAAAAGTTGAATTCTATTAGTTAAATGGATCAAATAGCCATGAAAAGGTGAATTAATAGACTTTAATGGTAATTATGCCATATTTAAAGTTAGTGGATATTCATGGATAGGTTGCATGGTAAATTTCATGAAATTTAAAAGTTACATTAGTAATTAAATAATTAAAACTAAAATAAACCTAATTCAAAAGTGATCAACTTCTTCATTCTTTCTTTTCATAACCGAATAGCCATGGATAAGTTGGGAAAAGTGTAGAAAACAGAGTAATTCTCTGTATATTTCAATATTTTATTAACTAAAGAACTGAATTTAAATAGAGAAAAGAGTCATAACTTAATTGGGAAAATAATTCTCTTATTCTAATAAACTACTAAAAGATAAGATAAAATAATCCTAGAATATCTCAAATGATTTATTCTAAGATTTATCTACCTAAATCAGATTTATCTATCTGTAGAAAACATTTAATATATTTCTATAATTCCTACACTCCCCCTCAAGCTGGAGAATATACATTGTATAATCCAAGCTTAACTAAGAATTTATTAAACACAGGCTTTGGTAAAGCCTTAGTAAGAATGTCTGCAATCTGTCCTTCTAAAGGAATGTATGAAAGAGTGACTGTCTTTTTATTGACGTGGTCAGCGATAAAATGCTTATCAATCTCCACATGCTTTGTTCTGTCATGTTGGACTGGGTTCTTAGCAATCTGAATAGCAGATTGATTATCACACAAGACTTCAAAGTGATCCTCCTGATTAGTGCCAAGTTCTTTTAGCAATTTAAGTAGCCAAATTCCTTCGCATATTCCCAAAGCTAATGCTCTAAATTCAGCTTCAGCACTACTTCTTGAAACAACCGATTGTTTTTTACTTCTCCAAGTTGTAAGGTTACCCCAAACAAAAGTGCAGTAGCCACTAGTTCTCCCGCCCAACTAGAGTCTGTAAAAATTTTAACAGTTCTATCTTGTGTCTTCCGAAACATGAGACCATGTCCTGGAGTTTTCTTCAAGTACTTGAGAATTCTATTTGCTGCTGCCATATGCTCTTCAGTAGGATTAGTCATGTGTTGACTTATCACATTTACTGGAAAGGCTATATCCGGCCTCGTCAAGGATAAGTAAATGAGTTTCCCAACCAATCTTTGAAATTTCTCTCTGTCTACTACAGAATCATCTTCTTTGTTGAATTTCAAGTTTGCCTCCATTGGTGTATCAGCTGGCTTACAACCAAGAAAACCAATTTCTTTGAGTAAATCGAGTACATACTTTCTTTGATTTATCACAAGTCCTTCTTTTGATCTTGCCACCTCCATTCCTAGGAAATATCTTAGCTTTCCTAAGTCCTTGGTTTCGAATTCCCTGTTCAACAGCTTCTTCAAATTGCTAATTTCTTCCTCAACATCTCCAGTAAGAATTATGTCATCAACATACACAATTAGGATAGCTTTCTTATTTGTAGAAGTTACCTTGATGAAAAGTGTATGATCGGCAAGGGACTGCTTGTAGCCGTTTTTAAGAATGACTTTAGTAAACCTCTCGAACCACGCTCTGGGTGATTGTTTTAGCCCGTATAGAGACCTGTTGAGCTTGCACACCTTGTTGTTACCTTCAACAAACTTTAAGGCAAGTGGCAATTTCATGTAAACTTCTTCCTCTAGCATGCTATTAAGAAATGCATTTTTTACATCAAGTTGGTGTAATTTCCAATCGCAATTTACAGCCAAACTTAGGAGTACACGAACAGTGTTAAGCTTTGCCACAGGTGCAAACGTTTCTGTGAAATCTATCCCATAAGTTTGCGTAAAGCCTCTAGCCACCAGTCTAGCTTTGTATCGTTGGATGCTTCCATTTGAGTTGTACTTTATAGCAAAGATCCATTTACAGCCAACAGGCCTTTTTCCTTGAGGAAGGTCTGTAACTGTCTAAGTAGCATTTTTCTCTAGTGCACCAATTTCCTCTTCAACAGCCCTTCTCCATTTAGGATCCTTTAGAGCTTCAGCTATGCTTGTGGGAATATGTTCTTTATCCAAGGTTGCTGTAAATGCTTGAAAAGAAGGCATCAAAGAATTATAGCCAGCAAATTTTTCAATAGGATGCTTGGTGCATTGTCTAACCCCTTTTCTAATAGCAATAGGAAAGTCATCTAGAGTAGGGGACGTACTGATTTCTTCTTCCATTCCGGCAACTGGACCCAAATCCAATTCTCGGCAAGAATCAGATTACAAAATAGTCTCAGGGATATTTCTCTTTTTTCTTGTGTAGACACGAAGCTGTTTGGGTGGTGATGTTTGCTGAAGATTTTCAATGGGAGTAGGTGTATTTTCAGGAGGGGTAGTTATAGGTATAACAGGAGAATTAATCGGAGTAGTCATAGGTGACAAATCTGTAGGTAAAGGTAAAATTGGTGGCAATTTTGAAGGTTGAGAATGGAAATTAGGAGAAGATACCTGATTTGGCTGATAATCACTCCATGTCTCCCCCTGAATATCAGCCTGTTTGAAATAGGGATCCTGTTCATAAAAAGTGATATCCATAGTGGTAAAAAATCGTTTAGAAGGAGGATGAAAGCATTTGTATCCCTTCTTAAGTGAAGAATATCCAACCAGTACACATTTTAAGGACTTAGGGTCTAACTTGGACTTATGAGGATTAATATTTTGGATAAAAACTGTGCAGCCAAAGATTTTAAGAGGCAAAATTGAAGAGATAGGCTTAAAATGAGGAAAGTGCTGCAAAAATATAGATGGAGGTGTTTGAAAGTTTAAAACCTTACTAGGCATTCGGTTGATTAAATAGGTAGCCGTTAATAAGGCTTCCCCCCACAGATATTTAGGAACATTGGTAGTAAATAGAAGGGAACAAGTAACTTCTAGGAGATGCCTATTTTTCCTTTCGGCAATGCCGTTCTGTTGTGGGGTTCCAACACAAGAACTCAGCTGAACTATGCCCTTGTCCCTGAAAAATTACCCAAAGACCTAGCAAAAAATTCACTGCCATTATCAGATTTAAAGAGCTGGATTTTAGCCCCAAACTGAGTGAGAACCATGTTATAAAATTGGGCAAAAATATTAGCAGTTTCAGATTTTTCTTTTAGCAAATAAGTCCAAGTTATCCGACTGTGATCGTCAATGAAAGTGATAAACCACTTACTATGATCAGCATTCTTCACCTGAGAAGGGCCCCAAATATCACTATGGATCAAAGCAAAAGGGTGAGAAGGCTTGTATGGAGAAGGAAAATACGAAGATCTTGTATGTTTAGCAAGAGAACAAACTTTGCAAGAAAAAGAGTTTGGCCTTTTATTAATAAATAGATCAGGAAACAATTTAGCAAGATACTGGAAACTAGGATGTCCTAAACGATAATGCCATAACATAACAGTTTCAACTGTATTTAAAGCTGTAAAAGATTTGGAGATCTCGGGTTTAGGTGAGGAAGGGAGGATGTAGAGACCATTCTGCAATCTGGCCTTACCAATCATCTTATTCGAGTTTAGTGCCTGCAAAGTACAATCAAGACCGTTAAAGGTTGCGAAGCAGTTCAAATCCGAGGAAATTTTACTTACGGAAATGAGATTGCAAGCCAGAGTTGGTACAAAGAAAACATTATGAAGTGCAATCTGATCATTGAGAATAACAGTTCCATGACCTTCTATTTTGCATAAGGAACCATCAGTTGTTTTAACAGCTTTACCAGAGGTTTGGAAAAAATTGTGAAATAAGGCCTTATTACCAGTTATATGATCCGTAGCACCAGAATCAAGGATCCAATTTGGAGTGAACTGAGAGGAAAACAATGCTGTGGAAGAAGGGTTACCTTCTGGTTCTTTCATGACCAGATTACTAGCACTAGACCCCTGAAACTTTCCAAACAATTTTTGAAGTTCAGCAATCTGCTCTTTGGAGAAGCTTATGACAGATTTGTCAACGGCAAGACTGGATTTATTATCTCTAGAGTTCTTTGACTTCCAGCCCTGAGGCTTACCATGAAGCTTCCAACACTTTTTCTTGGAGTGGCCAGGCTTTTTGCAATGATCACACCAAGGTCTCTCCCGTTTTGAAGAAGGAGATGATTGGTGTGTCACTAAGGCAGATCCTTCAGGAGTTGAATCTGTTTCATCAAGCATCACACTTCGGCGGCTTTCTTCCTTCTTGACCATAGAAAAGGCCTCTCGAAGGGAAGGAAGAGGAGAAATAGCCAAGACCCTGCCGCGAACCTCATCCAGCTCCTTGTTTAGACCTTGTAGAAATTGAAATAGCCTTCTTTGAGTGACAATTTGTTAATAAAGAGCAGCATCTCCGGGAACTGCCCAATCATGTTGTGCATACAAATCTAATTGCTGCCAAAGAGCGGTAAGGGAATTGTAGTAGAGAGTAACGGGCATGGTGCCTTGCTTTAGCATGGCTACTTGGTTTTCAACATGATATAATTCGGCAATATTATCATTGCTGGAGTAGGTTTCACGGACAGCACTCCAGATTTCAGCAGCAGTGTTGTAAAGGAGAAAATTACGACTTATACTTGGGGTCATGGAATTAAGGAGCCAAGTCATAACCTGGCCATTATCACGCATCCACTTAGCAAAACCATTGTCAGGCACAGCAGGCTGCTTGATTTCTCCAGTAACATAGCCCAACCTATCTCTTCCCAAGAGAAAAATCTTAACCGATTGGGACCACTCTAGAAAATTGTTGCCATTTAATCTATGGCAGGTGATATTCAGACCATACGAGTCTGATTGAGCATCAGAAGCAGAAAAATTTTCTGGATTTGAGGTAATCTCCGGAGTAGGAGAAGGAGATGTAGGAGAAGAAGTTCCTGACATGGCCTAGGGTGAAAAAAAAAATCGGAACCTAAACTGATACCATGTAGAAAACAGAGTAATTCTCTGTATATTTCAGTATTTTATTAACTAAAGAACTAAATTTAAATAGAGAAAAGAGTCATAACTTAATTGGGAAAATAATTCCCTTATTCTAATAAACTACTAAAAGATAAGATAAAATAATCTTAGAATATCTCAAATGATTTATTCTAAGATTTATCTACCTAAATCAGATTTATCTATCTGTAGAAAACATTTAATATATTTCTATAATTCCTACAAAAAGCATTCGGCCAACCTGATTCTTGATGCATGGTATGTGATTTTGTTCCCGTGTTTAATGATTTTTATATTTTTGAGCTCGTAATAGCTTAATATTGTAACAGCTCGATTTAGGGCTTAGTTAGAATAGTGGTTGCGAGACCACAAATTCGAGGTAGAAATATGTGTTTTATTGTTTTTATGAAGTCTATGACATGTTTGCATGATTGTGTGAAAATTTCATGAAGAAATTTTATAAATTAGTAATCAATTTATTCACGAGGACTAAATTGCAAAGATTGAAAAATATGAGATTCTAGAAGATTCAAGTATGAGATAGCAATAGAAAATTTATTAGAGGTCCTTATTTAGCAATTAGACCATTATATCTCATGATGGACAAAAATGGGCATGGGAAGGAAAAATCTCAAGAAATGGGCCTTAAGGGCAATTTGGTCATTTGGTTATTAAGTTAATTAAAAGGGAAAAAGAAGTCAAAATTGATGTCCATCTTCCTCCCCATTGCCAAAAATTTCAAGCTCTCCATAGCTAGGGTTTTGTCATCTTGCAAGCTTGATTGTAAGTACCTCCTAGCCCCGTTTTTAATGTCCTTCGTATTTTTGAGATCCTCGTAGCTCGATTTAGCTATTTCTAACTATATTTTAAGCTAGAGGTCATGTTTAAAAATTTACCCACGTATGACATACATGTATTTTGATGTTTAATGGAGGAATATGAAAGTTTGGTGTATGATAAACATCTTTTTCTAAGTGATTTTCACGAAAAATTCATAAAAGGACTTAATTGTAATAGAGATAAAATGTGTAGTAAAAATTAGTTTTGAAGGAAAGAGTGAGCTACTATAAGCTTAAGATAGGTTCGGCAAGGCTTGGGTAACCAAGGAAATGAGTATATTTCATTATACGAGCCTAGGGACCATTTTGTAAATATGAGAAAGTCTAGGGGCAAAATCATAATTTTCCAAAGTATGATTCATGGTTCGATTTAGTCAATGTGATCATAAAAGAGTGAAATTGTCATTATAGATCAAGAAACACGAAGTCCAGACCGAAATCGAGGAAAGAACAAGGTGGTGGACTAAATCGAACAACTATACATATTTGATAACGAGGTAAGTTTGTGTGTAATAATTCAACATCATGTTATTATGTCTTAAAATGTTTGACGTTTCATGAAGATGTATGTTTTTTTTATGAAATTGATCAATGATGTTTCTATGAGAATACAATGAAGATTTATGATGTTAAAGTCCCAGTTGACCTTAGGAATAGAAAGGATACCATCGTCAAGACATGAGGTTTATAAGGTCCCGTATAAGACCATGTCTGGGACATGGCCTTGACACCGAATTGAGATCCCGTATAAGACCATATATGGGATATGGCATCAACATCAAATGAGAGATTTCGTGTAAGACCTTGTCTGGGACATGGCATCGATATAATATCTCGTATAAGACCATATCTGGGATATGGCATCGACATCAATATGGGATCACGTATAAGACCATATTTGGGATATGGTATCAACATCGACATGTGATCCCATGTAAGACCATATCTGGGATATGGCATTGGCATCTTATTACGTGTATGACGAATTCTGGGTATCCTTCGGTATTCCAAGTGGTTCAATGTGTAAAGAGCTAAATTTTTATGTTAAAGATGGTAAGGAGCTAAGTTATGTTAAAGATGAAAAAGTGCTAAAGTTATGTGATGAGTGATACATGTATACATAAGTAACTCACGAGAAATAAGTTCGATGCATGACACGTGATTGGTAAGAGTAAGCATGAGTAAGCCATGTCAATGCACTTGAGAACTTGTATTATTACTTAAAGTAAAGTATGAATGTATCATGAGATTTTATGTTGCTATTTATTGCATGCAAACTTACTAAGCTTTATGCTTACCCCTTCTCTTTTCCCTTTCCATGTAGTATCGCCAAGCTAGCTCGGGGATCGTAGAACATCTGAGCTCGGTTCACACTATCAAGCTATTCTTTTGGTATAGTAAAGTTTGATTATTTTGAGTATGGCATGTATAGATACTTGGTCATTTTGTTTTATGTCATATTGGTTAGTTAATGTGTTGGCTGTTAATGTTACTCAATTCATTTTGTAAAATGGCCATTGGAATTGGTCAATAATAGTTAAGTTATATAAATTCAATGATGTTTAAATTCATGAGGTGCAAATTAATGAAATTTAATGAGTAATGTGTGAAGTATATCTATGATGAATGTACTGAGGAATTAAGGTGTGGATGCCTTGATATTGGTATTTTGAAGTGCATTATTGCTATGTTATGTGTTGCTTGATATGGTACAAGTGTGGTTGCTTTTCAGGGTGGCAATTGACTTGGTAAATAGCCTTATAATTGTCCATACGGGTAGACACACGGGCTTGTGTCTAGGTCGTGTGTGACACACAGTCAGCCCCGAGGGCGTGTTGATAGGCCGCGTGTCCCCTGCATCAAATTTGTGAAAAATTCAGTTCGTCACACGGGCCAGCACACGGGCGTGTGACTAGGCTGTGTTCTTCTAAGTGTCTGCTGACATCATAAACAGAATGTCAAGGTTTTTCACACACGGGATACGACACGAGCGTGTGCCAGGCCGTGTGAAACCCTCTGTAGGTTCGAAATGAAAAATAAAATCCAGACGGACTAGGGATATGGGCGTGTGTGACCACACGGCCTGCCCATACGGGCGTGTCCCTATCCACATGGGCGTGTGGCCCTATTTTGAGTAAAAATTTTCTAAGTGTTCATAAGTTTTCAGTTTAGTCCCGGATCACTCCATGTGTATGTTTTGGGTCTTGTAGACCCCTTATAAGGATGTTAAGAGTTCGAATGAAAAAGTTGAAGTTTAAAAGAAAGTTCATTGCCCGATTTTGTACGAATAAGTTAGTTAAGTCCGGTAATGCCTCGTACCCAGTTCCGGTGTCGAATACGGCTAAGAGTGTTACATTTAGTGGTATCAGAGCTATGGTTTAGTCGATTCTCGGGCTAATGTAGCGTAAGCACGAGTCTAGCTATACATGCCATACATATGAGTATTTATATATTGATAGTGTGACGTCTCCTAGCAACTTAAATTATGTTTTCATATAGTAAATGGATCCCGACAGAGCAGTGGCGGATGATTTAGAAAGTAATGTGCCGGCTCCCGCCCAAGGGACGGCGCCAACTGAAAATGAGAATAGACAGCAACTGTAAGTCAGAGAGGAGGAGAAGAGGCTAGGGAAGTCTTTCTCCACATGATGAATGCCTGGTATACGGAGTTCGTTCCAGTGAACCCGAACACGCAACCCCCTCCACCCCTACCTATACCTCAGCCTACCTCTGTAGCTCCCCAAGTTGTAGAAGTGGTAAAAAGGGAAAGCCCCTTGTTGATAGAATCCAGAAACAATAAGCTAAAGTGTTTCGCGCTAATAAAGATGATGATCTGAAAAGAGCAGAGTTCTGGCTTGAAAATACCATCAAAGTATTTGATGAACTATCTTGCACACTGAAGAGTGTATAAAGTGTGTTATGTCTCTCTTAAGAGATTTAGCTTACCAGTGGTGGAACAAACTTGTGTCGGTTGTACCAACGGAGAAAGTTAATTAGGAATTTTTCCAAGAAGAGTTTCGAAAGAAGTACATTAGCCAAAGGTTCATCGACTAGAAAAGAAAGGAATTCCTTGAGTTAAAATAGGATAGAATGACGGTGACTGAATATGAACATGAGTTCATAAGGCTTAGTAAATACGCCCGGGAGTGCGTATCCATCGAGGCCATCATGTTCAAAAGGTTTGAGGATGGATTAAATGAGGATATCCGATTGTATGTTGGTGTCCTAGAACTGAAGGAATTTACTGTGTTAGTAGATAGAGCTTGAAAGGCCAAGGAGTTGACCAAAGAGAAAAGAAAGGTTGAAATTGAATCTCGTGACTCGAGGAAGAGACAATTAGGTAAGTCATTTCAATCCTCATCCAAGAAATCAAAAGAGTTTACTAATCGATTAGCCCCTTCAACTGGGTTTTCAAACAGAAGTAAGGGTAAACAATACTCGGGGTCTAAAGCCCAGACCACTTTGATTGCTAGTGTTGGTAATGCTCGACCAAGTAGACCGAAATGTCCACAGTGTGGTAGACATCATCCCGATGAGTGTCGAGCAAATGACAGAGCTTGTTTCAAGTGTGGATCCCCAGATCATTTTATTAGAGATTGCCCCGAGATGGGTGAGAAAGAGAAATCTCAGAGTGCAAGATCAGGAAGTACTGCTAAAGAAAGGTCACGGAGAAATTCGGGAAACGGAATGAGTAGTAAGAATTCACCTAGAGAGCAAACAGCAAGACCTGAGGCTAGAGTGCCTACGAGGACTTATGCTATTCATGCTAGCGAAGAGACGTCCTCCCCTGATGTGATCACAGGTACATTTTCTCTCTATGATAGTCATGTTGTTGCTTTAATTGACCCGGGATCTACCCGCTCATATGTTTGCATGAAATTAGTATCTAGCATGAACATGCCTGTAGAGTCTACAGAATTTGTGATAAGGGTGTCAAATCCCCTAGGCAAATGTGTGTTAGTTGATAAAGTATGCAAAGATTGCTCTTTGATGATTAAAGGTAATTATTTTTCGGCAAATCTCATGCCATTGCCATTTGATGAATTTGATGTAATTCTTGGTATGGATTGGTTAACTACTCATGATGTGATAGTAAATTGTGGAAGGAAATTTATCGAGTTAAAATGTAAAAATGAGGATATTTTTCGTATTGAATCAGATGAACAAGACAGATTTTCTATAATGATTTTTCATATGTCTACCCAAAAATATGTAAGAAAGAGATATGAATCTTATCTTGCCTTTGTGATGAATGCCAAAGAGACTGAGTAAGAATTGAATCAGTGCCGATAGTATGCGAGTATCTAGATGTATTTCTAGAAGAATTGGCCAGGTTACCTCCGGTTAGGGAGATTGAATTTGGCATTGAATTAGCTCCTGGAACTGCCACTATTTCAATTACTCCTTACTAGATGGCTCCAACCGAGTTGAAGGATTTGAAAGCACAATTACAAGAGTTGATGGATAAAGGTTTCACAAGACCAAGTTATCTCTGCGGGGTGCTCCTCTATTATTTGTGAAAAAAGAAAGATGGTTCCATGAGGTTATGTATAGATTATCGGCAACTTAATAAGGTAGCCATAAAGAACAAGTACCCCCTACCAAGGATCGATGATTTGTTTGACCAATCGAAGGGATCCATTGTGTTTTCCAAGATAGACTTGAGGTCTGAATATTATCAGTTGAGAGTAAAAGACTCAGATGTGCCGAAAACTGTATTTCGGACAAGGTATGGTCACTACGAGTTTTTAGTCATGCCTTTCGGTTTAACAAATGCCCATGCAGTGTTTATGGATTTAATGAATCGCATCTTTCGTCCATATTTGGATAAATTTGTTGTAGTCTTCATTGATGATATATTGATTTACTCTCGTGATGAGAATGAGCATGTTGAGCATTTGAGGACAGTCTTACAAATTTTACGAGATAATCAATTATATGCCAAGTTTAGTAAAAGTGAATTTTGGCTTAAAGAAGTCAGATTTTTAGGGCACATTGTCTCGGGAGATGGAATTAGAGTTGACCCGAATAAGATTTCAGCAATTGTTGATTGGAAGCCGCCAAGGAATGTATCCGAGGTTAGAAGTTTTCTGGGCCTAGCTACTTATTACAGACGATTTGTCAAGGGATTTTCTATGATAGCTACTCCGATGACGAGGCTATTACAAAAAGATGTGAAGTTTGAAGGGACAGAAAAGTACCAACAAAGTTTTGAGAAATTGAAGGCGTTGTTGACTGAGGCTCCAGTTTTAGTACAACCCGAATCGGGAAAAGAATTTGTGGTCTATAGTGATGCATTCTTAAATGGATTGGGCTGTGTACTCATGCAAGAGGGCAAGGTAATAGCTTATGCCTCTAGACAGTTAAAGCCGCACGAGAAGAATTACCCGACCCATGATTTGGAGTTAGCCGCTATTGTGTTTACATTGAAAATATAGAGGCACCATTTGTATGGTGAGAAATGTTGGATATTCACTGATCATAAAAGTCTAAAGTACTTGATGACACAAAAAGAATTGAATCTAAGGCAACGAAGATGGTTAGAGTTGATAAAGGATTACGAGTTAGTGATTGACTACCATCCGGGAAAAGCAAATGTGGTTGTCGATGCCTTGAGTTGGAAATCCTTGTTCACATTGAGACACATGAATACATGGATGGCTTTGTTAGATGATGGTTCTATTCTAGCCGAGTTGAGAGTTAGACCGATGTTTCTCCAAGAGATTTATGAAGCTCAAAAAGGCGACAATGAATTGCAAGCTAAAAGAGTTCAAAGTGAGTTGGGTGTTGAGTCATACATTCAGATTAATTCCGAAGTATGTTTGATGTTCCGAGATCGATTCTGTGTACCAAGAGATGATGACCTTATTCGAAAATTTTACACAAAGCGCATAATGGATGTTTATCTGTACATCCAGGCAGTACAAAGATGTATAACGATTTGATGAAAAAGTATTGGTGACCGAGTATGAAGAAAGATATTTCTGAGTTCGTATCGAGGTGCTTGATTTTTCAACAAGTAAAAGCTGAACACCAAGTACCTTCGGCTCTACTTCAGCCTATTATGGTTCCCGAGTGGAAGTGGGACCGTATTACTATGGACTTTGTGACGAGTTTGCCTTTGACACGTAAAAAGAAGGATGTCGTATGGGTTGTGGTTGACAGACTTACAAAGTCAGCCCATTTTATATCAGTACGCATTGATTATTCCCTTATTAAGTTGGCGAATTTGTATATTTTAGAAATTGTGATATTACATGGAGCACCGTTTTCGATTATTTTGGATAGAGATCTGAGATTTACGTCACGATTTTGGAAAAAGTTGCAAGAAGCCTTGGGCACAAAATTGAGCTTTAGCACAGCTTTCCATTCGCAAACCGACAGACAGTCGGAGAGGATAATACAGATACTTGAAGACATGCTCCGATGCTGTGTTTTGGAATTTCAAGGTAATTGGGAAAAGTATTTACCGTTAGCGAAATTTGCTTACAATAACAATTTTCAGTCAAGATTGAAAATGGAGCCTTATGAGGCATTATATGGGCGTAAGTGCTGAACGCCCCTATATTGGACCGAACTCAGAGAAAATCAGATTCACGAGGTCAATTTAATCAAAGAAACTGAAGAGAAGGTAAAAGTGATTCGAGATTGTTTAAAAGCTGCTTCTGATAGAAAAAAGTCCTACGCGGATTTGAAACGAAAAGAGATTGAGTTCCAAGTTGGTGATAAGGTATTTTTGAAAGTATCACCATGGAAGAAAGTTCTCAAATTTGGACAGAAAGGCAAGTTGAGTCCATGCTTTATCGGACTGTATGAGATTACTGAGAGGATAGGGCCGGTAGCCTATCGTTTGGCTTTGCCATCTGAGTTGGAAGAGATTCATGATGTATTTCACGTGTCTATGTTATGTCGCTGCCGATCAGACCCTTTGCATGTGATTGTACTGACAGAGGTTGAAATTCAACTGGACATGACTTATGGCGAAAAGTCGGTTAAGATTTTCGCACAAGAAGTTAAATAGTTAAGAAATAAAAGTATAGCCCTTGTGAAAGTACTATGGCAAAGACATGGGGCAGAAGAGGCTACATGGGAGCCCGAGGAGGCTATGAGAAACCAATATCCCAACCTTTTTACTAGTAAGATTTTCGAGGACGAAAATCCCTAAGGGGGAGAAATGTAATAGCCTGATTTAGGGCCTAGTCAGAATAGTGGTTGTGAGACCACAAATCCGAGGTAGAAATATGTGTTTTATGGTTTCTATGAAGTCTATGACATGTTTGCATGTTGTGTGAAAATTTCATGAAGAAATTTTATAAATTAGTGATCAATTTATTCACGAGGACTAGATTGCAAAGATTAAAAAATATGAGATTCTAGAAGATTCAAGTATGAGATAGCACTAGAAAATTTATTAGAGGTCCTTATTTAGCAATTAGACCATTATATCTCATGATGGACAAAAATGGGCATGAGAAGGGCAATTTGGTCATTTGGTTAATAAGTTAATTAAAAGGGAAAAAGAAATCAAAATTGATGTCCATGTTCCTCCCCATTGCCAAAAGTTTCAAGCTGTCCATAGCTAGGGTTTCGTCATCTTGCAAGTTTGATTATAAGTACCTCCTAGCCCCGTTTTTAATGTCCT
Source organism: Gossypium australe (assembly GCA_005393395.2). NCBI lineage: Eukaryota > Viridiplantae > Streptophyta > Magnoliopsida > Malvales > Malvaceae > Gossypium > Gossypium australe. The sequence continues at coordinate 82,530,729 of CM016625.1, read as the reverse complement.
TCGTATTTTTGAGATCCTCAAAGCTCGATTTAGCTATTTCTAGCTATACTTTAAGCTAGAGGTCATGTTTAAAAATTTACCCATGTATGACATACATGTATTTTGATGTTTAATGGAGGAATATGAAAGTTTGATGTATGATAAACATTTTTTTCTAAGTGATTTTCACGGAAAATTCATAAAAAGGACCTAATTGTAAAAGAGATAAAATGTGTAGTAAAAATTAGTTTTGAAGGAAAGTGTGAGCTACTATGAGCTTAAGATAGGTTCGGCAAGGCTTGGGTAACCAAAGAAATGAGTATATTTCTTTATACGAGCTAGGGACCATTTTGTAAATATGAGAAAGTGTAGTGGTAAAATCGTAATTTTTCCAAAGTATGATTCATGGTTCGACTTAGTCAATGTGATCATTAAAAGAGTGAAATTGTCATTATAGATCAAGAAACACGAAGTCCAGACCGAAACCGAGGAAAGAACAAGGTGGTGGACTAAATCGAACAATTATACATATTTGATAACGAGGTAAGTTTGTGTGTAATAATTCAACATCATGTTATTATGTCGTAAAATGTTTGTCATTTCATGAAGATGTATGTTACTTTTATGAAATTGATCAATGATGTTTCTATGATAATACAATGAAGATTTATGATGTTGAAGTCCCGGTTGACCTTAGGAATAGAAAGGATACCATTGTCAAGACATGAGGTTTATAAGGTCCCATATAAGTAAAGTATGAATGTATCATGAGATTTTATATTGCTATTTATTGCATGCAAACTTACTAAGCTGTATGCTTACCCCTTCTCTTTTCCTTTTCCATGTAGTATCGCCAAGCTAGCTCGGGAATCGTAGAACATCGGAGCTCGGTTCATACTATCAAGCTATTCTTTTGGTATAGTAAAGTTCGATTATTTTGAGTATGGCATGTATAGGTACTTGGTCCTTTTGTTTTATGTCATATTGGTTATCCAAGGTGTTGGCTGTTAATGTTACTCAATTCATTTTGTAAAATGGCCATTGGAATTGGTCAATACTAGTTAAGTTATATAAATTCAATGATGATGAAATTCATGAGGTGCAAGTTAATGAAATTTAATGAGTAATGTGTGAAGTATATCTATGATGAATGTAGTGAGAAATTAAGGTGTGGATGCCTTGATTTTGGTATTTTGAAGTGCATTATTGCTATTTATGTGTTGTTTGATATGGTATAAGTGTGGTTGTTTTTCAGGGTGGCAATTGGCTTGGTAAATAGCCTTATAATTGTCCACACGGGTAGACACACGGGCGTGTGTCTAGGTCGTGTGTGACACACGTTTAGCCCCGAGGGCGTGTTGATAGGCCGTGTGTCCCCTGCATCTAATTTGTGAAAAATTCAGTTCGTCACACAGGCCAGCACACGGGCGTGTGACTAAGCCGTGTGCCTTTAAGTGTCTGCTGACGTCATAAACAGAATGTCAAGGTTTTCCCAAACAGGCAAAGACACGGGCGTGTGCCAGGCCGTGTGAAAACCCCTGTAGGTTTGAAATAAAAAATAAAATCCAGATGGACTAGGGATATGGGCGTGTGTGACCACACGGCCTGCCCACACAGGCATCCCTATCCACACGGGCGTTTTGAGTACAAATTTTCTAAATGTTCGTAAGTTTCCAGTTCAGTCCCAGATCACTCCATGTGTATGTTTTAGGTCCTGTAGACCCATAATGAGGACGTTAAGAGTTCGAATGAAAAATTTTAAGTTGGAAAGAAAGTTCATTGCCCGATTTTATACGAATAAGTAAGTTAAGTCCGGTAATGCCTCGTACCCGGTTCCGTCATCGAATATGGGAAGGGGTGTTACAAATCTAGTTAACTCGAGGGTCAAATTGTAAAATTGTAAAATGTTATAAATTATGCCATGGATGAATTTGATATATTTATGAAGTTTTATGGTATATTTTTAAGTTTGGTTGTTAAATAAATATATTTTATTAAGTAATTCTTTATGATTGTAATGTTTAGGGACTTATTTATGAAAATAATAAAATTCAAGGAAAGTGTTGTAAATTGTTGATAAATATGGGCTGCTATAATATTAGGTAAAAATGGCTAGCATAATTTATGGTTAAAAATGGTGAAATTGCAAGTTTCAGGTATAGGGATTAAATTGCATAAAAGGTGAGAGGGAAATTTCGTAAATTTTCATTATTAGGTGTTGTAAGCTAAATTGATTATTTTAAATGCTAGAACATGATTAATTGGATAAAAATATTTAGTTAGATCAAGAAACGACCCAAAAGGACACTAATCGCCGAAAAAAGTCAAAATAGCGGATTAGTCGTTGGATCACGTTAGGGCATCGTTTTGGTACATGTAATTTCGTAAATTAATTTATTTTAATTTAATTGTTGTTTTTGTGTTTTAATATCCATATATGTATGTTTTGATTGAGTTCATTTGCTTAATAAATTGTAAGCAATGAAATGGATTTAGTTAAAATGTTAACTAAGTTAAAGATTATGCTTGAAAATGAAAAGTACATAGATGAATTTTTGTTATGAAATAATGTGTTTATAATGATTTGAATTCAATTATAAAGGTTTTTATTTTTATATATTATAGTTAACATGATTAATTGAGGTAAGACATGAAACTGAAAATAAAGAATTGATTTGTGAAGCATGGTAAATAAATATGTGTGAACTAACTGGCATATCCTCTGAAATATATATATATATATATATATATAGCAGGTTCATAATTATTTAGACGAGTAAGATTATAGATGAAAGATGCTATGGCATCATTATTCAAATGAGTAATACCATAGCTGAAAGATGATATGGCATCATGATTCAGATGAGTAAGACCATAGTTGAAATACACTATGGCATCCTATCGAAAATGACTAAGACCATAGTTGAAAGACACAATGGCATCATCAGAAAGTGAATAAGACCATAGTTAAAGACACTATGGCATCTTATCGAAGATGGATATGACCGTAATTGAAATGTAACACTCCTCACCCGTATTCATTGTCGGAATAGGGTTACGGAGCATTACCGAACTTAATACACAATTAAACATACATTTCACTTACAATTTAGTCCTTATCTCATAAAAGTACAAATTCATGCAAGTTGGTCCCTACCCATGCTAACTGAATTTCTATTATTACCATAGCAGCCCATAATTTTCATTTATTTCACAATTTAACCACAAAATTTACACATTTCTCAATTAAATCCCTAAATGAAAATTTTGTCAAAAAAATCACTTTACAAATGTTGTTTATCTAACAACAAGCATACATTTTCTATCATCAAACATCAAAATACACATATATTCATCAATGGCAAAACCCTAAACCTTTAACAGTTTTGCAAATTAGTCCTTGGGCTAGCTAGATTAAGCTGCAACGATCTCAAAAACATAGAAATCATTAAAAATTGGACAAAAATGAACTTACATGTAAGGATGAGCTATGGCTGAATGTTAGGTGTTCTTTAATGGCTTTCTCTTCTTCAATAATCAATTGAGGAAGATGAGCATGCATGTTTTTCTTTTGTTTTCTTTACTTTAATATCTTTTAATTATAAATTTACAACATTAACCTTATTAATTAACCTTTATAAAATCATTTTAATGGCCATATTTGTCCACTCATACTATTAATGGTATAATTACAACATAAGGACTTCTACTTTAATATTCCATAGCTATTAGATACCTTTAACTAATAGAACTCCACTTTTACACTTTACGCGATTTAGTCCTTTTTATCAAATTGATCATTTAAACAATTAAATTTCTTAACGAAATTTTCACACAATCACACTATCATGATGTAGACATTAAAATAATAATAAAATAATCATTTTGACCTCAGATTTATGGTCCTGAAACCACTATTCCGATTAGACTAGAAATGGATTGTTACAACTCTCCCCCTTAAGAATTTTTGTCTCCAAAAATCTTACTAGAAAAGAGGTTAGGGTATTGTTTTCTTATAGCTTCCTCGGGTTCCACGTAGCTTCTTCGACACCATGTCGTTGCCACAAAACATTTACTAAAGCTATGCTTTTATTCCTTAATTATTTAACCTCTCGAGCTAAAATTCTGATCGATTTTTCACTATATGTCATATCAGGTTGGATTTCAATCTCTGTCAGATAAATTACATGCGATGGATCTGATTGATACTGTCGTAACATCAACACATGAAATACAATGTGGATCTTTTCTAACTCTGATGGTAAAGCTAGTCGATATGCCACGGGTCCTATTCTTTTGATGATTTCATATGGCCCGATGAATCGTGGACTCAATTTTCCTTTGCGACCAAATCGAAAAATTTTCTTCCACGAAGATACTTTCAAAAATACTCTATCGCCGATTTGAAATTCAATGTCTTTATGTTTCAAATCCGCATACGATTTCTATCAATTTGAAGCTGCTTTCAAACTGTAGCGAATTACTTTCACTTTCTCTTCAGTCTCTCTGATCAATTCAACCCCGTGAATCTTTTTCTCACTCAATTCAGTCCAGTACAATGGAGTTCGGCATTTGCGACCATACAATGCTTCATATGGTCCCATCTTTATGCTCGATTGAAAACTGTTGTTATACATGAATTCAACCAACGGTAAATATTTATCCTATTGCCTTCAATCTCTAAAACACAACAATGAAGCATATCTTTGAGAATCTAAATTACTCTCTCAGACTGACCATCTGTTTACGAATGAAAAGCAGTACTAAAATGCAACAGCGTACCCAAAGCTTCTTGTAATTTCTTCCAAAATCGCAACGTAAACCTCGGATCTCTATCTGAAATAATAGAAACTGGCACCCCGTGTAATCTAACAATTTAAGGGATGTACAACTTAGCTAACCTATCAAGCAAGAAGTTTGTACGTATCAGAGCGAAATTTGCAATTTCGTCAGTCGATCAACGACAACCCAAATAGCATCTTTCTTTTTCGGAGACAGGGGGAAACCTGATACAAAATCCATTGTAACTCTATCCCATTTCCACTCTGGTATCATCATTGGCTGTAGTAATCCTGAAGGCACATGATGTTCAGCTTTAACTTGTTGACAAACCAAACATCTCAACACAAATTCTGAAATATCTCGTTTCATGCCCGAACTCCAGTACAAATGTTTCAAATAATTATAAATTTTTGTACTTCCCAGATGAACAGATAAACATCCATTATGTGCTTCGTGTAAAATTTTCTGAATAAGCTCGGGATTCTTTGGTACACAAATTCTACCTCGGAACATTAAACAATCATCGGATCCGATCTGATAGTCTGAATCAGTAGTTGACTCGCATTGCACTCTTTTAGTTTGCAACTCATTATCACATTTTTGGGCTTCACAAATTTGCTGAAGAAATACCAGTTTAGCTTTTAATTCAGCCAAAATTGAACCATCATCAGACAAAGTTAACTATGTGTTCATCGCTCGCAAAGTAAATAAATATTTTCTACTCAAAACATCCGTGACTACATTCACTTTTACTAGATGATAATCAATTATTAATTCATAGTTTTTCAACAACTCGAGCCATCTTCATTGTCACAAATTCAAATCTTTTTGACTCATTATATACTTCAAGCTCTTGTGATCAGTAAAGATATGGCACTTTTCACCATATAAATGATGTCGCCAAATTTTCAATGCAAATATAATAGTGGCCAACTCTAAATCATGCGTCGGATAATTCTTTTTATGTGGTTTCAACTGTCTAGAAGCCTAAGCTATCACTTTTCCTTCTTGCATCAAAACACAACCCAAACTGTTTAATGACAAGTCGCTGAAAATCACAAACTCTTTACCCAATTCAGGTTGAACCAAAACTGGTGCCTCAGTTAGCAATGCTTTCAAATATTCATAACTCTGATGACATTCTCGAACCATTTGAATTTCACATCTTTCTATAGCAAACGATTCGTCGGTGTAGCAATCATCGAGAATCCTTTTACAAAACACCGATAATAGCCAGCTAATCCTAGAAAGCTTCTGACTTCAGACACATTTCTTGGTGGTTTCCATTCAACAACTGCCAAAATCTTACTCGGATCAACTCGTATGCCTTTCGCTGAAACAATATGCCATAAAAATCCAACCTCTCAAGCCAAAACTCGTATTGTAACATACTGATTTTGGGCCTAGTCGAAACAGTGGTTGCGAGACCACAAATCTGACCTCAAATTTTTTATTTTATTATTATTTTGATGTCTAAAGTATGATACTAAGGTTGTATAAAATTTTCATAAAGAAATTTCCTCGTTTGAGTGCTCAATTTGATAAAAAGGACTAAATCGCATAAGTTGTAAAACTTGAGGTCAAATTGATAAAAGCACTAAATAGCTATAAAATTGAAAAGTATGAGAACTTGCATGGTAATTATACCAATAGAAAAGTGAGGAGACAAAGATGGACATGTAGTAGGTGGATTTGGTGAAGTTATTAAAAAGTTAAATTGGTAAATAAGTTAATAGGTATAATAAGACAAAATAGCAAAAGCTATCATCTTTATTTTTCTTCTTTTTCAACCGTAATAGAGAAAAAAAATGGCAGCCATGGAATGGGTTTCATTCGACCAAGCTTTGGAGCTTGATAGGTGAGTGGTTTTTGCCCCATTTTTAATGATTTCTATGTTTTCGGAGTCGTGGTAACTCGATTTAGCTATCACGTACCTTCGTTTTCAAAACTGTTAAAGTTTGTGAATTTTTCCATTGTTGATAAAGTGTATATTTTGATAATTGATGATAGAAAATACATCCTTGTTGTTAGATAAACAACATTTGTAAAGTGATCTTTGATAGAAATGTCGACTAGGGACTAAATTGAGAAATGTGATAAATTGTGTGGAAAAAGTGTGAATATGTGAAAAATGTGGGCTGCTGTAAGTATGATAAATATTTGACTAGGAATGGGTAGCAAAGAAATTGAATGAATTCCATTTTACGAGCACAGGGGCAAAAGTGCAAATATGACAAAATTTAAGGGTAAAAATGTAATTTTACCAAAAATGTGAAATTAGGCTAATTTGAGTGGCATGATGAATAAATAAATTAAATGTGTTGTTATAGATCAAGGAAGATGAGATTCAGAATTAGATCGGGGGAAAAGCAAGATAATCGAGTAATTAACTTATTTCGTCGTTTCATACCGAGGTAAGTTCGTATGTTAATAAGCATTAAATTGATATGTGTGCTAGTGTAAGACCATGTCTGGGACATGGCATCAGCAATGATATGAGAGCCAATGTAAGACCATGTATGGGACATGGCATCGGCATTAATATGTGTGCTAGTGTAAGACCATGTATGGGACATGGCATCGGAATTGATATGTGTGCTAGTGTAAGACCATTCTGGGACCTAGCATCAGCCATGATATGAGAGCTAGTGTAAAACCATGTCTGGGACATGGCATTGGTACGATACATCATGTACGAGTTTTCCCAAGTATCCTTAGTATCCTAAGAGGTTCAACGGGGTAAATCAAAAGATGATGTCAAAGAAATGACAAGGTATGATCATGTTGAAAGGGTACAGGTATGTATACAAAATTCATGAGTACTGAATTCATGTGGGACATTTGGTAAGAATGTAAATGTGATACGAACCGGCTCGGGGTGAGTCGAAATGTATATGAGTTGCCCAATTGTCTACGAGGAGGAATCAAGCCTTTGGAAAATAATCGGAAAATATAAATGAGTTTGTGGAAGCTTAAGTGAATAAAATAGGAGATGGTTAGGTTTGGTGGAACAAAATAAAAAAAATAGATAAAAGGATAATTTAATGGAGATGGATAAAAGAACTTAAACGAGAATCGATTCAACACTAAAGAGTATCACCCCGGGTTCTATAATGTTTAAGGTGAAAAAAATGGTAATCGAAGATGGAAACAGAAATACGAACTTAACTTAAGAAAGATTCAACACTATATAACAGTGTTACCCTGTTTCTTATATCGTTAAGGTGGATAGATGAAGATAGGTTGATGAACGCCACACCAAACGAAATTTGGTGATAAGTTCAAACAAGTCGAAGACGCCACAAGCAAGCTTGATAAGTCTAACGAAACTTGTACGAAAACGAAGAGGAGATAAACTCACTCAAATGAACAAAGTTCATAAAATTTCATTCATAAAAATCCTGTCCCAAAAATTCTGTATTACAATTGAAACTGACAAGCTATTTATAAGCCTAAGGTAGCTTGTTGTGGCTGAATCATCATCATAAGAATTTAAATCAAATCCTAGCACAAATGTTTCTTAATTTGCCATGTGGTTACAATAACATGGCATATTTAATTCTTTTAATCTCACTTTGACCTTGCCGTCCATGCACTTTGTTTATAAATCTATTATCTTGATTAAAAAATTTCAATACCCCTTAATATTCCAAGCATGCTTATGGATTTTTAATTTCCACATGCTCTCTCTATCATGCTCTTGCCGTCCACTAATTCCAACATCAACACATTTGCACATTTTTAATTTCATGCATCCACATACTTTATTTTATTCCCGCATTCCTTCTCCCTGAATTTCCACTTGTCGTCCATGCCCCTAATGCCTTCAATTTCAATTGTTTAATTTGCCATCCATTATCTCCCACCTTGTGTCGTCCATGCATAAGCACCCTCTATTGAATTTTAGCCCATGCTCCAAGTAATAGATTAAAATTTCAGCTCCCATTAAAATAATGTTCCATCAAGCATCACCCCAAGTAATTCACGCATGCTTTCCATGGTGCTATTATTTTATACTTCACAATCTCCATGTGCCGTCCAAGCTTGGTCCTTTATGCACTCATTTAAATTTTAAAAATCATTCCCATACTTCCAATGCCGCCCAATTCATGCTCCAATCTTGCTTTCATTGTTGAATTTGTTTGTCCATCTCAAGCTAGCCGTCCATCACCTTAGTGTTTGGCTTTCTTGCTCCAATTTCTATAATGCTCCACATTATTCCCTCAATATTCGGCCAAGACAAATCATTCTTTATTCTTCCAACAATCTCAAACCCAGGCTCCCCTTGATTCATGCTACCTACCACATTAAGTCAACTTATTAATTTATAAAATGAGCACATTACAATTAGATATCAAAAAATAAAAATTCGGCAATCACTAATTAATTAATCAGTGACACATATTTATTGTCACAAACTAATGCACGAAAGAAGACAAATTAATTAAAGCTTGGACAAATTAATTTAGTCAATAATTAAATTATTAGGCCGCATTAATTTGCTGTAGGAAATAATTAATTTGAAGATGCAATTTATTTAAAACATTAAATTAAAAACAATCAGCTCAATGAGCTAGAGTGAGCTTGAGTGAGCTCAAATTGAGCTCATCTGGCTCGATTTGGAAGTGCACCAAAGTGCATATTAGCTTTTCGGCACTTGGGGCATGGAATTCGAGTTCCAAAAATCTGAAAATTGTTGGTGCCCCGGGTGTGCTCGTATCAAAATGAGTAATTCTTACCTATGAAAATGATCTTATGATGACCTTGTGATGTTAGATCTATACTTATGATGTATAAAGAGGTTGTAAATTTGATTGATGATCATGTGTGAGGCTTTTAGGCCAAATTAAATTGAGACAAGATAAGTTTAAGTTTTGTTGTTGATGTATGGGTTAAAGGGGCAAATAAATGGCATGTAAATATTCGATAATGACTAGCTATTGGAATGGCTAGTTAAGGATATGCTTTGGTGTTATGTATGATTAAATGGATGTTAATACAAAGCAATCATGAAAGAGTAAAATTAGCAATAAAACAGTTTTGGACAGCAGCAGTTGTACAAATTTGAAAAATCACCAAAAATTACGGAAATCAAAATAGAGGTTGAATAAGATATGAAATTAAATATTATTGAGCCTAGTTTCACATAGAAGAAACAATGTAAGCAAAAATATTTCATATTATGAGATGTTTAAATTTTTGTGGGACGGACTCAGGATGATTTCGGAATCCCCTGTTTTGACTTTGAAAAATATTAAAAATAGTATAAAAATAATTATGATATTTTTCAAATTCTTAACGAATCTATTTTCAAGAGAATCAAATGGGAACATCATCCGAATCCCGTAGGAGGAGATAATTAATTCTTAGTAAAGAAGGGTCGAAACTATCATACAGTAGAACGGGGACAACTTTAAAGAATAAACTGTACTTATTGGCCAAACTAAAAATTTTGAAAAATTTATGCCTGCGATTGGTGTGTTGGCGGGGTGGGTTGACTTAATCCCCACAGGTGTGCTGGTTGGTACGGGTGGTGTGTAGTGGATGGAAATTTAAAGCTTGGTTGGGAATTGCATTTCACATACATTTTTAATTACTATATTTTTATATTCGTAAATGGGATCAAGCCTAATTAAATGCTTGAATGGTTTGGCCCAGTGGACTTGGTAAGTGGGTTACACACTGAGTTCTAAGTAACTCACCCCGTTTTCTTACCCTTCTCAGGTAATGATAATTGATGGAGGCTTGGGCCGGGGATGACTTCGCAGGGGTCATACTTCAAATGATGGTTTTTATGAACTTTGAACTACTCTTTAGTATTTTTACTTAATTAATTTTTCAGTTGTAATGTAATAAGGCCTCTGGTATTATTTTTATGGATTTTTACTCGTGGATGGATTTTAATATGTTTTAGATACTAAAAGGGGACTATTTTAATTTTATAAATGTTTTCTTAAATTTACGTATAAAAAGGGGTTTTTCTTAAATATCACTAACTCGTAAAAATTTCTGTGAAAACTCTTTTATGAATTTTGTTTTCAAAATTCCTTTTGAATTCTTTTAAACTTCTTTAAAAATTTAACCAATTATTTCTCTGAGATCAAATTATAAACTCTTATGTTCTAAAACCATAGATTTCGAATTAACCTCGGTTTTTGATAAACTCCATCTCCAAAATAGTTTTTAAAAATTTGTTTTCTTTAATTCATTAAATGACTAGATGTATGTTCGATTTGTGTGGCATACCAAGACTGGTCTTAACGCATAGACCGGGTTTGGGGTGTTACATTTAATGGTGTCAGAGCCAGTTTCAAAACTCGGCTGTGATTTGGGTTCAACAACAATTTTCAGTTAAAACTGTTTCAAATATATAGAATTTATGTTTTAAAGGTAGTATGGCACCACGAGCATCCGGCACCAAGTCAAGTAAGTATTCGTATATTGAATGTTTATAAGATCATAGGAACACTCTAGAACTTCTAGTTTTAGGTTTGAAACTGTAGAGATTGAGACTATAGGATATGATTACGAAAACAACTCTATCTCTTATATCTCATAAAATATCGTTAATAAACACTGAAATAGTTTTCTGATTCATAAAACTTGTAATCAGATTAAACCGAATTAGTCATTATGAGCTCTAGAGGACGTGGACGTGGTAGACGTGGACGTGGTAGAGGCCGATGTGCTAGAGCCGTGTCTGAGGCATCGGGACATATGCCGGAAATGGATGCACCGGCATCACCGGTGTCGAAAAATGGATCACAAGACCATAGGAGAGAGGACAATGCTTTGACCCAAGCAATGTTGCGAGTCCTAGAAAGGGTCGCTGGGACTAGAACTGGGCCAGCAGCTCGTGGATCAATATCGGAATGACTTAAATTAAGTGGTGCCGAGGTTTTCAAGGGTGTTTTTGGTATAGCTCTGAATGTTGCAGAATATTGGCTCGAGGCAGTGGAACAAATCATGGATGATTTGGAGTGCACCGTCGAGTAGAAACTGAGAGGAGCGGTGTCCTTGTTAAGGGACGAGGCGTATCAATGGTGGCTTACTGTTCGAGAAGGCACTGAGGCTGTACTTGTTACTTGGGATTTCTTCAAAGCTGCTTTCCAAGGGAAGTATGTCGAGATAAGTTATGTGGATGCCCGGAGGAAGGAATTCCTGAATCTGGTTCAAGGAAATAAGACGGTGGTAGCTTACGAGGCAGAATTTCTTCACTTGAGCCGTTATGCTTGCACGATAGTGCCAACTGATCATGAGCGCTGTGTACGTTTTGAGGATGGATTGAATGATGAATTGCGGGTACTGATAGCCCCACAACAAGTAAGGACTTTTGCCATGCTTGTGGAGAAAGCCAAGATAGCCGAAGAGGCTAAGAACTCAGAACGCCAGAATCGGGAAAGAGTCAGAGGCAAGAGGGACTTTAAGTACTCGGGTTCTTCTAAAAGGTTCCAAAAGAGGCCTCGAAATGATGAGCCAGCTCAAGCTAGAGCACCTGTGGCTACCAATCAGAGTCGAGACTGTGCTGACTGTGGGAAACGACACCCCGGGGAATGCTGGAAGAGAACTGGTGGTTGTTTTAAATGTGGTTCCAAGGATCACTAGTATAGGAATTGCCCTCGACGGACTACTCCGACTCAGGAAGCTCGTAACCCTGATGCACAGCCAGCCAGAGGCGCTCAATAGCTACCGAGAGGCCGTGGACCAGGTCGTGGTGGTAATGGTGCTGGACGTGGTCAAGGTGCACCGGGTCGAGGTAATGGCTTTAGAGGTAACGCGGAGGCAAGACAGCCGGGGTTGGTCTATGCGGTCAGGCGTCGGGAGGATGGCGATGCACCTGATGTGATAACTGGTACATTCTTCATCTTTGATGTACCTGTCACTGCTTTGATAGATATCCAGTCTACCCACTCGTATGTTGCTAGTGCCATATCTAAAAACTTGAATACTAGATCTGAGATTACCGATAGAGAGATGACGGTAATTAGTCCTTTAAGACAGTTTGTAATCGTGAATAAATTGTTTAGAGACATGCCTTTAGAAATTCAAAGAGAAATATTTCTGGCGGATTTGATGGAACTGCCTTTCGACAAATTTGATCTTATTTTGGGCATGGATTGGTTGGTAAAGCACCGGGCGCAATTGGATTGTGCTGCAAAGTGGTTGTCAATTAGGACTTTGGATGATAAGGAGGTAGTAATGATAGGCGAGCGAACGAACTTTTTGGCAAATGTGGTATCTGCTTTAAAGGTAGAAAAGTTGGTGCAAAAAGGGTATGGAGCGTTCCTAGCCTTCATGAGTGCTTTGGATGCCAAGGAGTTATCAGTGGAGGGTGTGAGAACGGTGAAAGATTTTCCTGATGTCTTTCCTGAAGAACTTCTGGGACTACCTCCAGATCAGGAAGTAGAATTTGGCATTGAGCTTATGCCCGGAACAGCTCCAGTGTCCATTGCTCCTTATAGAATGGCGCCAAAAGAGTTAGCGGAGCTTAAAGCTCAAATTCAAGAATTGTTGGATCGGGGTTTTATCTGACCGAGTGTGTCTCCGTGGGGAGCACCAGTTTTGTTCGCCAAGAAGAAAGATGGGTCGATGCGTATGTGCATTGATTATAGGTAGTTGAATAAATTGACGATCAAGAATAGGTATCCTTTGCCGAGAATCGATGACCTGTTTGATCAATTGAGAGGAGCTTCAGTTTTCTCCAAGATTGATTTGAGATTGGGTTATCATCAACTCAAGGTTAAGGAGGCAGATATTCATAAGACGGCATTTTGAACTCGTTATGGACATTATGAGTTTTTAATGATGCCATTTGGGGTTGACCAATGCACCAGCTGCATTTATGGACATGATGAACCGAGTCTTTCAACCCTATCTAGACCGATTCGTGGTGGTGTTCATAGATGATATCTTGGTATATTCGAGGAATGAAGAAGAGCATGACTCACATTTGCGCATAGTATTGCAAATACTGCGAGATAAACAACTTTATGCCAAATTCAGTAAGTGTGAATTTTGGTTGAAGGAAGTGACTTTCTTGGGTCATGTGGTGTCAGCCAAAGGAATATGAGTTGATCCTCGGAAGGTAGAGGCTGTGTTGGATTGGAAACCACCAAAGTCAGTGGCTGAGATTCGGAGTTTCTTGGGTTTGGCTGGATATTATAGATGCTTTGTTGAGGGGTTTTCGTTGATTGCTGCACCCCTAACTAAGCTGTTACGAAAGGGAGTACCGTATGTGTGGACCGATAAACAATAAAAGAGTTTTGAGAAATTGAAGAAGATTTTGACGGAAGTGCCAGTACTGATTCAACTTGAGGCTGGAAAAGAGTTTATCGTTTACTGTGATGCGTCACACACGGGTTTAGGATGTGTGCTGATGCAAAATGGAAAAGTGGCAGCTTATGCTTCTCGACAGTTGAGGCCGCACGAAGTAAACTACCCTACTCATGACTTGGAGTTCGCTGCGGTGGTGTTTGCTTTAAAGATTTGGAGGCACTATCTCTACGGTGAGAAGTCTATCATTTATACGGGCCATAAGAGTCTTAAGTACCTCCTTACCCAAAAGGAGTTGAACTTGAGACAACGGAGATGGGTGGAGCTGTTAAAGGATTATGACTTCTCAATCGAGTACCATCCTGGAAAGGCTAACGTGGTGGCGGACGCGTTGAGTCATAAGGTAGTATCAGAGTTAAGAGCAATGTTTGCTCATCTCAGCTTGTATGAGGACGGTAGTCTACTAGCGGAACTTCAGGTGAAGCCTTTGTGGTTAGAACAGATCAAGGAAAAGCAGTTATCAGATGAAAAGTTGGGTCCATTAATGCAACAAGTTGAAAGTGGTGTAATAGGGGACTTTGGAATGAACAAGGATGGAGTGCTGTGTTTTCGTGGAAGAGTTTGTATGCCCATGGATTCGGATTTGAGACAAATGATTCTGCGGAAGGCGCATAGTAGCCCTTATCTATGCACCCTGGAGGAAATAAGATGTATCGAGACCTCCGTGAACAGTATTGGTGGCCAAGGTTAAAGTGGGAGGTTACTGATTTCGTGGGTAAGTGCTTGACTTATCAACAAGTGAAGGCGGAACATCAATTACCATCGGGCTTATTGCAACCAGTAAAGACTCCTTTATGGAAATGGGAGCGGATAACAATGGACTTTGTTAGTGGGTTACCCTTAACACCTACTAAGAAAGATTCTGTTTGGGTGGTAGTAGATCGATTGACGAAGACTGCTCATTTTCTACCAGTTCGTACGGATTACTCACTGCAGAAGTTAGCTAAGCTGTATGTATCTGAGATCGTGAGGTTGCATGGTGTACTAGTGTCTATCATATCAGACAGGGATCCTAAGTTTACATCACGGCTTTGGAAAGCTTTGCATGAGGCTTTGGGAACAAAGTTAAACTTCAGCACGGCTTTTCATCCTCAGTTAGATGGTCAGTCAGAAAAAGTAATTCAGATTTTGGAAGACATGTTAAGGGGTTGTGTAATTGACTTCAGAGGTAGTTAGGAGGATTTCCTACCGTTGGCAGAGTTCGCGTATAATAACAGTTACCAATCCAGTATCCAAATGGCACCCTATGAAGCATTATATGGTCGTAGGTGTCGTACCCCTACTTGTTGGACTGAATTGGGGGAACGACAGTTGTTGGGTCCTGAATTGATATCTGAGACGGAAGAAAAGGTAAAGGTGATTCGAGCACAGTTAAAGGAAGCTTCGGATAGACAAAAGTCGTATGCAGATCTGAAGCGTAAGGATATTGAGTTTGCGGTGGGAGATCAGGTCTTTCTGAAAGTCTCACCTTGGAAGAAAATTTTTAGATTTGGAAGGAAGGGCAAGTTGAGCCCTAGGTTCATTGGACCGTACCGTGTGTTGAAGCGTGTTGGACCAGTGGCCTATCAGCTTGAATTACCTCCAGAGTTGAGTCAGATTCATAGTGTCTTTCATGTTTCTATACTGAGGCGTTATAGATCGAATTCGTCTCACATAGTACCGGAAGAAGAAGTGGAGTTAAGGCCAGACTTGTCTTTCCAGAAGGAACCAGTAAAAATCTTAGACCGTGATGTTAAGGTGCTAAGAAAGAAGACTATGCCGTTGGTTAAGGTTCTATGGCGTAATCACAGAGCAGAGGAAGCTACGTGGGAGCTTGAGGACGCAATTCGGCAAAAATATCCTCACCTCTTTTAACCAGGTAAATTTCGAGGACGAAATTTTCTTTAAGGGGGTAGAATTATAACATCCTAAAAATTGAGTACCGATATGTTACATGTTTTTGGTGCTTAGTTTGTGAATGATTTAATTTGTGTGTTTAATATAGTCTTGAGAAGGCTCGGGATTTATTCGGAATTAGAATAAATTTTAGTAAGGAGTACTTTATTGAAGTGGAACAAGTGACCCTGATGTTTAAGGAAATTAAGTGGCAAAAGATAGCATAATTGAGCTATTGGTTAAGAGGTAATGTGCTACATGTATGGTCTTGAGGGGAGAGGTTCAAATCCCCTAGTATGCATTTTGTGAATATTAATTTTTGCTCCTTCCTAGCAAGTGTCGACCAAGCATCATATTTTTGGTAAGTTAGACTTTTATTTTAAGGTATGATGGTTAAAGGATATGGTAAGAGTGAACTTAAGGAAGGGAATCATGAATATATGGTATGTAGGGGGAACACAAGGCATGAAACAAGGGTGATGTTTTGGAAACTTTTGGGTGGCTAAAACTTTGACTTTTGGCCAACGTACTTGGACGATTTTGGGGCTAGATGGGGGTTGGCCGAATATTAGTAAGGATTAGGAGCTAGTAGGCCATAATGCTTTAGCAAATTAGTGCATTTTCCTTTTCTCTTCACAACTTCTCTCCCTAGCCGGTTGTGTCTTGTGCAATGGGTAAATTTTGTTTTGGTTTTGGTCATTTCTTCTAGACCAAATTGATATCATCTTTCATTTTTCCCAAGTTTCTCCTCTTTGTGCTGAAACCATACCATCTTGAAAGGTCATATTCTTTTCTTTCTTTTTGGCCGAATATACACCAACCCCAAGATCATTTCATTGTTCATCTTCCATTATTGAAAATTTACACATAAGCACTTTCTCTTTTATTTCTTTTCTCCTTTCTTTCTTCTTGTAAAGAACTCTTAACATCACTATTTCTTTTCCAAAATCTTCTACCATGGCCGAATGTTAATAACCATCCTCATAGCCGAAATTTCCATTTCTCAAACATTTCTACTCAATCATTTTTCTTTGCATTGTTTTGAATAATCGGTAAGAATCCTCTTCGATTCTTTATTTCTCTTCTTTTCTTTAGCCGAATATACATATTAGTTTGGGACAGTCTTTTGACCGAAAATAGCATCCACTATCCCTTCCTCTCAGACAATCTTTTCGTCTTTATAGTGATAAAGTAAAGGCCGAAACCCGGAGTATTCGTAATCATCGTGAATCGCTAGGATTCGGTCCAAAGTGTTAAGGGACGTTATTGCTCGATTTTCATCCCGTGAACGCAAAGATATTTTTGTGGTAAGCCGATTTCGCCCTTAAAACCAGTAGTCTTAAATTCCGATATATTAGTTGGACTAATAATCTTTTGTCAATGGAGGCAAACAAGATAGGGTCGAAAAGGGTGGTGAATAGTGTTCGGAAGAGGGGCGGTTTTGCTATTCCCTCTAGATTCAAGCAAAGGGTTGTTTCGGCAATCCGGGATTTTCCACTGGGTTGTGGACCCTCATCCGAGGAGAATCGATTATTTGAAGTTGTTCGTAGTTCGGAGCCATTAGCTATTCGGGATTTCCCATTGGGTTGTGAATCGTCAACCGGGGAGAACCGACAAATAGTTGTTGTTCGAGATTCTGAGGGTAAAGATCTAGATCGCTTATCTTTAGTATAGATTTATATTAAGTATTAGTGTTCTAATCAAGCGTGACACGTATTTAGGTATCGACGAGTGGGAAAGTATAGTTCTCACCGTAATTAGGTGTGTAATTTCACACTTATCTCATGGGTTAGATGTTATACCGTTATTAAGCATTAGACTAATAATCGCAAAGTTGGTAAAATCGAAAAAAATATGGTTTATTAATACTTAGGGTAAGCGCATGAAATCGGTATTAAAATCGTGAAAGTTACGAAATCGCCCTTAATGGGCTAATATGATAAAAAGTGATATATG
This sequence comes from Gossypium australe, assembly GCA_005393395.2. Lineage (NCBI taxonomy): Eukaryota > Viridiplantae > Streptophyta > Magnoliopsida > Malvales > Malvaceae > Gossypium > Gossypium australe. Next base: position 82,512,804 of record CM016625.1, on the reverse strand, counting down.
GGCCTCATGTGTTAATGGGCCGTTTCGATAGATTGCTTAATGGGCCGTTTTGATAGATTGCTATATAGGCCGATTTGTTATATTGCTTAATGGGCCGTTTTGATAGATTGTTATATAGGCCGATTTGTTATATTGCTTAATGGGCCGTTTTGATAGATTGCTATATGGGCCGATTTGTTATATTGCTTAATGGGCCAAATTGTGAAATGGGCCAAATTGTGATAAATGGGCCAAATTGTGAAATGGGCCAGTTTTGTAATAATTTTAATTATTTATGGGCCTTATGTTGAATTTATCATATAAATGAATGGTTATGCATTTTAAATACATGATTACATAGGTTGGGATATTTTGATGAAGAGAAGAAGGCTTCGTGCCCAGTTTAAATGGCTTAATGCCTGCGTATTAATGGCCACTGGCCTGCGAAATATTGTATTAAATGGCTTAATGCCTGCGTGTTAATGGCCACTGGCCTGCGAATCATTGTTTTAAATGGCATTTTGCCTGCGAATTAAATGGCTTAATGCCTGCGATTGGTGTGTTGGCGGGGTGGGTTGACTTAATCCCCACAGGTGTGCTGGTTGGTACGGGTGGTGTGTAGTGGATGGAAATTTAAAGCTTGGTTGGGAATTGCATTTCACATACATTTTTAATTACTATATTTTTATATTCGTAAATGGGATCAAGCCTAATTAAATGCTTGAATGGTTTGGCCCAGTGGACTTGGTAAGTGGGTTACACACTGAGTTCTAAGTAACTCACCCCGTTTTCTTACCCTTCTTAGGTAATGATAATTGATGGAGGCTTGGGCCGGGGATGACTTCGCAGGGGCCATACTTCAAATGATGGTTTTTATGAACTTTGAACTACTCTTTAGTATTTTTACTTAATTAATTTTTCAGTTGTAATGTAATAAGGCCTCTGGTATTATTTTTATGGATTTTTACTCGTGGATGGATTTTAATATGTTTTAGATACTAAAAGGGGACTATTTTAATTTTATAAATGTTTTCTTAAATTTACGTATAAAAAGGGGTTTTTCTTAAATATCACTAACTCGTAAAAATTTCTGTGAAATCTCTTTTATGAATTTTGTTTTCAAAATTCCTTTTGAATTCTTTTAAACTTCTTTAAAATTTTAACCAATTATTTCTCTGAGATCAAATTATAAACTCTTATGTTCTAAAATCATAGATTTCAAATTAACCTCGGTTTTTGATAAACTCCATCTCTAAAATAGTTTTTGAAGATCTGTTTTCTTTAATTCATTAGATGGCTAGATGTATATTCGATTTGTGTGGCATACCAAGTCTGGTCTTAATGCATAGACCGGGTTTGGGGTGTTACAATAGGTGGGGGTGGAGGTTGCTGAGCAGCCGGATTTATTCGAACAAACTCCATGAACCACTCGTTCATCATTTGGAGGAAGGCTTTCTTGGCCTCTCTTCTCTGACTACCCGATATAGGTCTTGACTTAGATTGTGCTACTCCGTGAATGGAGGCTATCGCATTACTTTCAACATCATCAGCTACAGCTCGATTGGGATCCATTTACTATATAAAACACGATTTAAAACTGTCAGGAGATATCACACTATCATAGGTTATATATGGCATGAATAGCTAAACTCTCAAATACCCTACGTTAGTCCTAGAATCGTCTAAATCGTGGCTCTACTACCAAAAAATGTAACACCCCTCACCCGTATTCATTGTCAGAATAGGGTTACGGAGTATTACCGGACTTATTACATAATTAAACATACATTTCACTTACAATTTAGTCCTTATATCATAAAAGTACAAAATCATGCGATTTGGTCCCTACCATGCTAACTGAATTTCTATTATTAGCATAGCAGCCCATAATTTTCATTTATTTCACAATTTAACCACAAAATTTACACATTTCTCAATTAAATCCCTAAATGAAAATTTTGTCAAAAAATGACTTTACATATGTTGTTTATCTAACAACAAGCATACATTTTCTATCATCAAACATAAAAATACACATAGATTCATCAATGGCAAAACGCTAAACCTTTAACAGTTTTGCAAATTAGTCCTTGGGCTAGCTAGATTAAGCTGCAACGATTTCAAAAATATAAAAAATCATTATAAACGGGACCAAATAAACTTACATGCAAGGATGAACTATGGCCGGATGTTAGGTGTTCTTTAATGGCTTTCTCTTCTTCAATAATCGGTTGAGAAAGATTAACATGCATGTTTTTCTTTTGTTTTCTTTACTTTAATATATTTTAATTATAAATTTACAACATTAACCTTATTAATTAACCTTTATAAAATCATTTTAATGGCCATATTTGTCCACTCATACTATTAATGGTCTAATTACAACATAAGGACTTCTACTTTAATATTCCATAGCTATTAGATACCTTTAACTAATAGAACTCCACTTTTCACTTTACGCGATTTAGTCCTTTTTATCAAATTGAGCATTTAAACGATTAAATTTCTTAACAAAATTTTCACACAATCACACTATCATGTTGTAGACATTAAAACAATAATAAAATAATTATTTTGACCTCAGATTTGTGGTCCCAAAACAACTGTTCCGATTCAACTAAAAACGGGCTGTTACATGGAAGACACTATGGCATCATATCAAAAAGTGAATTAGACCATTGCTGAAAGACACTATGGCATTCTATCAAAAATGAATAAGACCATAGTTGAAAGACACTATGGCATCATATTGGAAAATGAATAAGACCATGGTTGAAAGACACTATGGCATCATATCGAAAAGTGAATAAGACCATGGTTGAAAGACATTATAGCATCAAGTCGAGAATAAATAAGACCATTGTTGAAAGACACTTGGCATCCTTCAATCATTACTATTCAGGTAACATGTTTCGGGTAGGATTTGTATCACAAGTATGAATATTATATGAATGTTTTTATTAGTATGATTTGATAGTGAATACTAATCTCTTAGTGTGATTATATGTTTCATATGTCTATAAATATGTTAACTTATGATGTTGTGGTGTGTTTAGTGAATTAAGTGGTTATATGAGTTTTTTTATTCGATGTTATTTCATTTGATTCAATGGGTGATTAAAGTTTTAATGAATGGATGTGTATATGAAATGAACTATATTATGGAAATATGAAATGGAAAATGTTGGTACATGAAGATGAAATGAAAAGGGAACTAATTAAGTAATAAATTAAGGAATTATGTATTAAAATGCATATTGATATGTTTCGTGTTTAATTGGTTGGATATGTTCATTAATACACCTACTAACCTCGTGGTGTGTTGTGATTAAGAAGGAAAAGTGTGCCTAGTTTTAAATGAGCAATGTTTTAATGGTTTAATCATTTATGTTCGGTAAGTCTAAGTTTCTTTATTCGAGCCTACTAAGAACTAGTTGCTTACGTAATTGTTTTTCTATGTTTTATAGATCATTGAAAAGCTTGAATGGTTGGAATCAATGTCGGAGCATGATCACACTATCCATCAATCCATTTTGGTAGTTTTTAAATATATGGAAATGGTTATAAATGGCATGCATAGGGTTGTATGTTATTTTGGTAACTCTGGATGTTTTGAAATTGTGCCAAGCTTTTATTGTATTTTAATATCCTATGATGATATTTGGTACATGATGGTATAAATATTTATTTTCGTTATTAGTGGATGTCTTGTGATTAGGTAAATTTTTGGTATATTGAAGTGTGAATGAAATGGTTGAATGGTAGGTATGTGATGTATGTTTGGAATATGAAACCATGACATTGAGGTTGAATTGTTTAGATGTTTAATTGTGGTACCAATGAGGGTACATTGGATAAGCTTTTGAATTGTATGATTTATATGTGATTTTGTCATGTTTTGGTCTTGTTTAGGTGTGTTTTGAGTAAGTAAATTGGTTGGTAAATGGTAGGTTTGTGTCTCAATTTAAGGTACGTTTTGGTGCACATTGATTGGGACACGAGCTAGGAAACAGCTGTGTGCCATATATAGTCTGGCATATGGTCTGCGACACGACTGTGTGTATCAAGTCAAAGAGTTACACGGCCTGACACACAGCCGTGTGATCTAAGTCAGTGAGTTGCACGATTTAAAACACGGGCTAGGAAATGGCCGTGTGTCTCATTGTTCAAACACTACATGGTCTGGGCTATGTCACACGGCCTAGCCACACGGCCATGTGACCCATGTTTTCTAAATGTCTAACTTTTCCTCAGATTTTTTGAATATTTTCAAATTAGTCTCATTTTGATCCCAAATTGTTTTTATGGCCTAAAAAGTTCAATTTAAATCCCAAATGTGTATGTTTGTTGGATTTGTATAATAGTTGAATAATTAATATTAAATAGCATTATTAATCTGATTTGAAGTTACTTGTTCAGATTTGTACGTTAATGCTCTGTAACCCTAGTCCGGTGACAGAAACGGGATAGGGGTGTCACACGTAGGATCGATAAGCTAATTGCAAAGTCACTGTAGTAGGTCTTGCTTTCCCAATTCCTAGCTTCCTTAAAATAGACATAGGTATTAGATTTATACTTACACCTAAGTCACATAACATCTTACCAACATAATGAGTTCCAATTGAACACGAGATAGTGAAACTCCCTAGATCCTTCAACTTTGAAGGTAATTTATTCATCAACATTATTGTGTACCCTTTAGTGAGAAAAATAGTCTCAAATTCTCCTAATTTACTCTTTTTTGACAATTTGTCTTTCATAAATTTCATATAATTGGGCATTTTCTCCAAAGCTTCTACTAACGGTATATTGATTTGGAGTTGCTTCAAAACATCTAAAAACCTTTTAAACTGAATATCCTGCTTGGAATTGTGAAATCGCTGAGGAAATGGTAAAGGTGATCATCCTTTAGGTTGCTGATATTGTTTTGTTGTGGCATTTCTGTTGGCAACATGATCTGATTTTGTCACAACATTTCTATGTGTACCCTTTTCAGGTGTTGTCTATCGTTTAGTAGATTCTTAGATCATTTCCTGATTGTGGCTGGATTTGTCATCTTCTTTTGTCCCATCTTGAACAACTTCATCCAACTGAGTCCCACTTCTAAGAGTGATGGTCTTGCATTGCTCCTTCCCTTGGGTTTTCAAATTTTTAGTATCACTTGGAAATGCTCCTTGTGGCCTTGAATTTAGAGTGTTTGCTATTTGCCCTACTTGATTTTCAAGAGCTCGGATAGATGCAGAATGAATTTGAATCACATCATCATTTTTGGCCATATACTCCTTCAACAAAGATTCAATAGAATTAGAAGATGACACCTGACCTTGCTGAGTATTTTACCTGGGCATAGGATGATTATAACCAAGCGGTGCATTGTGGATATTTTGTCTTGCAACATTGTGTGAGCTCTCCGCACCTTGATTATTCCAACTAAAATTTGGATGTTGCTTCCACCCTAGATTTTAATTGTTAGAATAGGGGTTATTATTCAGGTTAAAATTACCCATGTAGTATACTGATGCTGGGTTTCATGGGCATTCATCAAATACATGATCTTCACCATAATAAACACATGACGACTTGGTTGATTTCATCTAATGGACAGTAGTTGGATTTTTCATTGTTTTAATCATATTAGCTAAAGAAGATACCTAAGCTATCAATGAAGTAATTGGGTTGAGCTCCATGGTACCAGCAGCTCTCTTGTACGTCCCAACTCTTGTGGTAGGGTACTGATAGTCATTGTTGGCAATCTTTTCCAAAAAAATCTCATATGCTTCGTTGTAATATTTATCCAACAATGTACCATTGGCAAATGCATCAACTACCATTCTTATATGTGCATTCAACCCATTATAGAATATTTCCATTTGAGTCCTATGCTGAAATCCATGCATCAGACATTTCCGAATTAAATCTTTAAATCGTCCCCAAACATCATATAATGTTTCATCCTCAAATTATCAAAAGGATATGATGTCATTTCTAAGCTTGGCATTCATGTTTGGTGGATTATACTGTAGCAAAAACCTCTAGCAAAGGTCATTCCATGATGTCACTATTTCCAACAGCAAAGCATTCAACCATGCTCTCACACGATCTCTTAAAGAATTTGGAAATAGTTTAAGTCTTAGGGCGTCTTCAGGAACACCCTGTTTCCTGAACGAGTCACAAACCTCTATAAAAAGTCTTAAGTACAGTTTTGGATCTTCAGTTGGTAATCCACTAAATTGTTTTACTGTTTGCAACATCTGAAACATTACTGGTTTCAACTCAAATTGCTGAACTTGCATTTGTGTCCTGACTATCCTTGGATTCAAATCATCCAAAATTGGAACAACATGCTCTTAAATAAGTCTGCCTCGGTCATCTATCACCTGACGAATAGGAAGATTAACACCCTGAACATTTGGATTATCATTAAGACTGGGATCATTCCCGTTTCTAGCCATTTTTCTCAGTTCTTTTCGCCTTCTTCGCAAAGTTCTCTCGATCTCTGGATCAAAAGGATACTCATTGTTAGCAGGAATGCCTCTTCTCATGCACTAATGGCAAACCTGTAGAAATCAAATTAAACTAAGTTAGATAAAACTAATGGAATTATATAAGAAAATAAAAAATAAAACAACTTTCACCAAATTGTTGCTCCCCGGCAATGGCGCCAAAAACTTGTCGCATATGAATATAATATGCGAATTGTGCAAGTATACATGTTGAATCAAGTAATAAAATGATAAGTTAGTATCGTTCCCACGAGGATCGGATTGAGGCACAAATGTGGTCAAGTTATTATAATAAAGTTAGATTAATGTTATAGCGAAATAATGATAAGAATACAGTGGTAAACAAAAGGAATATTAATGTGAAAATAATGTGTAACTGATGAATAATTGAAAATTCTATGGCAATGCAAGAGTAAAAATGCAATAACAATCATGAGAATAACTACGTGAATAATATGCAACAAATAAATAAAAAACAAAGAATGATATGGCAAAGATACTACGGCAAAGATAAGGGTTATGCGATGTTCAGTGGGAAAGTCGGGATTACTAAGAATCTAATTTTCCTTTCAGTAATGCCTTAGCAAAATCATACTTAACCTACTACCTAGAAGAGTTCTAAAGTGGCCTACTTCTTTCAAGAGTAGAAACCTCAAGTTACCTTATCTATGTCTTAGGCCTTTCATATAGTACCCTGCACTGTTCCCTTCTGTATGAACGCTGCTCTATGTCTAGAATCTACTACAAGTATCGATCGAGTACTTGCCCATATCATTTCACCACGGTCTACCTAATCTAACCTTTCCAAAATTTAGATTAATTTAAGGGTATGCTGCACAGTCGACTATGTCTAGGGATTGCTCACATACATTGTAAAGAATAAAATAATTGAATGAAATAGTAAAATAACTCAAATTTATACTGCAGCCATTAAAGACAGTTAAAGTTTCATCAAAGTAATCCCAACCCTATGAGATTTAACTCATAAGCTGGCAAATAAAATTCAACTTAGACATCGTTTTCATCACAGTAATTCATGAAGAAATAGATTAGAAATAATGGAAGAATGTCGGGAAGACAGTGTTCACTTCTCCAATCCACACTCCAGCTGCGTAGTGTCCTAAGGTGGCTGAGAGGGGTTGTTCGCGTCTTTCCTCTTCCTGATTCTATTCAGCCACTACCTTCTAATTTGCCTAAGGATCTCTACCCGTAATTTCGCGCCCTAGGGTTTCCTTCTTTGCTTCTTTTTAAATTGCTTTGTTTTTTTTTTCAGGATAATGCCAACAACCCCAAGATTTATCTTCTCCTCTTTTATAGGCAGATTTATCTGGTACAAGTAAAGTTGGGTTGGGTTGAAACTAATATGCGCTGAATGTTGATTGGGAACCCTCCCAGAATTGCCACGGAATATGAGCTGGCAATCTGACCACCCTTTTGCCCCAGCCAAACGTCACTCCTATATTTCTTGTTCCTCATCCTTCACCTACCAATACCATAAAACACGGCCCTTCCACGAGCAATTAAAAGCACCTAATATTTAAATGCGGCCCAAGTTCTAATGCAATGCTAAAAGTACTAATGAAATGTCCTAAAATGCAACTAGATGTACTTAAGTACAGGCAATTAACTAGCTATTTAAATATTGAAATTTCTTAACCAAATTTTAATATAGCCCTAATAACACTCGGTAAATATTTATGGGCTCCATTTATAGAAATGAGGTCCCAATACCTCTTTTTTCTAAAACCACTTGACTTTAATGATATACCACTTGAACTTAACTATTCATTCAAATAACATAAATTACCAAATCATTTCTCGAAATTGGCTTATCACTCATTGTATTCCTTACTCTTCTTCTTCTTTTTCAAAAAAAGCTAAACCTGAGTTGGTGTTGTAAGATCTAATCCAAAGCTCATATTCCGCTCAATTTAGTACCAAGTATGGACATTAAAGCCATTTTGGAAAAGTCTTGTGCTAAAGAGAGAGCTACAACTGCCCCTTCTAAAATACCAGTTACAAATAAGTACCAAAAGAGGCCTAGAGTAAGTGAAGATGCTCCAGATTCTAAAGAGAGTGAATCCCCATAGCCAAAGTGGCGTAGACTTAAGAACGGACTCCCAAATCCAAAGGTTCCTTCTCCTTCAGTTCCATCATTGCCTGCTGTGCCATTAGTCCCAGTGGTACCCGCCCATACTGTAGACTCACCTACTCAAAACACGGGTCATTCTTATGCTAACATCCCAACAAAAACCTTACCATTGGATCCACTTATGATCCCCATAAATCCTAAACCATAACCTTCTTCTACTAAGAGTGATGAATTCTTTCCTTGGCGTAACCTTTATGCTTCAGGTTCATCCTTTGTTTCTTTAAGTTCAATCTTCCAGAGCCAATACAACATGATCCCTCCACAATTAAAAAAGGCTTTTTGATCTTACATTGCATCCAAATTGGACTCATCTCCTATCTCGTAGAAAAGTATTAAATTAAATTTAATATTAAACTATTAAAATAATATTATTTTTGGAATAGCTAATCTAAAATAAAATTCTTTGGTAGAGTCCCAATAGGAGTATAACTCTCCCACTGCTCAACCACCAAAGACCAACCACCATCGGCCACTGGGACACTGCAGTCACAACCGTTGGCACTATCGTGTCTAGTGGTGCAGGTGCTGCACCCTTACGGCACCCTGAGCCAGTTCGGCTACTGTTGGTTTTGTAACATCCCTCACTCGTATCCGTCGCTGGAATAGGGTTACAGAGCATTACCAAACTTATTACACAATCGAGTATACATTTCCCATACAATTATCAAATTCAAATACAAGTCATTTATAATCATTCATCAAGTCCTAATATGAGCCTACAAGGCCCAAAACATGCATTCGAGGTGGTTCGAGACTAAACCGATAACTCAGGAAATTTTTGGAACAATTAGAAAATTTTGCAAAATACAGGGGGCACACGCCCATGTGGCCCGGCCGTGTGGACATTCGAAATAGATCACATGGCTGTGTCCCAGCCCGTTTCTGACCCGGGTAACTCACTGACTTGGGTCACACGACCAACCACACGCCCGTGTGACCAGCCCGTGTGCCATTCGAAATGGCCTTACACGCCCGTGTGCCAGGCTATGCCAAACTTGTAGGGTATACTGACTTATGTCACACGGCCAAGTCACACGCCCGTGTGCTGGGCCATGTGGAGCATACTGACTTGATTTCAAAATACACGCCAAGGGACACATGGCCGTGTAACCTGACCGTGTGTCACACACGGCTGAGACACACGTCCGTATCTCTGCCCTTGTGGACAAAAAGAGGCTATTTACCAAGCGATCTTGCCACCCAAACATGCATATACCTACACCAAATCAAATGGCACACAATATGGCATAAATAGGCATTCAATCAATCTCAACCAAGCATGATTCATACCATTTCAATACCAAAAATAGCAAGGCACATATGTGCCATAACATACCTTCAACTCATGCCAATCCCACATTCTCAAATTACCTAAATGATTACATTTCATTTATGTTTCTCATTTACCTAAATCACAAACAAACCAATCTCACATTTCAATCATCTAGTATACCTAATTGCTGAACCTCAACAAGCATTTCTTATTAATTATCAATCACACATTTAAAGGCCAATTACATATATATATACACGTGATGCAAAACATGCCAAATATAAGCCAAATCACATGGCTAAATACATAACACACCATTCTTCATTTACAAGCCAACTTAAATGGCTAAATCTATTATCAAAATATACCAAAATGACGATAACTCCTATACATGTCATATAACCAAAACATAAGCTCAAAAGTACCAAAATAGAAGTTTGATAGTGTGATGAAGTCTCTGACAATTCCCAAATCCGAGTTAGCTTCGAGAACATTATAAAACACGGAAAATAAACAAAGTAAGCTATAAAGCTTAGTAAGCTCGTATGCTGAATAAGTAAAACTTACCAATCAACAATTCAAAATACATAAACATCATATAATACAATTCAAATTTGAAGCATAACTTAACATATGTATTCAATCTGGGATTAAAGATAATTTCCATCAAATTCTTCGATTCAATGATCGTATAGTTCACTTACATACATGTACAAGCTCGTATTGATCCCATACTCATCCATATCTTTGATATACCCGTTGAACCATTCAGAATACTATCGGATACACGGGAATCTCACACACTAAGTGTCACGTATATATAGCCGAAGCTATCTCAATCTCAAATCACATATAATGCTCACTCTGGAGCTATCAACGGGTCTGCTCACACAAGATGACGATTATGACGAAGCTACACGGTGCTACTCACACCTGATGAAGAGAATCGGCAACACATGCCGAATAACTCAGCCACCGGTAGAACGTACGGACCAACACCCAATCACATAACCCCTAATGACATGTCATTCGTATCCTAATCTATTCCTAAAGTTCAACAATCATATTCTTGAACCCTAATTTCACATGACATTTCACATTTGCCGAATTGTCATCGAATGTTTTCGTACAATCATATTCATCAACAATTTAAATATAAAGCATTTAAAACATAATTTCAATAATGCTTATTAACATACGAACTTACCTTGAATGCAAAAACGACGAAACGAGTCGATTAATCCAAAACCTTGTTCTTTCTCCGATCTAATTCTGAATTTTGCTTTTCTTAATCTAAATAATATCAAATTTAGCTTATTTAATCATCACTCTATTCAATTTAATCCAAAATACACATTAAGGCAACTTTATGCTTTTGCCCTTAGTTTTTCAACATTTTTACAATTTAGTCCTTATCTCATAAAAATTCAATTTCATGCAATTCAACCTATACCCATGCTAGCCTAATTTCAATTAAGGCCCTAGAAGCCCACATTTTTCATTTATTTCACAATTTAACCATGAATTTTACACATTTCACAAATTAATCCCTATTTGGATATTTTACTAAAAATCACTTTACAATTGTTGTTCATCTAACAACAACTATACATTTTCTATCATTAAACATCAAAATAAACATAGATTCATCAATGGAAAATCCCTAAAACTATAATAGTTTTACAAAATATGTAACACCCCTTACCAGGATTCTACGCCGAAACCGGGCTTGAGGCGTTACCGTATTAAAACTACTTGATCGCCACTTAGGCTCATCGTGACTACTCTCTTAAGTCACCTCAACGACCTCATTCTCGACTTACAAGGCCTCACTCATACACACGAGGGCTCTCAAGACTATACCGGAATTTTTTTTAAAATCTTAAAAATTTTCTCTTTTATACAGGGCTCACACACCCGTGCAAGATGGCACACGCCCGTGCAAGATGAGACATGCCCGTGTGTAGACACACGCCTATGTCTTCCAACCGTGGTGAACACTGACTATCTACCCACGGCCTCAAAGCCTAGTCATACGCCCGTCTGGCTAGCTCGTGGCCAACACTGATTAACTCACACTGCCTAAGCACACGCCCGTGTGACTAGTCCATGGTCTATTCTGACTTAATATGCCAACATGCAGGGGAAACACGGCCAAGTCACACGCCCGTGGGCTAACCGTGTGTCACACATGGTCTAGACACACGCCCGTGTGTCTATCCACATGGACAAGAACAAAGCTATATGCCAAGTTCTTTTCACCCCTTTAGCATACATAACATGCACTCATTCAACACATCCATAACCAACTCATAATGAAGTGCAATTTCACATGGATAACTACATCTTTTCATATAATAAAGTAGCCAACAACTATGGCATTATACAAAATAGATTATCCAACTATGGGCTAACACATCTTAGCCATTTACAACAAAATTCACTAACTTTTCTAGCCCTTATACATGCCATATACAAAACATTGAGTCTCATGTACCAGAGTGTAATGAAAGCGTGGGTGATTCTGCAATTGATCCTCGTATCTCGAGTCAACTCTATTGCTCTATAAGACAAGGGAAAAGAAAGAGAGTAAGCTTTGAGCTTAGTAAGTTTACACATAAACAATTAAGCATCATAGTATAAGTTAAACAACAATTAGCATTATACTAACATATAATATACAACTATACTTACTCTTTCTATCCCGTACCACATTTCCAACACATCATGAGTCATATACTCATAACCATTGAAATGCACCCCTGCATTCAATATCACATTTATACAATATACAACACAACATCATTCCTCGATAATTCATCGACACAGCTAATTAACTCAATAATACAACCACACAGCTAATCCACACAGCTAATTTCTCAGTAATACAACCACACAGCTAATCCACACAGCTAATTTCTCAGTAATACAACCACACAGCTAATCCACACAGCTAATTTCTCAATGGTTTCACACTTAGCCCACCACAATCAATTGATAAGGTAGTATCGCACTTAGCCTACCTCAAAGGTAATCATAGTGGTTTCGTACATAGCCCACTAGACGATATACCTAACGATAGCATCGCACATAGCCAGCTCATTGTCAATATGCATTAGGATGGTATCGCACTTAGCCCACCATTTAGCATTATCACTACACATTCTCATACCTACTTACTCAATCATTCATCCATTCACAATATCTACCACAGTCATTCCACATAGGTTCTCAAACATGCTACACACTAGCTAGCATTAACAAATTGTAAGTATGAATGCATTGTTTGTGCATAGACTTACCTAAGTACTCAAAAGTATAGAAACGTGTAATTTAGTCCACCACCTTGCTCTTGCCTCGGTTTAGATCCGGGTTTCGTCTTTCTTGATCTATAATGAATAAATCAGCTTATTCAATACACACATTGACTAAATTGACCCACATCTCATACTTTAGCAAAATTACCATTTTGCCCCTAAACTTTCTCATATTTACACTTTTTCCCCAAGGCTTGTAAAGTGATTTTATTCAACTTTCTAGCGTTTCATGCTTAGCCGAATCACTTACTCAGCTAAAGCATTCATCAATTCTCACTAAATCATACATGTATGACCAAACTCAAGACTTTCACAAACAAGTCCCTACATGCATTTTTCATAGAAAATCACTTAGCAAAAGATGTTTCTACTACATCAAGCTTTTGTATTCTTCCATAAAACATCAAAATACATGCATGTCATACATGGGTACATTTTTAAACATCCATCATAGCTCATCAAATAGCTAAAAATAGCTTACTCATGCTACTAGGACTTCAAAAATACGAAGAATATCAAAAACAGGGCTTAGATACACTTACTAGCAAGCTTGAAAAATTTGAAGAACCCTAACAATGGCTCTTGAAAATTTCCACAGCCTTGGAGAAGAAGATGAGTGAGTTTTGTTATCTTTTCTCCTATTTTAATCATTTAATAGCCAAATGACCAAAATGCCATTTTTGATAAACTTCCTATTTTAACTCATCCATACCCAATTTTTTCCAAAAACTAAAAATTGGAAAAATTACTTATTAAGGGCCTATAATTAATAGTCTAAAGCTATTTCACACAAATAGCTTCTAGAATCTCACATTTTGCAACTTTTGCAATTTAGTTCTTTTGGACAATTTAATCGCAATTTCACAAAATTGCTTCATGAAACTTTCACACTAGCATGCATACATAGCATAAACCTCAAAAACTCATACATATACTTCAGATTTGTGGTCTCGCACCATTATTCCGACTAGGCCCTAAACCGAGATGTTATAGTCCCTGGGCTAGCTAGATTAAGCTGCAACGATCTCAAAAACATAGAAATCATTAAAAACGGATTAGAAATCACTCACGAATTAAGCTTGCAAGCTTGGCTGAACCTATCTATGGCTTCTCTAGGTTAAAATCGGTTGAAGAAGAAACTAAAAGATGATATAATGTTTTGGTTTTATTTATTTTAACATGAATTACTCAATTACTAATATAACATTTAAAAACATTAAAATTTTCACTTATACCAAGCCATGTACATCCACTATCAACATAAATGGTCTAATTACCACATAAGGACCTCCATTTTAAAGTTCTATTAGACACATTTAACTAATAGAACTCAAGTTTTACACTTTACACGATTTAGTCCTTTTTATCAAATTAAGCATTCAAACGATAAAATTTCTTAACGAAATTTTCACACAATCATAGTATCATGCTAAAGACATTAAAATATTAATAAAATAATTATTTCAACCTCGGATTTGTGGTCCCAAAACCACTGTTCCGATTTGACTAAAAACAGGCTATTACAAGTTTGATCTGGGTCAATGACAACCCAACCAATTCGATCTAGCCACCGGTTGGACCGTCAGCCTGGTTTCACATACAGGCCCCGATTTAACCAGTTTTTGGGTCTTGGTCTCAGTTTTGGGCTCCTGGGCCCAGTTTACGATCTTAGGCCCAATTTTTAAGTTCAATTACCCATTGGGCCAATTGTCTAACTTGAAATTAATTTTTAAAAATATCATATTAATTTTAATTAATATGATTAATTTAATTTTACTTGATCAAAATTAATTTTCCCAGAAATCACTTAGATTTTCAAAATTAATTTTTCTAGAAAATTCTTTAATCAAATTTTCTAGTTGAACAATTCTCATGACTACCTAATTTAATTCCACATCGAATAAATCGACTCAATTAAATTATTTCCAAAGTCGTAGAATTTTCTTTTAATTCAAATACAGTCCGATTGAGCTTTTGTTGAGCTAGCGGAGGGACCAATCTAACATATACAATTAGGCTCTAGTAATTGCAATTATTTTGAGAAGCATTGTTCCAATAATTCACAATTACTTAATCATAGAGTCAGTCCACAAGAAGTACCATGATTGAAAACTACTTATTGTATACTTTTTACGAAAGTAATTAATCCAACTGCTTTGTCCAATGACCTCATCATGTGTGTGTTACCCTCATATGATATCATTGATTCCTTTGAGTTAAATCCATTCACTCAATACAATCCTATTTTATCTCATTGTCACCATGTGTCTTCTTAATGATTAATATGATCAGTGTCAACAAATGACTGTGATAAATTGCTCGTTCGAGAACAAGCAACCCGTGACCACTTTCCATATTTATGAGTCCATACAATGCCAATGTGAGGATATCATTAACTCTTTAATTGAGCTATGAATTCCACTGTTGCTAGTAAAGCCATGCTATACACAAGTCATGTACCCAACATACCAGCTATGGGCTCGATCATCTTTAGAGCATAAGCCTCCACTTATATCAAAGCACATGAGTTGCATACGCATGATCAGTGACTAACTTAAGATTTGGGTAAATCACATCATGAACGTCACGAGCGAATTAATTCACAAACGAATTCAGAATTAATTCATCTTAGGTTCAGTTCAATCAATGAATACATCTATGTCTCTACCCGTGGAGTCAACTGCTCTGAGAGCCAAGACTAGTCATCTCCCCAATTAGAATTGTAGATGACATAATAATCCTTCTCAGTATTTGAATCAAATGCTCAATTTGATTCTTTTACGGAATTACGAACTTATTTAGATTTTCTAATGAAGTAAGTTGTCTTTCTCGCAATGTAAACATTCTTACAATGCCACTTATTTTTAGTTTGAATTTAGACAATCAATGAGCTAATATTTGCTTGTCACAATTTCGCTATGCATGCAAAATATAAAAAATAGAAATACAAAAGACATAATAGTGAAATGTGAAATTAATTTATTTATTTATTCATCGTTCAAATAAATAGAAAACAATTAGATGTTTACTACAATATGGGCACATTTCCCAATAGAGAATAACCCGTGTTATCATCAAGTTTAATGACATGCCTAATCGTCTACCCAATACTCATTAAAATACTCTTCCAGCACAAAAAGTCAGGGAGACCCGAAAGCCGTATCCAAGCAACAGCGTTAGACGGGTATGGTTGGCTAGTTGAGAAAGATTCTGACCAGGGTTGGAACGTTAAATACTGTCCAAAAACAATCCAAGGTCTTTCTATGAGAGCTCGGATATAGTCTGATTCCTCCTAGAATTTTATCATGAAATAATCATTCTCTAAATCCATGATTTTGGCCGAAGTTGATGGCTTCCATAAATGATAGATCTTATTCGAGAGAGTTTGAAACCTTATTTTCCTGCCCAATAGCTTGACCACGACGATGCGAGACATACTTTAATATAATATCTAGTGAAATCAATTGACATTTCCATCCCCATCCACTACCATAAGATGGTTGTCTTCCCTTATATCATTAAAACGCATATGACCTTTCTTGGTAGCTTTGTCTTCCTGAGAAGTCAACGAAGAAGAGATCTCCATAACTTGCCTTTTGTTTTTATTAGTTTATAGTTAACTCATGACTAAAACATGTCACATTGGGTTAAAATTTTAATGAAGTACATATCATTCTTCCTTTTAACTTTTATTTCAAATTTAGTCATGACTCATTTTTCTTAATATTTTGTATTTAAAGATGATAAAACTCGAACTGATTGATAGATTTTAATTCCATCATATTGAATAAAATGATTTAAAATTATACAGCAGAACGAATAATACAACAAAGTGTATTAATTGTAAAATAGTAGTTGATTTAATACCATCCCTTCCGTCCTGTTTTATTCGTATCTAATAAGTACAAAATTCCAAGTTGTTGCAATTAATAAAAGGCATTTAAGTTAATGAAATGGTAAACTTACATGTACATACTGACAATAAGAATTCCAACCTTTTTTTATTGTTTTGAATTAGAAATCCAGCAAAACTAGAAAAAGATAAAAAGGAAATAGGAGCTGAGTAGAAGAAAAAGAGGAGGGGTAAAATCTTGGATGTGGGTTCCACAAGCACGTGGCATTGTCCAAGGAAAATAAATTTAGGAAAAGTTTTTACCTTGCCTCCGTAGAGACACGGGGAAAATATGACAAGCTGGTGTTAATACACGTTTTGGATGATAATCGTTTTTAATTGAGGTTTGATTTCTTTTATCAAAATTAAATTTTAAATTTGACGAAATTTGAATCTTGTTTTATCTGAGTTAATTTTTGATAGTTTATTGAAAATCTTAATATTCAAATTTAAATGTGAAAATAATTATTAAATTTAAAATTAAATTTGTTATAGAATTTAGACATTAATGTAACAGTAATGGTTAATTTCAAGTTTTAAGGTGAATACAATTATTAAATTGACTAATTAATTTCAACAAAAGTTTTAGATTCACTGAAAAAGTATTTCACTAGTAATTTTAGGAGTGAGCAAAACTCGATTCGACTCGAAAAAATCGAAAAAAAATTTGAATTTCGAGTTAAACGAATCGAGTTATTCGAGTTAATCGAGTTATTCGAGTCAACTCGATTTTTTTTTTCGAATTTCGAGTTCGAATCGAGTTGAGTTTTCGAATTCGAATAACTCGAATAATTAGAATAATTCGAATATTAAACTATAATATTTTACATTTTTACCCCAAACTCTCAAACCTTTTTACTTTTCCCTCAAAACTTTTACTCCCCTTCCCATCCCAACCCCCAATCTACCCAAAATCCATTTCCTACCAAAATTTTACTCTCCCATTTACTTTTTCTCAAAATTTTACTCCCAAAAACCCTCAAAACTTTTTTATTTTCCCCCAAAATTTTTACTCCCTTCCACTTTTCCCCTAAAACTTTCACTCCCTTCCCATCACACCTCCCATCTACCCCAAACACATCCCCCCTCCAATTTTTTTTTAATATTTTCCCTTTAAAATTTTACTCCCCCTATTTATTTTCCCTCAAACTTTTATTCTCCAAAACTTTTTATTTTCCCCCTAAACTTTTACATCTCACCCTTTACTCTCAAATAAAAAATCAAAATTATCCAAAAAAAAAATCACTAAACATAAATAGTAATAATTTTATTTATATCTACTATTTATATTATTAAATTAAATTTCACATTTTATATTATTTATATTATTGAATTGTTTAGTCATATTGAATATTTATATTAAAATTGAATTATTAATTATGCCATAAAATATTCGTGTTAAAATTTTATATTGGTATCAATTACACACTTTATCTTTAAAATAACTTTTATTAAAAAATCACATTTTTACGTTTAATATATTTTTTAATTCCAAAATACATAGTGACAAGAATATGAAGATAATTGAAAGAACTAAACAAGCAAAGAAGCTAACCCGTATATAAAAGATTAATAAATAAATTATTTGGTGTGAAAGTTAATAAAAAAATTAGTTAAGGTGGACAAATTTTATTACGATAGGTGACAATGGTTACAAGGACCTAAAATTATTTTTTAAAATTTAACTCGAACAAATATATTCGATTCGATTTGATTCGAATTCCATCTCACTCGACTCGATTCGAGAAAATTTCAAATCAAATTAGGATGATAAAATATGATTCGTCAACTCGATTAACTCAAAATTTTTTCATTCGATTCGATTCGATTCTATCGAACGCTCACCAAGTAATTTAACAAAAAAAAAAAAAAGAAGACAGCAATGTCAAACCAACGCCCAATGCAGTGCCAGGATGGGTTTGGGTCTAGTCTTAGACAACGTGGCCTTCCCAATCAGCGACAAGACAAAACTCTCCCACCAGTACTTTCATTTAGTGTACTGTTATCCACATCCCATCCCCATCTCCAGTCCCAAATGCCATTTTAGTATTTATCCAAACTTCAAAGCTTTAACCAGAAACCAACCTTCTCTCTCACTCACTTCATTTCTCAAACCAAATTTCTTCGTCAAAATCTGGCTTATCTCTCAAATTCAATCTATAATATAACTTGAATCAAATCAAACTCACCCACCCAAACATTACTCACCCTAACACCAAATGGCCACCATTAACGATATCCCCGACGTTATTCTATCGAACATCTTTGCTTCTATTTCAGATACCCGAACCCGGAACACTCTTTCCCTTGTCAGCCGTAAGTTTATGCTTCTTGATAGGGCGACGCGCGTCTCTCTCACTCTCCGCGGTAACGCAAGGGACCTTTTCATGATCCCGACCTGTTTCAGATCCGTCACTGACTTGGACCTCTCCTTCCTCTCCCCATGGGGCCACTCTCTTCTTTCTTCTCCGTTGTCTGATACTGATCCTCAGCTTTTGGCCCATCGCCTCCGCATAGCGTTCCCTGCGGTCACGTCCTTGACGGTCTACGCTAGATCACCGTTGACGATCGAGATTTTGGTTCAACAATGGCCTGGGTTGAAGCGTGTGAAGTTGGTTAGGTGGCATCAACGGCTGGCTTCGTGGCCAATCGGTGAAGACTTTGTTTGTTTGTTGGAGCAGTGCGAGAATCTGAATTGGCTTGATTTGTCCACTTTTTATTATTGGACTGAAGATCTGCCCCCGGTTCTTCAAGCTTGCCCCAAGGTATCGGCCTCGTTAGTCCACTTGAATTTGCTAACGATGTCGTTTACTGAAGGGTTTAAGTCTCAGGAAATTAAGGAAATCACCACGGCTTGTCCTAACTTGAAGAACTTCTTGGTGGCTTGTAATTTTGATCCTAGGTACATTGGGTTCGTCGGAGATGAGACCTTGTTAGCTGTGGCTAATAATTGTCCTAAATTGACGCTTTTGCATTTGGCTGATACGTCCTCACTGACTGACGTTCGAGGTGATCCGGATAATGAGGGATTTACTTCGGAGGATGCTATGGTTACCAAAGGGACGCTGGTGGAGTTCTTCTCTGGCTTGCCGCTGCTTCAAGAGCTTGTGCTTGATGTTGGAAGGAACGTCAGGGATACTTCCATGGCATTGGAAATGTTGAATTCTAAATGCAATGATTTGAGAGTGCTCAAGTTGGGGCAGTTTCATGGGATATGTCTGGCGAATGAATCTCAGCTTGATGGGATTGCCTTGTGTTCGGGTCTGGAAGAGTTGTCTATTAAGAATTGTGGGGATTTGACGGATATGGGATTGATTGCAATTGGGAGAGGGTGCTCTAAGCTGTCCAGCTTTGAAGTTCAAGGATGCAAAAGGATTACGGAGAAGGGTCTTAGGACAATGGCTTGCTTGCTAAAAAATACTTTGGTTAAAGTCAAGATTTCTTGTTGCCAGAATCTTGATGCTGCAGCTTCATTGAGATCTGTGGAGCCAATCCGTGATCGGATTCAATGGCTGCATATTGACTGTGTCTGGAACGGATGGGAGGAGATTGGGAATTCCGAGCAGGTTGGTCTTAGTTTTTGGCACAACCAAGTGGAGGAACCATCCAGTTTATTTAGCTTAATGGGAAGTGAGTATGATCATGAAATGAGAAGGAAGAAATGCAAATACTCCTCTGACGTGAGTGATGGTTACATTCTGGAAAACAACGGATTTTGGTGCAAGAAATGGGATAGGTTGCAATACCTTTCACTTTGGATTGGTGTTGGTGAACTCCTTACACCATTGCCAGCGGGGGGTCTTCTGAACTGCCCTAATTTGGAGGAGATTCGAATAAAGGTGGAAGGGGACTGCAGGGGACGTTCCAAACCATCTGAACGTGCATTTGGATTGAGCTCTCTTGCACTCTACCCTCGGCTTTCGAAGATGCAATTAGATTGTAGTGAAACCATAGGTTATGCACTCACAGCACCGTCAGGCCAAATGGATTTGAGTTTGTGGGAAAGGTTTTTCCTTAATGGCATTGGGGAATTGAGGCTAAGTGAACTAGATTATTGGCCTCCACAAGACAGGGATGTCAACCACAGGAGTCTCTCACTCCCTGCTGCTGGATTGCTGGCCGAATGTCTTGAGCTTAGGAAGTTATTTATCCATGGGACGGCTCATGAACACTTCATGATGTTCCTTCTTAAAATACCTAACCTCAGAGACGTACAGCTGAGAGAAGACTACTATCCGGCACCAGAGAATGATATGAGTACTGAAATGAGAGCAGGCTCATGTAGTCGCTTTGAAGCTGCTCTAAATAGGCGACCCATCCTCGATTGAAATGATTTACTGGTGTGAAGCCTAGCCCTGATTAGATTATGCACGGGAAGAACAGGAGGGTTTCAAGTACGAAAATTTCTTTTTTCCCTTTTCTAGAAAAGAAACTGTAAAAGTTCATCCATGGTCTGCGTTTCTTTATATACATGCAATTCCCTCCCCCACTTCAGCCTAATTTGTCCGGAGACGTGTTGCGTTCATTTTACATGTTTGAGGCTTTTCATTCTTGTCTCATGGATCAGCAGGGAATGAAAATATATCATAAGAGGATTTGCCATTGAAAGTTCCCAAAAAGGAGATTTATTTACGTTTTTTTTCAACAACTTGTTTTTATAATGATGGAAAGATTATTACAGTTAAACTACTTTAAAAGCCGACATAACTGCTTTAACACCTCTACTGGGTTTTCTATCCAAACAGAATGTATCAGCGGAGAGAGAACTCGCAGTGAGAGAGTGTCTCCTCGCAACTTGGCCAATCTTCCTGTTCTGCCCAACAGTCTGTAACCATATTGTGGTCCACATATTATTGCCATGAAATGAATCAATATCTAAGAATCCAAAGACATCCTGGAAAATGCATGAAAAGCTTGTATAGTAGACCTGAAGTTAGCCCGCCTGGGGGCCTTCAGACTCTTTAACCGTGATAAATGGTTTGAAAGAGACCATGTAACAGTATACTGCATACCTTTCTGGTGGTACACTTTCCCAGGGTCTATTTAGAGTACAGAGCTCCCACATTATCGCCCGGAGGCTACAAATGTCGCACTTCTCGCTGAGGAGCCATCCATTCGGCTGTTCCTGCATATGCAAACGATTGGTCATTGAACGAACATCAGGGAAAGCAAGAAAACACATGAAAATCTCTAAGAAACTGAAGAAGAAACAAGAGAAAAATGGTCTACTTATTTTATTCAATAGGCTCTAACATCCCAGAATTAGGAACGAGTCTCTCATTTTTACAAGAAGCTTAGAGTGTTGAAGAGTGGCTAGCACTAGCAAGATTCCTAGCTAACCTCCTTCAACTGATTCCTTAACAGATAATAACTACTTACAACAGCTAACTAACTGTAAAGTAAGCAAACAGTTTGTACAACAGAAAACGAACTTAGCTAACCTGTTTACTACAGTCACTAACAGTCATTCTCGAGAGCCCAAAATTACATATCTTCAGAGTCCAGTGCTTATTCAAAGGCAATTAGCACTTTTTAGGTCACGATGAACGATTTTCATCCGGTGCATACACATCACCCCCTTTATAAACAAGAGATAAATCTGGTCAGTGTGGCACTCGTTTTACTAAAAAGGTAATTCATGCAGTGCATGTATACGAAGACAATCAAATATGCATAAGCTTCTGCCAAATAAAATTGAAAAAAAATAAATATGAGAAAATAAATTTTCAGACTTAATTTGGGTGTAAACTTTGGAAATGAAGCACACAATCATAGAAAGATATGTATCTTATGGTGAATATATTCTTGACACATCTTATTCTAGTGATCTCTTTTATCGAAGCATATTGTGAGTTTGAACATCCTTTTCGAACATAATTAAAAAAACTATGTTCGCAATATCATGATTTACTTTTTTTTTGAAATGTCAAACATATAATTTATTAAGGGCTAGTTTAACAATATTTTTGAAAAGTGCTGTAAAAAGTACTTTTGAGAAGTGCTTTTAAAAAGTTTGATTTAAAATTTGATTGTTTAACATTGCTGTTAAAAGTGCAGTGAAAAGGTGCTTTTCAGGAATGCTTTTAAAAAGTTTAATTTAAAATTTGAGTGTTTAACATTGTTGTTAAAAGGTTTTTTTGAGAAATAAAATGTCTATTTTAGACATGTTATTATCAAGTAACAAATATGCATTTAAATAATATTTAAATTAGTTAATATTGTTATATTTTAGTAAGAATATAAAAAAATTATTATAACTTGTTAATAATCTTATATATGAAATATAAATTTTAAATATTTATAAAATCTAATTAGAATATATAAACTATATTTTAAATATTTAAATATAATCATTAAATATTTGTAATTAGTATTTTTAAAATATATTTTTTATTTTTAATCAATGATTTTAACACATTTATATTTAAGCGCCAATAAAAAAAATGGGAAAGTACTATGTTATTGAAGGGATAAAAAAGTAGTGTTTTTGGGAGAGTAAAAGCTAAAAATTTTAGCTTCTCCTTTTCAGAAAACACTTTTAAAAAATCAAAAATTTCAACAAAAAATAACTTATTTAGCACAGCTATTCTTCCAAAAATGCTTTTGGAGCTAGAATGCTTTCTTAAGTACTACTAAACAAGCCCTAAGCATCGTGTAAATTGTTAAGGGAGCCAAAGTTAATTAAGGAGCTAGTTCTGCTTTGAGTTGGAATATTTAGATGGTTGGCAATCGTGTACGAATTTAAATATTTTGTTACGTTTTTGGATTATTATTCTTGCATGAAATGGATACTTTTTATGAAAAATTGGTTGGAGTTGTTTTTATCATTTTTGTGCCTTTTATGTTAAGGTAAAATCTCAATTTCGTGTGTTTGTCTAAATTTTGTGAAGAAATAATGCTAAAAAATGCTTTTCCGATTCTTGTGGAGTCTTCATGACTCAAAATGAGATTTTTTTGTAAAACCCCAAAATTTTTGGTATAACATCTAGTACTATTTCGTGATCATGTTCAATGAATTTTTGAGGAAATATAGAAACAAGTGAGATAAAGAGAATTTATAAAGAATTTAATTGATATTGAGTTGGAATCAAGGTTGGAAGTTGTGAATGTCAGAATGTGGAAGAACGACCAAATTGAAAATTTTGAAAATTTAGAGGATTAAAATGTAATTTGATCAAAAAGAGAAAATATGAGTTATTAATGATTATTTGGCATGAAAATGACTTCAAATATGTATTGGTACAATGGAAATAATTTTTGATTAAATTGGAAAATATTTGAAAGTACAGAAGCTAAATTGCAATTTTTCCTATTTTTATAATGAAAAGGGTATAAGTGTAATTTTCACTATCCATATATTTGTATTAGAGGTTAAATGCAGTGATAAGTGTCATTTGTTATGAAGAAAGTGTAATAAGAGATCAAATAAAGTGCAATTTTTACATGGAAAGGTATTTTGATCATTTTACATGAGATTTATGGTGAAAATAGTTTTTTGGGAGATGTTATGTGATTGAGATTAAATTTGATTCATTTGATGTGTTTATAATTTGGTGATTAAATGTAGATTATACACTTTACATAGTTTGACTTGGACCCTTGGCCAAACTTTGACTTAACCTTTAAAGGATTTAAAAATAAGGAAAAAAAAAGGGGGTGAAAAATCATCCCCCATCAGCTTTATTGCTGACCCTTCAACTTCCTAATCGCCTTTCGATGTGCGAACATCGAGATGGTAAATAATGCAATTAAATATCTGGAATTAGGAAATATCCGCAAGTATACAGGTCAAGTTGTAATATAATTTTTACAACAAAATAAGGAGTATTTCGAAGATCGTACCTAAGAGAAGCTTAATTAGCTAGCAATTGACTCCTAGACTAACAAGTTTAGATAATTCTCAATCAAAATCACAATACGACAAATCAAAATTTAAATATTCTGAAATAAAACATGCAAAATAAGAAAATAGCAAAAGTAATCATAAATCACTCGACTAACAAATGGAAGACTAACTCTTTTCAGTGTTTATAATTTAACTACCGATTTAGGATTTTAATCAATTAGCTAGTAATTAACCTAGTTGTTACTCCCCGGCCTCCAACTAAATTAGCTAGTTGATAGGAACTACTTATCTCCTGACCTTACAATTCAAATTGGGACAAGTTGAGAGATACACGACAGGCTTATTCTCCAGACCGCATCTACCTAAATGACTTATTAGGATCGTCAATCCTAGGGTTTAATTTAACTCAACCATATCCAACTAATTCTAAGAGAAACCTTAAAAATTTTGTTAAATAATCCCACATCCACTCGTTAATCCTCCTAGGATCTTAGTTACCCATAGATATAAACATAAACATCCCTAATTTAACTTCAAACATCAACAATAATTATTCGAAAGAGTAAAAGAGGGAAGAAAAAATTTGGATCCGAAAATGTCGATTAAGTGCTTGGAAACATAGAATCCCGTAACAATTGTTGAGCAATTAGCGATTTGATACAGAAACTGCGAACAATTGAAGAATAAATTGAAACTGAAATTGAGATTGAAAATAATAAAGTTTTACAAAAGAATCTAAAAACTAAAACCCTAATCTAAAACTAAAACTCAAATCAAGGGAAGAAGTCCCCTATTATGTTTTGAGCATTGTAATTTATAAATTTCTTATTTAAATGACTCTTTGAGGCTTAATACAATAGATCGATCATGTTAAATCAAAGATGTGTAGACGAAAACACCCTTGACAGTTTCTTTGGCCTCGTAACATGTAGGTTTAGATTTATCATAAGTTTACTCTATTATTGAAATAATTTCTTTTCAAGTTTAAGTTTATTTTATCTTTGTGAACCATGCCTTAGAATATTTTATTATCCTTTATTACGAATAAAGTTGATGTTTGTTCATGCATGAGTGTTATATTGATTTACTATTAATATATGTGAGTCAAAATTATTGCTAAGTACTACTTTTTGTGACCCCTGTATGTTTGTGGTTCCTAAAATTACATGCGTACCCTGTTAACGGTAGTCTTATTATTTAGCAAACCCAGGAAAATTGTGAGAACTCATATATGTATTTATGCGAACCCTATTAAAGTATGAAAACACATGCATGTATGATACCTTTTGTTACGAAGTCTATTTGTATACGAAACTATACTGAATGTTGCAAACTCAGGTACTATTCGAAATATTGGTATTTAGCGAACCTATACTGTTGTATACGAACCTATGTTGTTCTGCGAACTCATACTTTGTGTGTTTCGAACTTATGTTGATTGTTGGTAAGTGAGCTTATGTTATTTTATGTATGCGGACTCTTAAGTCTTTCTATTGTTTGACATGCAAACCTTTCCCTTGATTTTTGTAAGCTTGCATGTTTATATGCTATGTATAAGTTAATTCTACTGTTGTATGATAACTTAGCATATTTTATGTTGTAAATAAGACTGTTGTATGATAACTTAGCATATTTTATGTTGTAAATAAGTGGTGTGTTGGAGGTTTGGTTGTGAGTTAACGGAGAGTCACTTAGGTGGCTAATATAGCTCATCAAATTTGGGTTGAACCTACTCGGTTGAGTTTGGTGTTTGGTATCAAAACTAGCAAGGTTAAGGCCCACGAGAGCAAGGGCAAACTAGATTTGGTGAAATATGCTTGCCAGAGTCGATAAGGTAAGTTCACCACCAAGTTTGTGTGTATTTGAAGTGCTATGTATGCCATGCGATTGCTTGATTAAGGTAGGACTAGGAACAACATTGCCATGGTTGTATCTTTTGCAGGATTATGCCTCGGATCATCCCTCTTGTATTTTTCAATTTAGCAAGTAAGTTGTTTTTTGTGAACTATCTTCACGTATAAGTTGTGTTTGGCGAACTGTGTTTGCAAGTATGTCTATAAGTATGGATACCCAGTTGTGTGTGTTTGAAGTCTTACCTAAAGTCTTACCTAAGTCAGAATCTCATGTATGTTTAGAGTAAGTAAGAATTTCTCCTCGTAGAATGAATGCAAACTGTGTGAACGAAGTTGCTAATCCCTCTAAAGATGACTGGACTTCAGCTACTCTAGAACAACCTCATAGGGAAAACATATTGGAAGTGTTGGGAAATGTGCCCATATTGTAGTAAACATGTAACTATTTTCTATTTATTTGAACGATGAATAAATAAATAAAGTTAATTTCACATTTCACTAATATGTCTTTTGTATTTTCTGTCTTTTATATTTTGCATGCATAGCGAAATTGTGTTAAGCAAATATTAGCTCATTGATTATCTAAAGTTCAAACTAAAAATAAGTGGCATTGTAAAGAATGTTTACATTCCGAGAAAGACAACTTACTTCAATAGATAATTTAAATGAGTTCGTAATCTTATAAAAGAATCAAAGTAAGTATTTAATTCAAATACTGAGAAGGATAATTATGTCATCTGCAATTCCAATTGGGGAGATGGCTAGTATTGGCTATCAGAGCAATTGACTCCACGAGTAGAGACATAGATGTATTTATTGGTAGAATGATACATTGGACTGGACCCAAGATGAATTAATTTTGAATTCGTTTGTGAATTAATTCACTTGTGATGTTCATAGTGTGATTTACCTAAATCCTAAGGTAGTCACTGACAACTCATGTTCTTTAATATAAGTGGAGGCTTATGATCTAAAGATGATCGAGCCCATAGACGGTATGTTAGGTACATTACTTGTGTTGGCATGGCTTTACTAGGAACAATGGAATTCATAGCTCAATTAAAGAGTTAATGATATCTTCTCATTGGCATTATGTGGATTGATAAATATGGAACGTGGCCACGGGTTGCTTGTTCTCGAATTAACAATTTATCAGAGTCATTTGTTAACAGTGATCATATTAATCATTAAGAAGACACAATGATGATAATGAGATAAAATAGGATTGTATTGAGTGAACGGATTTAACTCAAAGAAATCAAGGATATCATATGAGGGTAACACACATGTGATGAGGTCATTGGACAAAGTAGTTGGATGAATTGTTTTCGTAAAGATTATACAATAAGGAGTTTTCAATCATGTTACTTCTTGTGGACTGACTCCATGATTAAGTAATTGCGAATTATAGGAACGATGCTTCTGAATATAATTGCAAAAACTAGAGACTAATTGTATATGTTCGATTGGTCCCTGCGCTAACTCAACAAAAGCTTGATCGGACTATATTTGAATTAGAAGAAAATTCTAGAACTTTGAGAATAATTTAATTGAGTAAATTTATTTGATGTGGAATTAAACTAAGTGGTCGTAAGAATGGTTCAATTAGAGAATTTGATTAAAGAATTTTCTTGAAAAATTAATTTTGAAAATCTAAGTGATATTTGGAAAAATTAATTTTGATCAAGTAAAATTAAGTTAATCAAATCAATTAAAATTAATATGATATTTTTGGAAGTTAATTTTCAAGTCAAACAATTGGCCAATGGGTAATTGAACTTGAAAATTGGGCCTGAGATCATAAATTGGGCACAGGAGCCCAAAATCAAGACCCAAGACCCAAAAACTGGTTGAATCAGGCTCGGTATGTGAAACCAAGCCGACGGTCCAACCGGTGGCTAGATCGGACCAGTCAGGTCGTCATTGACCCCTATCGAAGCTGCAACAGTTGAACTAGCTCGAGGTGCCATAAAGGTGTCGCACCAGCATCACCGGACATGGTGGCTGCGGCGGCGACTGTAACACCCCTAACTCGAGTTCGTCACCAAAATAGGGTTACAGAGTATTACCAAAGTTTACAATTTAAATGGACAGAAAATTCATACATTTTATAACATATAGCAGTCATGTCAAAAACCAATCATAATTATGCATATTGCCCCTAATACGAGCCCTCGAGGCCCAAAATACACCTTAGAAACAAATTGGGACTAAATCAGAAATTCAAAAATTTTTTCGGAAACTTAAAATTTTTTCAAAACTGCAAGGGTTCTAACAACCTGATTTTAGGTCTAGTCAGAACAGTAGTTTCAGGACCACAAATCCGACATAGTAAAATTTGTTTTTATTATATTTTTATGGTCTACAATTTTATGGAACTATTCTGTGAAAATCTTGTTCGAAAATTTTGACTTTTGGGCACTCAATTTAGTTTAAGGACTAAATTGTAAAAGTATAAAACTTGAATTCTAGATGTTAAAGGTGCCCAATTGCTATGATATTTTAAATTAGAGGTCCTTATATGATAATTAGACCCTTAGTTTAGTTTATGGACAAAAATGGACATGATTAGGTGAAATTTTAAAGTTTGGCAAAAATGGCATTTTGGTCATTTAGTAATTAAATGAATTAATAAGCAAAATGAAAGCAAAAATTTGTTCATCTTCTCCTTCCTTGTGCCGAAATTTGAAGGGACTCCATAGCAAGGGTTTTGTCACTTTGAAGCTTGATAGTAAGTACATCCTAGCCCCGTTTTTAATGCTCTTTATGTTTTTGAAGTTGTCATCACTCAATCTACCTATTTCCACCATTAATTTAAGATGTGGTTGATGTCTAGGGTTTGACCCATTTTAGACATATGTGTATTTTGATGTTTAATGGTAGGTTATGCATATTTGATGTGTGATAAAAAAACTTTTACTAGTTAATTTTTGATGAAAATGCATAAAAATGACCTATTTGTAAAAAGTTATAAAATGGGTAGGCAAAATTTGATTTAATGGAAAAGGTGGACTGCTATAAGGATGAAAATTCTTTGGCTAGGATTGGGTTACCAAGAAATTGAACACATTTCATTTTACGAGCCTAGGGAGTAAAATGTAAAATGTCAAAAAGTTAGGGACAAAATGGTAATTTTGTCTAGGATGCAAATTAATGTAAATGTATGTGTAAAATGATAAATTGATAGTCAAATTTGCTTATATAAACCTGGAACAACCGATTACGGAACTAGATTGAGGAAAATGAAAAGTCTCGGATTAGTTAGAGTTTTAACCGATTAGGTATCCTTGTTATTCTGAATATTCAACCGGGACTTCAACTTAACATATTCTCCTCGTATCCTCATCGAGGCATCATTAGTCGATTTTCATAGAAATAATATTCATTTGTCATAATATCAAGCAATTAACTTATTTTCCCTTTTAATTCATTAATTAACCAAATGACCCAAATTAACCTTAATGCCCCTTTCTTGAGATTTTTCCTTCCCATTCCCATTTTTGTCCATCTTGACATTTAATGTTCTGATTGCTAAATAAGGACTTCTAATAATTTTTATAATTCTATTTCATACTTAAATCTTCTAGAATCTCATATTTTCTAATCTTTGCAATTTAGTCCTAATAGGCAAATTGTTCACTAATTCATAAAATTTCTTCATGAAATTTTCACATAATCATGCAAATATATCATTGACCTCATAAAAATCATAAAACACATATTTCTACTTCAAGTTTGTGGTCTTGCAACCATTATTCCGACTAGGCCCTAAATCGGGCTATTACATGCCCAATTGCTATGAGATTTTAAATTAGAGGTCCTTATAAGATAATTAGACCCTTAGTTAAGTTTATGGACAAAAATGGACATGATTAGGTGAAATTTTAAAGTTTGGCAAAAGGGCATTTTGGTTATTTAGTAATTAAATGAATTAATAAACAAAATGAAAGTAAAAAATTGTTCATCTTCTCCTACCTTGTGCCAAAATTTGAAGGGACTCCATAGTTAGGGTTTTGTCACTTTGAAGCTTGATAGTAAGTACATCCTAGCCCCGTTTTTAATGCTCTTTACGTTTTTGAAGTCGTCACCACTCGATCTACCTATTTCTACCATTAATTTAAGATGTGGTTAATGTCTAGGGTTTGACCTATGTTAGACATATGTGTATTTTGATGTTTAAAGGTAAGTTATTCATATTTGATGTGTGATAAACAACTTTTACTAGGTAATTTTTGATGAAAATGCATAAAAAGGACCTATTTGTAAAAAGTTATAAAAAAGGTGGTAAAAATTTGTTTTAATGGAAAAGGTGGACTGCTATAAGCATGAAAATGGTTCGGCTAGGATTGAGTTACCAAGAAATTGAGCACATTTCATTTTACGAGCCTAGGAAGTAAAACGTAAAATGTCAAAAAGTTAAGGAGAAAATGGTAATTTTTTCTAGGATGCAAATTAATGTAAATGTATGTGTAAAATGATAAATTGATAGTCGAATTTGCTTATATAGACCCGAAACAACCGATAACGGAACTAGATCGAGGAAAACGAAATGTCTTGGATTAGTTGAGTTTCAAATACGAACTATTCTCAAGGTAAGTTTGTGTAATTTAATTTGGTATGTTATTATGTTTTAATTGAATTGTGTGATTGAGTTAATATATATGATGATACACACTACAAAATAATCACAAGATGGAAAACATGAATAAAATGGCATTGTCCTGATTGAACATTGTATTGCGATGGATTATAAAAATTTTCTTGAAATGAACAAAATGATATAGAAAGGATTTAGCCCGAACGGGTAATCCTGAGCTACACTCTCGTGAGAAAATGTTATGAAATGGATTTAGCCCAGATGGGTAATCCATAGTAAGCTCATTAGAGCTAATGTTACCGAAAGGATTTAGCCTAGACTAGTAATTCTGAATAAGTTCTTAGGAGCGAATGTTAAAGACGAGATTTAGCCTAGATTGGTAATCATGTTATATAAATGTGGCTTGAGAGTGTGCTCTATGAATATGTGCTTAAGGAGCACTTTGGATGTGAGTTGACAGACAATTGACATGTATATCTTGAGTATACTACCCGGGTATCCATTGAAATTACAATAGTTCAATGAAAAGAAATCCTAAAAAATGGAAAAGTGAAATGATATGACAGTTTCTATTATGGTGAGCTCATCTATGTCGGTTTGATAACTTCATGATGTGTAAGACTAACTTGTTTAATGAGTGAATGTATTTAGGTAACTTGTCAAAATATTGATGGAATGAATGCGTATGTATGCTTATTTGAATAATTATGTCCGATAAGTTTTCTTTCTATTACGCAAACTTACTAAGCATGAAAATGCTTACCCCATTTTACTTTTCCTTGTTTTATAGTGCTCGTAAGGCTCGTGAAGGTTGGAGGATTCGGTCGGAGCAAGATCACACTATCCACAAATCTCCTTTTTGGTATAGATAAATGATTCATTTTGGTATAATGACATGTATAAGCTACTTGGCATAGATGAAGGCTTGTAAGTAATACTTTGTGACTTAGCCATTGGAATGGCTGAGGATGTTCAATTGGTGCATGTATGATATTAATGTATGTCCAAATTCTTAAGTGCTAAGTTTGGTGGATGAGTCATTTTGTGTATAGCCATGAAGGGTGGTTAATATTGGTTAAACGTATGTTCAATTATAGATGTCCGTCATGGGTGTGATATTGGCATGAACGGAAAATAAATTATGTATGGGTTATGCATGATAGATGTTAGTATGTAGATATCATGATAATGCCTTGATTGTGGATGATTCAGTTGTATGAATATACTTGCATTGGTGTTATGTTATGTTATGTAGGTTGGTGTAAGTAAAGGTGGCAAAATGGCTTGGTAAATAGCCTTGTTTTTGTCCACACAGGCATGCGTCTATGCCGTGTGTGACACACTGCTTGCGCCATGGGCGTGTGTCCCAGCCATGTGCCCCCTACACTTTAATTGTTGCAAAACAGAATGCTCAATATTGAGCACACGGGCTTGTGTCTCGACCGTGTGTGCTACACAGTTTTAGACACGGGCGTGTGCCCTGGCCTAACACACTGGCGTGTGACACGGTCGTGTGGCAAAGTTAGAGAGCACCCTAATTTGAACACAGCCTGCAGCACGGGCGTGTCCTAAACCCACACGGAGCGTGTGACCCCTGTAGCATGGAAAATTTTCTAAGTTTGGTAAAAGTTTCTAAAGTTCTCGGTTTAGTCCTGAACCACTTCTAATGTATGTTTTGGGCCTCGGAGGTTCGTTTTAGGGATGATATGAGTGTATATAGATGGTTTTAATATGAACA
Organism: Gossypium australe; assembly: GCA_005393395.2. Classification (NCBI taxonomy): domain Eukaryota; kingdom Viridiplantae; phylum Streptophyta; class Magnoliopsida; order Malvales; family Malvaceae; genus Gossypium; species Gossypium australe. Next base: position 82,479,654 of record CM016625.1, on the reverse strand, counting down.
AACATTTATGACTCAAAAATGCAAGTTTCCTTGTGTTTATGTCCGGTAATGCCTCGTACCTTATTCCAGCGTCGAATACGGGTAAGGGGTGTTACAGGGGTCACACGACCATGTGGCCAGGCCATGTGACTTACACGGCCAAGAGACACGACCGTGCCTTAGGCGGTATGGGCATTCAAAATTGGGACACATGGCCGTGCTCCAGCCCGTGCCCGTGCTCGTGTAATTCACTGACTTGGGTCACATGACCAAGCCACACGGCCATGTGAGCATACTGACTTGCACTCTTTAAAAGATATAGGGGACACACGGCCGTGTCACCTAGCCGTGTGTCACACACGGCTCAGACACACGCTCGTGTCTCTGCCCGTGTGGACAAAAATAGGTCATTTTCCAAGCCACATTTCTCATCCAAAAATGACATCAATTGTAACACCTTTAACCCGCATCTATCACCGAAACATGGTTATGGAGCATTACCGGAGTTTACAGATGAATTACAGTTAATTTATATCATTTACTATTCATTTTCGAAAATCAATCACAATGTCCCTTATATGGGTCCTCGAGGCCCAAAATACATATTAGAATCGAGTCAGAACTAAACCAGGATCACAGAAATTTTTTTGCAACATCTCAAAATTTTTCTTAGGTGCAGGGGACACACGCCCGTGTCGCCAGGCCGTATGGCTCACACGGCCAATGACACGCCCATGTCTCAGGCAGTGTGGGCATTCGATGTGAGGCACACGGCTGTGTTCCTGCTCGTGTCCTTACTCGTGTAACTCTCAGATTTAGGTCACATGGCCAGGCACAAACACGTGTGCTAAACCGTATGGACAATTAAATTTTTAAAAATTAGGTGCAGGGGTTACACTGACAAGACACACGCCCATGTGCTGGACCGTGTGTCTCACACGGCTGGGACACACGCCCGCGTATTTACCCGTGTGCTAAATTCTAATTTTATGATGCAGGGGACACACGACCAAACCACACGCCCGTGCGCATGGCCGTGTGTCACACACGGTTGAGTCACACGTCCGTGTGAACAAAATAAAGCCATTTTCCAAGCCTTATTTCTCTCCCTTTTTACCTTGCACCTACATCAACACTTCAATATATTCACCAACCAATTCAAGACATATAAATCAACCTAATGATCAAGTTTTATACATGACACATTTACTCATGCTTTCAAGTATCATCTTACCCTTTTTAATCATATACTTACCCAAGAGTGATTATATCTAAGATACTAATCCATGCATACTCACATACCAAGCATAGTATAACTTCATGCATAAATATATTAAATATGTTATCAATAGCCATTCTAATGGCTACATACAACCAAAACATTTACATACCCTTACTTGACACCATTAGCCTACACATGTCATTATACCAAAGTAAGTTTTCCATTTATACCAAAAGGAGCTGGAGGATAGTGTGATGATGCTCCGACCGATTTCAACCTTCTGAGCACTATAAAACAGAGAAAAATAAAATAGAGTAAGCAATTATTGCTTAGTAATTTCGTACAATTGGAATTTAACCTACCATGTATTTACATTTAAGATTATCATACAAAACATGTATCCAAGCAATTTGGCTAATAGCCTAAAACACACAGCTTCACCAATCATGTTAGTTAAGTAATTCACATAATACCAAGAACATGGATGAGCTCATCATTCAATGACTTTCATATATATATATATATGCTTTCCATATCATTATTTCATATTACTTGTACATTTCCATGACAAATCATTTCAAGTTCAGTTTAGTCGTATTAGAACTTTATCCGTTGAATTTATTTGAAATATCGATGGATACACTCATGTAGTACACTTAATGTGTACAAAACTGAAATCCATCAATTCATATCTAGGGGTACCCAAATAGGTTACATAATCAGGAAGCATTCTCTCGAGCCATGTAACAGGATGCTCATGTGAGCCATGTATCAGGAAGCTTATCCAGGCTAAACAAGAAACTCATAAGAGTTTAGAACAGAGAGCTCCAGATAGCATAACAGGGAGTTCAAGCGAGCCATATCAGGAAGCTCATAAGAGCCTATATCAGGACGCTCACGAAGAGCTATGTTTGTGTCTGTAATAATTGTTGGATCACAACCGATCAAATTCTATAATAGAACGCTCACAAAGAGTTGCGGTAGTGCGCAACACATGCAGGATCACTATCGATCAGGATGCTCGTAGGAACTATATAACAGGATGTTCGAGAGGCTTATAATAGGATTGCTCGTCTGAGCTATATTCTGTCCGCAACATATGTAGGACCACATTCAATAAGGGAAATCATGTATGCATCGAATTTCATTATTCAAATGGAACTTATCATTTTCTGAACATTAACGGGTATGTGATTATTTTATACATTTATAACATTTATATAATTCATGCAAACACATACCACATTCAATTTAAATATAAAAATAAACACAAATTAGTTACACAAACTTACCTCAACACTTGTTCGTGTAGGTAAATTTATTATTCCCACACCTTTTCTTTTCCTCTATCTAACTCTTTATTGAGTCTTTTCGGATCTATATAACTGCATTTAGCATCAATTTAATTCACTTTATACTCAATTAAATTCAATTCACGTCTTAGGCAAAATTACCATTTTGCCCCTATACTTTTTATAAATGAAAATGTCGTCCCTAAGCTCGGAAAATGAAATTCACACAATTTAATCCTTATTTCAAGCCTAACCAAAAATTACATGTTACAATAACATGGGTTTTTACCATTTTTCAATTTAGTCCCTAAATCATAATTTCATCAAAATTCTCTTTGTAAAAGTTGTTTATCTATCAATAACCTTTCATTTTCTACCATAAATTTCAAAATTTCAGCATTTAAATCCATGCCAAAATTTTCATACTTTGATAACTTTGCAAATTAATCCCCAAAATAGATAATTTAAGCTATTACGAACTCAAAAATATAAAAATTACTAAAAACGGGACAAAAATGCTTACCCAATTAAGCCAAGAAAGCTTGCTTGAATGTTTTTCTCTTTCTTAGGGTTTCCAGGTTTTAATTTGGGGAAGATGATGAAAATAAGATGATATTTTCTATTTAATTTAATTATCATCTTTTAATTTTTTCCACTTTCCAATTTAGTCCTTTTCTTTTTCTAATTTTCCATGGATGATTCACCAAAAATATCTAATTTTCCTTGAGTATACTGCCCGGGTATCTATTGAAATTACAATAGTTCAATGAAAAGAAATCCTGAAAAATGGAAAAGTGAAGTTTATATTATGGTGAGCTCCTCTATGTTGGTTTAATAACTTCATGATGTGTAAGACTAACTTGTTTAATGAGTGAATGTATTTAGGTAACTTGTCAAAATATTGATGGAATGAATGCGTATGTATGCTTATTTGAATAATTATGACCGGTAAGTTTTCTTTCTATTATGCGAACTTACTAAGCATGAAAATGCTTACCCCATTTTACTTTTCCTTGTTTTATAGTACTCGTAAGGCTCGCGAAGGTTGGAGGATTTGGTCGGAGCAAGATCACACTATCCACAAATCTCATTTTTGGTATAACTAAATGATTCATTTTGGTATAATGGCATGTATAAGCTACTTGGCATAGATGAAGGCTTGTAAGTAATACTCTGTGACTTAGCCATTGGAATGGCTGAGGATGTTCAATTGGTGCATGTATGATATTAATGTATGTCCAAATTCTTAAGTGCTAAGTATGGTGGATGAGTTATTTTGTGTATAGCCATGAAGGGTGGTTAATATTGGTTAAATGTATGTTCAATTATAGATGTCCGTCATGGGTGTGATATTGGCATGAACGGAAAAGAAATTATGTATAGGTTATGCATGATAGATGTTAGTATTTAGATATCATGATAATGCATTGATTGTGGATGATTCGGTTGTACGAATATACTTCGATTACTGTTATGTTATGTTATATAGGCTGGTGCGAGTAAGGGTGGCAAAATGGCTTGGTAAATAGCCTTGTTTTTGTCCACAGGGGTAGGCACACGGGTGTATGTCTATGCCGTGTGTGACAGACGGCTTGCCCCATGGGTGTGTGTCCCGGCCATGTGTCCCCTGCACTTTAATTGTTGCAAAACAGAATGCTCAGTATTGAGCACACAGGCGTGTGTCTTGGCTGTGTGTGCTACACGGCCTTAGACACGGGAGTGTGCCCCGGCCGTGTGAAGTCTACACCAGTTTTATGAAAATTTCTGAAAATTAAATCGACCACACGGTCTAGCACACGAGTGTCTGGAAAAGTTAGAGAGCACCCTATTTGAACATGGCATGCAACACGAGCGTGTCTCAAGGTCACACGGGCGTGTCTCGAACCCACACGGGCGTGTGACCACTGTAGCATGGAAAATTTTCTAGGTTTGGTAAAAGTTTCTAAAGTTTTCAGTTTAGTCTCGAACTACTTCTAATGTATGTTTTGGGCCTCGTAGGCTCGTTTTAGGGAGGATATGAGTGTATATAGATGGTTTTAATATTAACAAAAATTTATGAATCGAAAATACATGTTTGCTTGTGTTTATGTCTGGTAATACCTCGCACCCTGTTCCGGCATTGAATATGGGTAAGGGGTGTTACAGGAGTCACACGGCCATGTGGCCAGGCCATGTGACTTACATGGCCAAGAGACACGTCCGTGTCTTTGACCATATGGGCATTCAAAATAGGGACACATGGCTGTGTCCCAGCCCGTGTCACATGACCAAGCCAAACGGATGTGTGAGCATACTGACTTGCACTCTTTTAAAAGATACAGGGGACACACGATCGTGTCACCTGGCCGTGTGTCACACACGGCTTAGACACACGCCCGTGTCTCTGCTTGTGTGAACAAAAATAGGTCATTTTCCAAGCCACATTTCTCAGCTAAAACTGACATCAATTGTAACACCCCTATCTCGTATCTGTCACGACAACAGGGTTATGGAGCATTACCGGAGTTTACAGATCAATTACAGTTAATTTATATTATTTACTATTCATTTTCGAAAATCAATCACAATGTCCCTTATCTGGGTCCTCGAGGCCCAAAATACATATTAGAATCGAGTCGGGACTAAACCAAGATCACAGAAAATTTTTCGTGAAATCTCAAAATTTTTCTTAGGTGCAGGGGGCACATGCCCGTGTGGCTCACACGGCCAATGACATGCCCATGTCTCAGGCAGTGTGGGCATTCTATTTAAAGCACACAGTCGTGTTCCAGCCCATGTCCTTACCCGAGTAACTCTCTGACTTGGGCCACACGGCTAGCCACACGCCCGTGTGCTAAACCGTGTGGAAAATTAAATTTTTGAAAATTAAGCAGGGGTTACACGACTAGGACACATACCCATGTGCTGGGCCGTGTGTCTCACACAGCTGAGACACACGCCCACGTATTTACTTGTGTGCTAAATTTTGAGCATTCTATTTCTCTAATTTTAAGGTGAAGGGGACACACGACCAAACCACATGCTCGTGCGCATGGCCTTGTGTCACACACGGTTGAGACACACGCCCATGTGAACAAAATAAAGCCATTTTCCAAACCTTATTTCTCACCCTTTTTACATTGCACCTACATCAACACTTCAATATATTCACCAACCAATTCAAGACATATAAATCAATCTAATGATCAAGTTTTATACATGACACATTTACTTATGCTTTCAAGTATCATCTTACCCTTTTTTAATCATATACTTACCCAAGAGTGATTATATCTAAGATACTAATCCATGCATACTCACATACCAAGCATAGTATAACTTCATGCATAAATATATTAAATATGTTATCAATAGCTATTCTAATGGATACATAGAACCAAAACATTTACATACCCTTACTTGACACCATTAGCCTACACATGCCATTATTCCAAAGTAAGTTTTCCATTTATACCAAAAGGAGCTGGAGGATAGTGTGATGATGCTCCGATCGATTTTAACCTTTACGAGCTTCTGAGCACTATAAAACAGAGAAAAATAAAACAGAGTAGGCATTTATTGCTTAGTAAGTTCTTATAATAGGAATTTAACTTACCATGTATTTACATTTAAGATTATCATACAAAACATGCATCCAAGCAATTTGGCTAATTGCCTAAAACACACAACTTCACCAATTATGTTAGTCAAGTAATTCACATAATACCAAGAACATGGATGAGCTTATCATTCAATGACTTTCATATATATATATATATATATATATATATGCTTTCCATATCATTATTTGTAATATCCCGAAATTGGGCCTAGTAGGTTGGGCCTTGGGGCTTTAGGAAAATTTTGAGTATTATTTTATTATTTGTGTTAGCTCGGGTATGAATTATGTATGTTTAGTATAGTCTTGTGAGGGCTTGATTTTATTAATGAGGCTAGAATAATTTTTAGTTTGAAGAATTTAATGAAGTGGAGTAAGTGATCTTGACATTTAAGTTAATTTAAGTGTTAAATTAAAGCACATGTGGAGTTAGTGGCATAGTGGATAAGGAGCTTGAAAGGTTGCTTGAGGGAAGTGGTTCGAGTAGCATGGAAAGCATATTGAGGATTTTATTTTTGTACATTCTAGCATTGATGGACGGTCAAACTTTATTAAGGTAAGTTGGACTTTCAACTTTTATGGCAAGTTGAATAGCAAAATAGGAAAGCTTGTATTTTGGGATAAGAATCAAGAGGTTAAGGTAGGATAAGGGGACAAAGGGCATGGATTATGGAGTGTTGTTTTGGAAACTCTTCTATGGCATTTTGTCCATGAACATGGATGGTTTCATGGACTAAGGGGGGTTGGCTTAATTTTGAATGTGATTAGGAAGAATTAAGGGATATGATAGGGAGAATTAAGGGAAATGATAGGATAAGTGTTAAATGAGGAGAGAAAAATGGGTCATGATAGGTGAAGGAGTAATGGCCGAATTTGGATGGCTTTTACAGTTTGGTAATAGTAGGTTAGGTGTGCCAAAATTTCGTTTGGTTATTGGTCATTTTCGGCTAGTTAAGAAATGCTTTTCATTTCTTGTTTTGAGCCATATCAAATCCCTTTGAACCTTACCAATTTTTCTCTCTAGTGCACCAAAGTGAACCATAGCCGAATGTCCTTAGGTGTTGTTGATATTTTCTCCTCTTAGGCATTTGGCCGAAACTTATTTGGAGCCTCCCTCTTATCTTCTAATCCTTGGTAACCAAAAAGAACCTTTTTTGTTCTCATCTTCCTTTTCTTTTCTTAACATATTTGTTATCATTTGCAAATCATCTTTTACTTTCTTCTTGGCCGAATCTCTTTCTTCCCCATTCTTCTTGATTTTTCTTTCATTGGTTGCTAAAGCTGAATCATCCTTCTTCCCTTTTCATTTTCTTTGCCATACTAATTCTTCATTTCTTTTTAGCCGAATATCAATTGTTTTCTTCATTCAAAAACCATAGCCGAAACTCCCCATACTCTTTTTGTTTTGTCTTGGCCGAATATCAACAAGGATAGGACTTCTTTTGGTTTTCTTCAATCGGTTTTGGAAGATAGACTCTTCGGGACTTTGGAAGCAATCGTTCTAAGCCTCAATTCTTTGACAACCGTTTTGGGGTAAGTCTATAGGTAAGACTTAGTATTTCATTCGATGATCTTTCGGGATTTGATGGTATAGCCTAATGGTTTTGCTTATAGTTTTATGGTTTGGCAAAATGTTCATAGTGCCATAAAAAAGTGTTCTTTTGTGTGTAGCTAAAGGAAGGGAACTCAGAGTGTGATTCGGGATTTGGTAGGAGACCAAATCGGCTTTAAAGGGAGAAGGAAGAACCACGTTTCGAGATCGTGTTAGATTCGAGTAGTTCGGGATTTCACTAATAGGCAGGTGTGTGATTAACCCACCGTTTTCTGAGTTTTTGCTATATTTGTATGTGATGATTATGTACTAACAAGTGCAGTAAAAGTTATGAGATAAATACCCTTAAAGGGGTATGTTGATAATCCGGTAAGTACCAAACCTAATGATATGTGATTATTAATATGAATATGTGTTATGACTATCCTTGATGAACATGCTCATGCATCATTATATTATATCATTATTTATGTTACATGTGCATGGGTTGGGATATGATATGAAAGAAGGTACGGGTGTACTTCGAGTACGTGGTTTGATGTTAGCCTTGAGCTACATCGTGGATTGACGTTGACTAAGGTCACGTTGTGGATTAATTGCGATTTAGTTCGCGTGGCTTGATGAGTGGCTGTGTGCCTCATCGTGGTTGATATCGGCTATGTGCCATATCGTGGTTGATGAGAGACTATGTGTCCCATCGTGGTTTTGGTGTTAGCTACGGCTACATCATGGATTGGCGCTGACCGAGGTCGCGTTGTGGATTATTGTGCTTAATTGCACATGGACGGCATTGATTGCCTTTTGGAGTAAAAAGGAGAGGGTGATTTGATAATCCCCTGGTGTGTGGTGGCTGGATACGGGGGTGTGTAGAGGATGGACCTAGGTTGGGTTGGGTGCATTTTGCATAATCTCAATGGATATGTGAATTAATGTGAAAATGGGCCAAGCCCAGTTTATAAATGTGGATCAGTGTGGAAATGGGTTAAGCCCGATATGTGGAATTATAGGGTTAATTACCCTATTACCTGATATGTGATATGAATGTGGGCCAAGCCCAGAATGTGGTAATATGTGAATATGAAATTTTGTTATCTGATATATGGATTAATATGTGGTTAACATGTGGGTGGAATTCAGTGGAGTAATTACACACTGAGTCTGAGTGACTCACCCAATTTTTCTCAAACCTTTCAGGTGATGCTCGAACCGGGTTGGAGTGGATACGAGGTGGCCCATGCAAAAGAGGATTTTCTTTATACAATTTATGTTTCAGTATTTTAAGTATTTAATTATTGTAATAAGGGCCATTTTAAGTATTTAAGGATTTTTATTATGTTTTAAGTTAAATTGTCGATTATATTAATATTTGAAAATGTTTTATTTTAAACAACTTAATTTTATTTGGAACTTTAATTACACAATGTTTTTGTAAAGACAACAAATCTTTTATGTTTTAAACTCTAAGTCAAAAGTTTTTCAAACGTTTTTCTGCAGTGGCATTTCAAATTCGGTCACACAAATGGGCCGGGTTTGGGGTGTTACAAATTGGTATCAGAGCCCGGTTCAAAACTCGGCTTTGAGGGTTTTGGGCCCAAAAACATTTTCTTAAGATGGGCTTTTCGAAGATTTGGGCTTTCATAAATTTTTCAGGTTTATTCTGGCATGGCACCTGTATCTCCGACCCGAAGTCCACCAGGTAAGTACCTCTATTTGTTGTGTGAATTATTATATGATTGGTATGTGGGCATAATTGGGCTCGTAGATTAGAATATTAGGGCTATTGAACCCTAGGACTAGTCTACTCAAACACAAGTGCATAAGACTTAAGGACTATCAAACAAACCTATGAGTAAGTCGCCGAGTTCGGGTGTGGCAACCATTGTGCGCATGTCTAGGATTGGTTTCGGTGGGAGCTTGGTATTTAAGTAGTCCTAGCGACTCACCTCCTCTCCACTCGAATCCTACCTGGTGCATAGTAACGGTTCACCCTAACCAAGAGGACTTATTCACGGGCTAAACCCGATAACTAAAACCCGAAAGGGACTAGCCATACTATTTTATAAAAACCTTAGTTTTTAAAATCACTACATTACCCCTTTTGATTTGTAGCAAAATTTATTTTGAATTTTTTTTTCAAAAATGATTCCGATTTACAAAATTACCTAAAAACCCCTGAGCAGTAAAATTACAAAAATGCCCTTGGTTTCTAAAAGTTTCAATACTGCCCTTGATTTTAATAAAATTTTCTTATTTTGCAAAAGTATCCAAAAAAAAACCTTATTTTGCGAAATATCAAGATGCCTTGGAAAATTTACAAAATTACCCCTGATTGACAAAATTACCAAAATAACCCTGATTTTTAAAATTTCTACCATGGTTCTGATTTGGGAAAATTTTCGAAATACCCTTGAGTTTTGGAAAAATTTCAAAGTGCCTTGATTTATTAAAATTTTTGGAATTGACCCTGAATTATTACCAAAATACCTTATAGGACGAATGATGAAGTTACCCCTGGGTTGGGAAGGACTGAAATGACCATAGAGGTGTAGTAAATGAATGTGTCTCTGCTTATAAATGTGAATATGACTCTCTGAATTAGAGTAGTGAACTTGAACTGAACCTTTGTGTGATCGAAAGAACTACTTCTAAATACTTTATTTCATAAAAATTGTTTGCGGTTAATAAGTGGAACAAAATTCTGATGCATAAAACTTCTTAATCAGATTAAAAACGCGACGTTAGAAATGAGTTCTAGGGGACATGGTCGTCGTGGACGTAGTAGAGGTAGAATGACAGTATCGGAACCGGTAGGGTCTGGCCATGGGTCAGAAAATGAAGTACCGCCGCCAGCAGTGGGCGTGGAGGATCAAGATCAGACAGGAGGCGATGACGCAGTATCGCGGGCTATGTTACGAGTGCTCGAGCGAGTGGCAGGAGCTAGTGTAGGAAGCGGAGCTCGAAAGTCAGTGTCGGAGCGACTCAGGTCGAACGGGGCTGAAGTTTTTAGAGGAATATCTGGAGTAGCTCCGAATGTAGCGGAGTATTGGATAGAAGCAGTCGAAAGAATAATGGACGATTTGGACTGTACCAATGAGGAAAAGCTGAAAGGTGCTGTTTCGTTGCTCCGGGACGAAGCTTATCGATGGTGGCTCACTGTCAGACAAGGTGTTCCGGCAGATCATTGGATTGGGATTATTTTAAGGTTAAATTTGAAGGAAAGTACGTTGGAGCCAGTTACTTAGATTCGCAAAGAAAGGCGTTTCTCAACTTGGTGCAAGGAAGTAAGTCGGTAGCGGAGTACGAAGCGGAATTTGTGCGATTAAGTCAGTACGCCAAAGGGATCGTGACCACTGATTATGAAAGGTGTGTACGGTTCGAAGATGGGCTAAGAGACGAGTTGCGAATGTTGATTGCTCCGCAAAGAGAAAGGGACTTTGCTGTTCTAGTGGAGAAAGCTCGGATCGCTGAAGAAGTTAAGAGGACTGTAAGGGAGAACCGAGAAAAGGATAGGAATTGGAACAAGAGGAGTTTTGGCCCAGCAAAATCGCCAGAAGACTTTCAGAAAAGACCGAGAGTCAAGAATTCTGTACGTGCACCTGTACCAGTTGCTGAGAAGCGGAATCGTTTATGTGCTCAGTGTGGGAGAACTCACACAGGAGAGTGTTGGGGTAATAGTAAGGAATGTTTCCGGTGTGGATCTAAGGCTCATTTGGTTAAGAATTGTCCTCAGACAACGAAGGTTCGTGGTCCAAACCATGGAGGAAATGGTTCTGACCGAGGTCGTGGAACACCCGGTAGAAGTGCTGAAGGTTCAGATGTGGGACAACCAAGGATGTGATAGCGGGTAAGTTCTTTGTTTTGCTTTAGAGATAGCTCATTCTTGTGTTGTGTGTGAAGTGCTTGAAACCTTGAGTGTGAACTTGGAGACTGTACTTAGAAAGTATATTGGTTTTATTAAGATCAGAGTGCGCAGCATAAGCGTAGTGTGATGAGTAGGATTGCACGACTGCTAGTTAGTAAGTAATTTCGAGGACGAAATTTCTTTAAGGAGGGTAGAATTGTAATATCCCGAAATTGGGCCTAGTAGGTTGGGCCTTGGGGCTTTAGGAAAATTTTGAGTATTATTTTATTATTTGTGTTAGCTCGGGTATGAATTATGTATGTTTAGTATAGTCTTGTGAGGGCTTGATTTTATTAATGAGGCTAGAATAATTTTTAGTTTGAAGAATTTAATGAACTGGAGTAAGTGAGCTTGACACTTAAGTTAATTTAAGTGCTAAATTAAAGCACATGTGGAGTTAGTGGCATAGTGGATAAGGAGCTTGAAAGGTTGCTTGAGGGAAGTGGTTCGAGTAGCATGGAAAGCATATTGAGGATTTTATTTTTGTACATTCTAGCATTGATGGACGGTCAAACTTTATTAAGGTAAGTTGGACTTTCAACTTTTATGGCAAGTTGAATAGCAAAATAGGAAAGCTTGTATTTTGGGATAAGAATCAAGAGGTTAAGGTAGGATAAGGGGACAAAGGGCATGGATTATGGAGTGTTGTTTTGGAAACTCTTCTATGGCATTTTGTCCATGAACATGGATGGTTTCATGGACTAAGGGGGGTTGGCTTAATTTTGAATGTGATTAGGAAGAATTAAGGGATATGATAGGGAGAATTAAGGGAAATGATAGGATAAGTGTTAAATGAGGAGAGAAAAATGGGTCATGATAGGTGAAGGAGTAATGGCCGAATTTGGATGGCTTTTACAGTTTGGTAATAGTAGGTTAGGTGTGCCAAAATTTCTTTTGGTTATTGGTCATTTTCGGCTTGTTAAGAAATGCTTTTCATTTCTTGTTTTGAGCCATATCAAATCCCTTTGAACCTTACCAATTTTTCTCTCTAGTGCACCAAAGTGAACCATAGCCGAATGTCCTTAGGTGTTGTTGATATTTTCTCCTCTTAGGCATTTGGCCGAAACTTATTTGGAGCCTCCCTCTTATCTTCTAATCCTTGGTAACCAAAAAGAACCTTTTTTGTTCTCATCTTCCTTTTCTTTTCTTAACATATTTGTTATCATTTGCAAATCATCTTTTACTTTCTTCTTGGCCGAATCTCTTTCTTCCCCATTCTTCTTGATTTTTCTTTCATTGGTTGCTAAAGCTGAATCATCCTTCTTCCCTTTTCATTTTCTTTGCCATACTAATTCTTCATTTCTTTTTAGCCGAATATCAATTGTTTTCTTCATTCAAAAACCATAGCCGAAACTCCCCATACTCTTTTTGTTTTGTCTTGGCCGAATATCAACAAGGATAGGACTTCTTTTGGTTTTCTTCAATCGGTTTTGGAAGATAGACTCTTCGGGACTTTGGAAGCAATCGTTCTAAGCCTCAATTCTTTGACAACCGTTTTGGGGTAAGTCTATAGGTAAGATTTAGTATTTCATTCGATGATCTTTCGGGATTTGATGGTATAGCCTAATGGTTTTGCTTATAGTTTTGTGGTTTGGCAAAATGTTCATAGTGCCATAAAAAAGTGTTCTTTTGTGTGTAGCTAAAGGAAGGGAACTCAGAGTGTGATTCGGGATTTGGTAGGAGACCAAATCGGCTTTAAAGGGAGAAGGAAGAACCACGTTTCGAGATCGTGTTAGATTCGAGTAGTTCGGGATTTCACTAATAGGCAGGTGTGTGATTAACCCACCGTTTTCTGAGTTTTTGCTATATTTGTATGTGATGATTATGTACTAACAAGTGCAGTAAAAGTTATGAGATAAATACCCTTAAAGGGGTATGTTGATAATCCGGTAAGTACCAAACCTAATGATATGTGATTATTAATATGAATATGTGTTATGACTATGCTTGATGAACATGCTCATGCATCATTATATTATATCATTATTTATGTTACATGTGCATGGGTTGGGATATGATATGAAAGAAGGTACGGGTGTACTTCGAGTACGTGGTTTGATGTTAGCCTTGAGCTACATCGTGGATTGACGTTGACTAAGGTCACGTTGTGGATTAATTGCGATTTAGTTCGCGTGGCTTGATGAGTGGCTGTGTGCCTCATCGTGGTTGATATCGGCTATGTGCCATATCGTGGTTGATGAGAGACTATGTGTCCCATCGTGGTTTTGGTGTTAGCTACGGCTACATCGTGGATTGGCGCTGACCGAGGTCGCGTTGTGGATTATTGTGCTTAATTGCACATGGACGGCATTGATTGCCTTTTGGAGTAAAAAGGAGAGGGTGATTTGATAATCCCCTGGTGTGTGGTGGCTGGATACGGGGGTGTGTAGAGGATGGACCTAGGTTGGGTTGGGTGCATTTTGCATAATCTCAATGGATATGTGAATTAATGTGAAAATGGGCCAAGCCCAGTTTATAAATGTGGATCAGTGTGGAAATGGGTTAAGCCCGATATGTGGAATTATAGGGTTAATTACCCTATTACCTGATATGTGATATGAATGTGGGCCAAGCCCAGAATGTGGTAATATGTGAATATGAAATTTTGTTATCTGATATATGGATTAATATGTGGTTAACATGTGGGTGGAATTCAGTGGAGTAATTACACACTGAGTCTGAGTGACTCACCCAATTTTTCTCAAACCTTTCAGGTGATGCTCGGACCGGGTTGGAGTGGATACGAGGTGGCCCATGCAAAAGAGGATTTTCTTTATACAATTTATGTTTCAGTATTTTAAGTATTTAATTATTGTAATAAGAGCCATTTTAAGTATTTAAGGATTTTTATTATGTTTTAAGTTAAATTGTCGATTATATTAATATTTGAAAATGTTTTATTTTAAACAACTTAATTTTATTTGGAACTTTAATTACACAATGTTTTAGTAAAGACAACAAATCTTTTATGTTTTAAACTCTAAGTCAAAAGTTTTTCAAACGTTTTTCCGCAGTGGCATTTCAAATTCGGCCACACAAATGGGCCGGGTTTGGGGTGTTACATTATTCCATATTACATGTACATTTTCATGACAAATCATTTCAAGTTCAATTTAGCCATATCAGAACTTTATCCGTTGAATTTATTTGAAATATCGATGGATACACTCATGTAGTACACTTAAAGTGTACAAAACTGAAATTCATCAATTCATATCTAGGGGTACCCAAATAGATTACATAATCAGGAAGCATTCTCTCAAGCCATGTAATAGGATGCTCATGTGAGCCATGTATCAGGAAGCTTATCCCGGCTAAATAGGAAACTCATAAGAGTTTAGAACAGGAAATTCATTGAGCTTAACAGGTAACTCCGAAGAGTTATTAACAGGGAGCTCCGGATAGCATAACAGGGAGTTCAAGTGAGCCATATCTGATACGATCCGCCTCGGGGTGAATCGAGTCGTATTTGAGTTGCCCAATCGTCTACAAGGAGGAATCAAGTCTTCAGAAAATAATCGGAAAAATATGGATGAGTTTGCGGAAGCTTTAGGTGAATTTGTTTAGAAGGTGGGTGTAAGTTAGGAATGGAGGTGTTTAAATGAAAGAGTTGATTTGGATAATTAAAAGGATAGGTTCGTTTAAGATGAACAATTTCAGTAGACTTACCTTGATGCATGAAAAGACAAAGATCTTGCTTACCTTGGTCGAGCAATGCAAACCTTCTCTCCGTAGGCATGTAGTGTAGTCAAAGCTTCGCATTTGATTCAACCCTTTTTGGATGGAATGTGAAATACACCCACAGAGTTTGTTTAAGGAGCGAATAAAAATTGAAAACAAAGTGAACAAATTTCGTAACCTTACTCAAAAACCTCGTATCAAAAAGATAGAAATTATACGCACATAATTGATGTTGCTTAACTTTCCAACAAGATGAATCAAAACGAATTCCTGGTTTAAAAACTTGATTTTGATTATTGGAGACAAGATGTACCAACGGTCTCGATAAATCAAACTTATTAACCCAATAAGCTTTATGCATATTCAAGATCGAGCAATCAAAACTCTTGACATGTCTTAAAACTGATTTTGCAAAAACTCAAAGATTCCTCATTAGACAATGAACAAATCTCGTAATACCCGCAATCAAACAAGTTGGGATTAAAAGAAAATTCATTGTCATACCTTGCATCACACTGAATATTATTAGACAAACTCGTCTTACCATCATTTAAAATATCACAATGAATCGAGGGATGGCAAATGACGGTATTATCCACATTTTCACACTCATTAGAAAAATTTGATGGAGTCGGAATCGTTTCAAAACACTTACCTTCCTTACCTTCCGGCGTAGGCAGTTCAATTTCACTTTCAACCTTACCTTTTTCAATCAAACAAAAACGTCGCTTGTCAAGAAGGTATTGAAGTTGGAAGTCTTCGTGCAATTTGTCGGGAACCTGAAAAATAGAAACAGAAGAAGAACAAACTTCAAACGAGTTAGTTAAATCAACTCTCTCTTTTTCCTGTTCTTCTTGTTCTCTTGTTTCTTTTTCAACATCTTTTTCTATCTCAATTTCTTTCTCAATCTCAATTTTCTTTTCTTCATATTCTTTTTCTCTCACGATCTCTTTTTCTTTTTCAACTTCTTTTTATTCCTTTTCAATTTTATTTTCTTTTTTTTTCAATCTCTTTTTCTTTACTCTCGTTTTTCTTTTCTTTTCTTTTTTCACTTTCACTTTCTTTTTCATTTTGATTACAACAAGAGGAAAATACAATAGAATCGAAAAGAAAAGGATTTGAATCAAAGAAAGAAGTCATTTTCTCATAGAAATTATTAGCTATCCTTTGTGAAAGGTTTTTCGATCGTGACTTCTTTGAATCATATGACGAATAACTCGTGCTTTCGTGTTCATCACTGAAGTTGGCTTCAAACTCGACATATGCTTGGCTTTGGTTTGAGTTCCTCGTTGAATAAAAATCACGATGTGAACCACTTCGAGAACAATCTTTCGTGGATGAATTCTTCGACACATATGAACCATGTTCACTCCTTCGTAAAGGTTGCTCCGTAGAAGAATATGCTAAAGCTTTTGAAGAAGAAACCATACCTTCACGATGGTAATCTTGAAAGGTCTCAAATGCGTGGTTTGATTTATACTGTCTTGAACTTCTATATGAACCATAATCTTGATTGAAATCTCTTTTTGAACGATCTTCAAAAGCGTGTCTTCGAGACGACCTTGACTCCGACCTTCGATTTGAAGAAAGTCGTTCTTGTTGGTCTCGTTCCTCGATTCGATCCAATCACCGATGTAACTTGTCAAACTTGGCATTCATGACTTTTCGCATCCTGTTCAACAAGTATTGATAATCAGATTCTGACAGCGCTTCTTGATTAATGTTTATTTTCTACAAAGAAAGATTATAAAACAAAACAAAGATAATATCTTGCTTCAAAACTCACAAGTCACTCACAAAGAAAAAATCACTCCACTTGTGTTTCACTCGTTTTATGGCTTTTTCTTAGATGAACACACTCGTGCCTTTTACCACTCAGTCTCGTCTCTCAACTTTGTACTTTGTTTCAAAAAGACTTATCGCTGCTTGAGGGTCGGCTTCAAAATTGGTTAAAAATGGATTGATGTCGGGAATAGGGGAGGCTGAACAAAGAAAAATTTTGTATCGGATATGTTTTTATATGTTATAATTTAAGGTTAAATTTGGTATTTGATAAATAAAGTTAATATTAATAAAAAAGGAAAAATTTGCTCATATTATCATCTTTTCAATCGATTATAATGAAGAAGAAATCCATTTTAGGGCTTGAGATATTCGGCCAACTCCTAGCTTGATTAAGGTACGGTTTTAGCTCGATTTTTAATGATTTCTATGTTTTTGTAATCGTTGCAGCTCAATCTAGCTAGCCCGTACCTTTAATTTCAAAACTGTTAAAGATTTTAAGAGTTTCCATTGATGAGCTTATGTCTTCTTTGGTGTTTGAGGATGAAATATGAATTTTTGATGATAAATTTTCATGTTTTGTTAAGTGATTTTTGATGAAAATGTATAATAGGGATTAAATTGTGAAATATGCAAATTGAGTGGTTTAAATGTGAAATAAATGAAAGTTTTGGGCTGCTAGGGACCTATGTATAATTCGTCCAAGAATGGGTTAAGTTGAATTGTGTGAATTTTGTATATTTGTGAAATAGGGACTAAATTGATTAAATGTGAAAATTTAGGGGCTAACGTGCAAAAAGGCCTAAATATATGTTTTGGACTAAATTGAAAGAATATGAGATTGAATAAGTTAATTTTTAATACATATAGATCAAAAAAGAAAGAATTCAGAATTAGATCGAGGGAAAAGTAAGGTTATCGAGTAGTCGATCTGATCTGTCAAATCCGAATACGAGGTAAGTTCGTATGTGGTAATTTCATTATAAATATATGTTCAATGCTTTAATATTGCATAAACTGTGCTTAGGAGATACGGGTAATGTTTGAATTGTGAATACGACTCTACGGATATGTTCGACGATGAAATTGACAAGTGTGAAGTCCCGGTTGAACCTTAGGAATAGTTTAGGATGCTAGTGACATGTCATTAGGTTATTGTGTTGGCTTTGGGCCATGATATCATCACTACGGATGCGAGTGATACCTTGATTTGGCTACGGGCCATGGTATAGGTACTCCGGGATAAGTTACCTTGATTTGGCTTCGGGCCATGGTATAGGTACTTATCGATTGAGATATTTGAGTATCCAACTTCTATTCCGAATGGTTCAATGGGTAAACAAATAATGTGGTTGAGAAAGATGTTAGTACGAGGTGATACATGTATGTACATAATCTATTCGAATATTAAATTGAGAAAGTTTGTTGAAATGGTATTTGATCATGTTTTGAGACATGAGAAAGGTTTGTAGTTAATGTGTATATGGTGATGTTATGTATAATTGGTTGATTTGTATTTATTTGATGAATTAATTTATTCACATACGAGCTTACTAAGCTATGAAGCTTACTTCATGTTATTTTTCTATGTTTTATAGTGAATCAAGGCTAGCTCGGATTCGGGAGTCATCGGGAACATCATCGCACTATCGGACATATATTTGGTACTTTTGAGTTGTGTAAATATGGTTTATGGCATGTATAGGCTAGATGTGGTATTTTGGTTGTGAATGTAGCCATGAGATTTGGGTTGTAAACTGTATATATATATAGCCATGAGTGATGGATCATTTTGGTATGTTTTGGCATGAATGTGCTTATAGTTTTAGAGTTGCTCAACTAGTTATATTTAGAGTTTAGTAATTGATCTATAAGGTGTGATTGGAGTTGATAATATGATTAGTTATGTGCTTGTGAAAGTATGCTTGATGATATAAGTGTGGAATGGTTATTTGATTGAATTATATATATGTGAATTTAGATATGAAATTAGATGGAAAATTATAGCATTTTTGAGATTGGTATTGACGATAATTGGATGCATATTAATGTCTTAAAATGGTACCAGTTTTTTTTCTTAGGTGAGCATGGGTAAGAGTGGCAAATTGGCCTTGCAAATGGCCTATTTTTGTCCACACGGGCAAAGACACGGGCGTGTGTCTTAGTCGTGTGTGGCACACAGTTAAGTGCAAGGCTGTGTGTCCCCTGGTGTTGAATTGAATTAAAGTCAGTATGCTCTACATGGTTCTCACACACGGGCGTGTGACCGGCTGTGTGGCACAAGTCAGTATACCCCCTAAATGACACATGACCTAGCACACGGGCGTGTGACTTTGCCGTGTTGCATAAATCAGTATACCCTACAGGTTTGGCACGGCCTAGCACACATGCGTGTGTGGCCACTTCGAAGGGCACACAGGCTAGACACACGAGTGTGTGGTTGACCGTTTTACCCAAGTCAGTATGTATACCCTGTTATCACACGTCCTAAGACACGGGCATGTCTAGAGCCGTGTGAGGCACACAGCCGGTTCACACGGGTGTGTGACCCTTGTATGAATGAAAATTTTCTAAGTTTTCCAAAGTTTTCGCATGTTATTGGTTTAGTCCTGAATTACTTGTAAAGCATGTTTAAGGCCTTGTAGGCCCTTATAAAGGAGAATGTGCTGGTGTTGATTGATTTACGAGAATGAATGTCTTGTGTTTAATAAATTTATGCTATATATTATATAATGATCGGGAATACCTTGTAACTCTATTCCGGCGACGGATACGGGTTAGGGGTGTTATATTTAATTGGTACTAGAGCTACGGTTTAGTCGATTCTAGGACTAACGTAGCGTGTGTGGGAGTCTAGCTATACATGCCATATATACTCTACGATAGTGTGATGATTCCTGACAGCTTAAATTGTGTTTTCGTATAGTAATGGATCCCAAATGAGCTATACTGATGATGTAGAGAGTAATGCGCCCGCTCCCGCTCAAGGGGCAGCACTATCCGATTCTAGGCCTATAACGAGGAGCCATGAGGGAGAGGCTAAACAAGCCTTTTTCCAAATGATGAACGAGTGGTTCACGGAGTTCGCTTGAACAAATCCGACTACTCAACAACCTCCACCCCACCTATTCCTCAACAAATCCCTATTATTTCTCAAGTTGTAGATCCGATACGGTTAAATAAGCCACCAGTAGATAAGATTCGTAAACATGGGGTGAAAAGTTCTGGGCTACTATTGGTGATGATGTTGAAAGAACTAAGTTCTGGCTCGAAAATACGATTCGAGTATTCGATGAATTGTCTTGTACTCTTGAAGAATGTATTAAATGTGTTGTATCTTAGCTGAGAGATATCGCGTATAAATGGTGGAACATGTAATATCTATGGTTCTAAAAGAACGGGTTACTTGGGAGTTCTTTCAATCCAAATTCTGAAAGAAACACCTCAGTCAAAGATTTCTCGATCAAAAGCATAAAGAGTTTCTAGAGTTGAAACAAGGTCGAATGACTGTGACAAGTATGAAAGAGAATTTGTATGGTTGAGCAAGTATGCTCGGGAATATGTTTCCATTGAAGACATTATGTGTAAGCGGTTCATTGACGGATTGAACGAAGATAAAAAACTACTAGTCGGAATTCTAGAGTTGAAAGAATTTGTCGTTCTGGTTGAAAGGGCTTGTAAAGCCGAAGATCTTTGTAACACCCTGGTTTAGGGGCTGTGCATATTGGGTATAAATCAAGTGTTAGTAGGTTTTTGGGAGTGCTTGGATGAGTTTTAGAGGTTCTAAGAATGTTTGGATGAAAGGGGAAGGCTTTGAAAAAATTTTAGATTTTTTTAGGGTAAAAAGGGGGAAATAGGGCAGGAAGGCCTTAAAATAAATTGAGGGAGTTTAGGACGCAAGAAAGGACCTGGCAAAGTGGCGTGGAGGTGCTGCTTGGGGGCTTTGGAAGGTGACGCCTAGGGGAGCAAGGGTTCGAGCTGCTGGGGCAGCAATTTTGTTTTATTTTTGTGCGTCAAGGGACTGGGCTAAGTATGCCTTAAAAATTAATGGTGTGGCTTGGTGGACATGGAAGTCCAGTTGGCAAAGTGGCACTCATGCGCCACTTAGGCGCTGGAGGGGAGAGAGGGCGCGGTTTCGAGGGCCTGGAGCGGCATTTTGGAGTTTTATTTTTTTGTTGTTTGGTGATGGGCTGAAGTAGGAAGGGGTTAAAAACTAAATGTTGGGGCTTTATGGCATGAAAATCAAAGTGGCCGAGTGGCCTGGGCGTTGGAGGAGAGGTGTGCAGCAGCAGGTTCCAGGTTCGAACCAAGGGAACGGCATTTGGAGTTTTTTTTTTATTTTGGCAGCAGACTTGAAGGTATTGGACGGCACATGGGAGAGCTAAGGTTGTTTAGTTTTTGAGTTCGGCTGGAAGGAGTGATAAGGGTGGGTTTTGTTTATTTATTTTAGATAATGGTAGGAGTATTTTATTTAGTTGAAATTTGTAGATAGGAGATAATGTTTGGTATTGGATTATTTTTTTAATTTGAATTGGTGGCCTGGAGCTTTTGAAGTGGTAGCCGAAATTGGGGAGCTTCAAATAGGATAAGATTAGATTAGTGTTTAGTTTTTTTGAATTCGGCTGGTGGGAGTCTTGCTTTATTTTTTAATTATTTTTGATAATTGTGGGATTATTTTAGTTAGTTTTAAATTAGAGAATAAGAGATAATGGCTGTTGGTGGTTTGTTTTTTTTGAATAGAATATGAGGAAATATAGGAGAAGATTGTGGGATTTTGTGAGGAGCATGAGAAGTGGCCGGCCATAGGACTCTTTAGGGGGCTAGTTTCGGTCATGTATAGGGGAGAGAGTGCCGAAATTATTCTTCTTTTTCTTCTTATTTTCCTTGCCGAAAATTCTAGTCAAGCAATTCATTGTTTTCTCTCTTTTTCCTTGAAGCCGAAACTTCTTCATCATTGTCTCCATTGCTGATTTCTCCTTTGGCCTTTTAATTAAATATTTCCAGTATTCTCTTTTAATCCCTTGATAGCCAAAACTTCTCTAGTATTGAGCACCATTGCTGAAACCCTTGTAACCCTCTTCTACACTTTCTCTCTTTCCTCTCAACCTCGGTTTGTACCTAGATTGTGTTTGATCTTCCTTGGTGGCGATAGTCGAGTATCTAAGGTAATGGGCCAACACCAAGGAGCTTAAGAGGGATTCTCTCGAGATAAGACTCGTCAAGGTAAGGTGGTGGTAAAGTATTCGGCCAAAGGGGCCTTTTGCATGGATTTTGGTTAATAGCCGATTCTGTCTTGTAGCAGGGATTTTCAGGCAATTTTCGTAAGGCCATTGGTGTTCGGATCCGAGTAAGAGGGTAAGTGGTTTGATATTCGACCTTAGGCCATTGGTTGTGTTTTGGTGTTGACCGAATGGTGACTATGGTTTATAGGGCATCCGGGTTTTCGAAGCAGTCGTTTGGAGAAGTCAAGTGGTAATGGTGGTAAGAACGAGTTCTTTTAGTATGTTCTTTTAGTCTTCGTTAAGCTAAGTTGTTAAAGGATTAACCGTTGTCTTTTTGTTAGAGGGTGGCCGATTGGTGAGAAGAACCATTGGTTGGTTCGGGATTTGGTAGGAAACCAAATCTTTCGTGAGGAGCAGAAGTTATCGAGGTTATCAAGAGTTTTAGTTGGTTCTTCGGTTAAGGCTTGCAGGTGTGTTCATGCACACACTTTTCTATTAATAAATATGCTTATTATATTGTGTGTTGTTTGGATCCATGAAAAGGTGGATTAAGTACCATTAAGGTATGAGGCAAAGGGTCAGGTAAGTCCCTGTTGTGATGCTTTTGGTAAGCATGATGTATCTGCTATGAGTTGTCATGTTGATGCTTTTGGTAAGCATAGTATATCCAATATGTGTGCTTTAATACTTGATTGTGGATAAACAATATGTATGTTGCTAAACAAAGCATGATGTATATTTCGGTTAAATGCATATAAGTGGTTGTTGTGGGTTGTACGAGTGGAGGGGGCAGTGATATTTTGCTGACGAGCACCAGTGTTTTGGTAACACAACTTTGTGACTTTGGGTCACCAGAGGTTTGGCACCTCCAGAGGTTTGGCACCTCAGCGTCTCGTCCCCGTGGTTTCGCACCACAGTGGGTTGGCCCCACAAGGCGGTATTGAGGGATTGACGCCAGTGATTTGGTATCACACGATGGGTTGGCCCCATCAATTGATTTGTGACTTCGGTCACCAGTGATTTGGTATCACAATCGTGTCTTTGGGACACCAGTGGTTTGGCACCACATTGACGGATATCGTGTCTTTGGACACCAGAGGTTTGGCACCTCCAGTGATTTGGCATCACATCTGTGACTATACGTCACCAGTGGTTTGGCACCACCAGTGGTTTGGTACCACACGGGGTAGAGAAAGGTGTTGTGGATGGCTAGGTTGGGTGCATATTAATTGGATGCATGATGATCATGTTTGTTTATGATATTTTGCTAATCCGGGAAAAAGGGTGGCACACTGAGTCTTGGTGACTCACCTTTTTCCTTTAACCATTTCAGGTAGTGCATAAAGCTGGACCGGGATCGGAGAGGACAAGGTGGCCCATGCTGAAGATCAAGTTTAATTATATTATGCTTAATTTTGATACAAGTATTTCATTTTAAGTATTGGGTTGTAATAAAGGCCACTTTATTATTTTGGTATTATTTTAACTTTGGTTTAATTTAGTATGAGTTTCTATGTGGAAATGATTTTAATTTTAGTAACCTACTTATAAGAGTATGTTTAATATAGTTTTTATTCAGACACTTTATAACTTCAAAGTTTTTCATAATATAATAAATGAGCACGGTTTTCAAAAAATTAAATTCTTCCATGCTTTATGTTAAGTTAACAAAGCTTTTCAACCGACTTTCCCCAGTGACATAACCAGATTCGGTCGTAGTGAATGGGCCGGGTTTGGGAATGTTACAATCTTAGCAAAGAAAAGAGAAAAGAAGATTCAGAAGCTAGAGACTCGAGGAAAAGATCAATGAGTAAGCCGTATCAATCTTCACCAAAGAAATTCTGAGATTCGCATAGCCGATCTAATGCGTTAGTGGGATATCAGAATAAAGATCGTGGAAATCAGTATGTGAGTCCTAAAACTCAAGCTATTTCTATTTCGAGTGTGGGCAGTGTTAGAAATAACAAACCTGAGTGCCAACATTGTGGGAGACGACATTTCGGAGAATGTTGGAATAAGAGTAATAAAGCTTGTTTCAAATGTGGATCACTGGACCATTTTATTAAAGATTGTCCTGAGATGGTTGAGAAAGATAGACCTCAGAATGTGAAATCGAGTAAAATGTCGATTAGAGGAAGACCACAAAGAAATGCTGGAAATGTGACTGGTAGTCGAGGGGCGACAAAAGACTCCGTAATGAGATCTGAGGTTAGAGCACCTGCCAAAGCCTACGCTATTCGTGATCGCGAAGAAGCGTCATCTCCATAGATTATCACCGGTTCTTTCACTCTCTATGATACTAATGTTATTGCATTGATAGATCCAGAATCAACTCATTCTTATATATGTATGAATTTAGTATCTAGTAAGACTTTGCTTGTAGAGTCTATTGAATTTGTGATTAGAGTATCGAACCCCTTAGGCAAATGTGTTTTGGTTGACAAAGTTTGCAAGAATTGTCCATTAATGCATCGGGATTTCTGTTTTCCAGCTAATCTGATATTGTTTCCATTCGATGAATTTGATGTGATTTTGGGTATGGATTGGCTAATGATGCATAATGCTATAGTGGATTGTAGACGAAAGACAATAGAACTGAAATGCCAGAATAATGAGACTATTAGAATTGAATTGAGTGATCTGAATAGTTTTTCAACTCTGATATCGTCTATGTTAGCTCAGAGATTTTTGAGAAAGGGATATGAAGCTTATCTTGCTTATGTACTTGATACGAAAGTGACAAAAACAAAGATTGAATCAGTACCAGTTGTGTGCGAGTATCCAAACGTATTTCCTGAAGAGTTATCGGGTTTACCACCTATCAGAGAGGTTGAGTTTGGTATTGAATTAGTACCGGGTACAACGCTGATATCGATAGCTCCTTACAGAATAGCTCGGACAGAGTTAAAAGAATTGAAAGCTCAGTTGCAAGAGTTGACAGATAGAGGTTTTGCTAGACTGAGATTCTCTCCTTAGAGTACACCGGTGTTATTTGTGAAAAAGAAAGATGGTAGGATGAGAATGTGTATAAACTATAGGCAGCTTAACAAAGTGACGATCAAGAAAAAATACCCTTTGCCATGAATAGATGATTTGTTTGATTAATTAAAAGGGGCAACAGAGTTTTTGAAAATTGATTTGAGATCGGGTTATTACCAGTTGCGAGTTAAAGACTCAGATGTGTCAATGGCTGCATTTAGAACAAGGTACGAACACTACAAATTTCTTGTTATGCCTTTCGGACTAACGAATGCACCTGCTGTTTTTATGGACTTGATGAACCGGATTTTCAGGCCGTATTTAGATCGATTCGTAGTTATATTTATTGATGATATTTTGATTTACTCCCATGATGAATCTGAGCATGCTGAGCATTTGAGAACCGTGTTACAAACTTTGAGAGATAAACAGTTGTTTGCAAAGTCAGCAAATGTGAGTTTTGGCTACTAGAGGTCAGTTTTCTGGGACATATAGTTTCAGCCGAGGGTATCCGAGTTGACCCGAGAAAATTTTTTGCAATTATAGATTGGAAACCTCTGAGAAATGTATCTGAAGTCCGTAGTTTTCTAGAACTAGCCGGCTATTATAGACGATTTGTGAAAGGTTTCTCAATGATTGCGGATCCGATGACATGATTGCTTCAAAAAGATGTTAAATTTGAGTGGTCAGAAAAGTGTCATCAGAGCTTTGAGCAATTGAAAGTATTATTGACATAGGCACCAGTGTTAGTTCAGCCTGAGTCAGGTAAAGAATTCATAGTTTTCAGTGATGCATCGTTAAATGGCCTGGGTTGTGTTTTGATACAAGAAGGCAAAGTTATAGCTTATGCCTCGAGACAGTTGAAGTCGCATGAAAAGAATTATCCGATGCACGATCTTGAGTTAGCCGCGATAGTATTCGCATTGAAAATTTTACGTCATTACTTGTTTGGTGAGAAATGCCATATTTATACCGACCACAAAAGCTTGAAATATTTGATGACTCAGAAAGACTTGAATTTGCAACAATGGAGATGGTTAGAATTACTAAAAGACTATGAAGTAGTGATTAACTAACATCCGGGGAAAGAAAAGGTAGTTACTGATGGGTTGAGTTGAAAGTCCTTATTTTCTTTACTTGCTTTGAATACACAATTAGCTTTGTCTGACAACGGTTCGATAGTATCTGAGTTGAAAGCGAGACCATTATTTCTACAGCAGATTTGTGAGGCTCAAAATTATGATAATGAATTGCAAGCAAAATGAACTCAATGTGAGTCGACTTCTAATTCAGAGTTTTGAATAGGGCCTGATGACTGTTTGTTGTTCGTGATAAAATATGTGTACCAAGAAATTTTGAACTCATTCGGAAGATTCTAAACATAGCACACAGTATTTGTTTATCAGTATATCTAGGAAGCACGAAAATGTATATCGATTTGAAACAGCTTTATTGGTCGCACAGCATGAAATGAGAAATCTCAGAATTTGTTTCGAAATGTTTGATTTGTCAGTAAGTCAAAACTGAGCATCAAGTGCCGTCAGGTTTATTACAGCCTATTATGATTCCTGAGTGGAAGTGGGATATAGTAACAATGGATTTCGTTTCACGTTTGCCCTTATCTCCGAAAAGGAAAGATACAATCTGAGTTGTTGTTGACAGATTGATGAAATCAGCTCATTTTATTCCGGTAGGTATAGATTTCTCTCTTGATAAATTGGCTAAGTTGTATATTTTAGAGATTGTTCGATTGCATAGAGTGCCACTATCTATTGTTTCGGATAGAGATCCGAGGTTCACTTCATGATTTTGGAAGAAATTGCAAGAAGTTCTAGGTACAAAGCTGCATTTTAGCACTGCATTTCACCCACAAACGGATGGTCAATCCGAATGAGTTATTCAGATACTTAAGGATATGTTGCGATGTTGCATTCTTGAGTTTGAAGGTAGCTGAGAGAAATATCTACCGCTGATTGAATTTTCTTATATTCAATCGAGTATAAAAATGGCACCATACGAAGCTCTATATGGTCGTAAATGTCGAACACTGTTGTACTGGACTGAGCTTAGTGAGAGTAAGATTCATGGGGTTGATTTGATCAGAGAGACTGAAGAAAAAGTGAAAGTAATTCGTGATAGTTTGAAAGCGGCGTCAGATCGGCAGAAATCATATGCAGACTTAAAACAGAAATATATTGAGTTTCAAATCGGGGATAAAGTGTTTTTGAAAGTGTCATCGTGGAAAACGATATTGCGGTTTGGTCGGAAAGGGAAATTGAGTCCGCGATTCATTGGACCGTATGAGATTTCTGAGCGGGTTGGGCCAATGGCGTATTGACTATCTTTACCATCTGATTTAGAGAAAATACATAATGTGTTTCATGTGTCATGCTTCGACGATACTGATCTGACCCTTCACATGTCATTTCCCCGATCGAGGTTAAAATCCAGTCAGATATGTCATATGCTGAAGAACCGATTCGAATTTTAGCTCGTGAGATTAATAAGAAAATTGCATTAGTGAAAGTATTGTGGCATAGACACGGGGTTGATGAAGCTACATGGGAACCCGAGGATGCTATGAGAAAGCAATATCCGAACCTATTCACTGGTAAGATTTTCGGAGACGAAAATCCTTAAGGGGGGAGAGTTGTAACAGCCCGGTTTTAGTTAAATTAGAATAGTGGTTTCGAAACCAAAAATTTGATGTTGGAAAATTATTTTAATATTATTTTTGATGTTTACAGCATGATAGCATGTATGTGTGAAAATTTCGTGAGCTAATTTTATCGTTTAATTACTCAATTTGAGAAAAAGGACTTAATCGCGTAAAATGCAAAAGTTGCATTCTATTTGTTAAAGGTGTTTAATTGCTATGATTTATTAAACCAAAGGTCCTTATGATGATATTAGACCATTGGTAGTGTAAGTGGACAATTATGGCCATCCATTATATGTTTTTATATGTTATAATTTAAGGTTAAATTTGGTATTTGATAAATAAAGTTAATATTAATTAAACAAAAGGAAAAAGTTGCTCATATTATCATCTTTTCAGCCTATTATAAGGAAGAAGAAAGCCATTTTAGGTCTTGAGATATTCGGCCAACTCCTAGCTTGATTAAGATACGATTTTAGCTCGGTTTTTAATGATTTCTATGTTTTTGTAATCGTTGCAGCTCAATCTAGCTAGCATGTACCTTTAATTTCGAAACTGTTAAAGATTTTAAGAGTTGCCATTGATGAGCTTATGTGTTCTTTGGTGTTTGAGGATGAAATATTGTAACACCCCAAACTCGGTCAACACACCACGACCGAATCTGGCATGTCACAGAGTGAAAACGTTTCGAAGGAAACAAGTTGCCGGTTAAATTTCAGTGAAAAACTCTTTGTTTGCTTTGTGTTTGCAGAAATCCAGTGCATGTATAGTTGAAATCGTTAAGTTGCTTTGAAATCCCAAAAATCTGAATGAGTTAAACTTAGTTACTTTAAAACCATTTGTATTGGAGTTTTAGAAAAACTTAGATTTGAAAATCATTTAAGTTAGCTTAATTATCATCTTATGTGTTTTGTTACCCGATGGTAACGTTTAGAAAACCCATTGCGTAGTATAATTTCGAAAACTTGATTATCAGGTTATTTAAAAACATGTTAAATAGTTTACTTAGCAACATTTAAAAATTTAAAGCAGATATAATAAAACCCAAAATAGAAATACTAATGGCCTTGTTATAAACCCAAATAAAACTGAAATATAAAGTTAAAGTACCCAAGTCGAAAATCCATGTAAAACAGAAAACAAGTATCGCATGGCCACCTCGAGTCCACCCGGCTCCTCATCCGCGATCTACGAATCACCTGAAAAGATAAGGGAGAAGGTGAGTCACCAAGACTCAGTGCATAATCCCCCTCCCGAATATAGCAACATCCTTACACAAATCATGACCAAGTAAATATATCATGCACCCAAACCTAGCCATCCACGACTCCTTTGTCTACCCCATGTGGTACCAAACCACTGGTAGTGCCAAACCACTGGTGACCCAAAGTCACTGATATCGATAATAATGTGGTGCCAAACCACTAGTGACCCAAAGTCACGAATAATCCATATGTGGGGCCAACCCACGTTGTGATACCAAATCACTGGCGAGAATCCCGTTTTATCAAATGTGGGGCCAACCCACTGTGGTGCGAAGCCACTGGGACGAGTCGCTATGAGGTGCCAAACCTCTGGTGACCCAAAGTCACCCTCCTCTCATGTCACCCACATTAATGCTCATGCCATCATGCTTAATCGTTAAACATATATCGAACATAACATAGTTAATATCATCAGAAATCATGTGCCATAATCTCAACCAAAACAGACTTACCCGAAATCCTTGCTCATACCCATAAAGGTATCATATCGAAATCTAAGCAATTTTCGGCTTTTAACATGTTTATGTTATTAGCAAGTTTACAACGATTATGAAGAGTGTAAGTTACACACCTGGTTACTAACGTGACTACTGAATCCCGAAGATCAAGATCTAATACACTAGATCCCCCCTTTCCTACATTCGGCCAATGAAAACTATTAGCAAAAAGCCATTCAGCTACACTTGTAAATCCCGAAAAGTTAACGCATCTAATATCCACCCTTACCTTAACGCTTTTTGATCACCAGCCACAACCTGAGATATGCGAGATAGAGCCTTCCCCTACAATCGGCCAACACTAAACACTTAATCTTAATAGCTTTCGTCTTTTCAAATAACTAAGAGAAAGATTGAATCGGCATGAAACCTTACCACTGACTTACTAAGACCGATCCACTGCTTCAAAATCCCGGAGATCCTAGAAGAAACCGATTTCACAGATGAATGAGAACCAAGACAAATGCCGAAATTCAGCTTTTGGTTCTATGTAAGTCGACAGAGAAAAGAAGAAGAAAATAGAAGGGATTCAGCCAAGGACACTTACCCACTCCAAAACCGATTAGAGAAGAAGACCAAAGAGATCTACCCTTAATTGATATTCGGCCAAAGTGTTGAAATAAGAAGAGGAGAGTAAAGGGAGATTTCGGCAGTGGTGGTGGAACAATCAAAAGAGATTCGGCTAAAATGAAATAAGGGAATGGAAGGGAAGTATTCGGTTGAATGATGGTGAGAAGAAGATGAAAGAATCAATGGAAAAGAGAGTGGCTTGAGAAAGAAGAAGGCTCGGCCAACCAATAAGAATGGAGAGCAAAAAGAGATGAGATTTAGGGAGAATAGTGTTTCAGCTTCAAAGAAATAAGAGAGGAATTCAAATGGAGATTCGGCTCAATACCAAAGAAAGAAATTGGCAAGAGCCTAAAGTGCTTTCGGCTTTCAGTTTCAAAGGAGGAAAAGAAAGAAAACTCAAATGGTTCTTTTTGGGATTCGGCTAGGTGCTTCAAAAGGGAATTCGACAAGTGCCAAAAGAGGTTTTGGTTTTACTTCTCAACCGAATGTACCCCAGCTTGACTAGCCGAAAATGTCACTAAGGAATTTCGGCACTCCTCCTAAGTCTTCCAGCCGAATACACCTCCTCACAAAATTCAAATTTTGGCAAACTCTTCAAACTTCTCCTGGCCAACCATTCAAATGAGTTTGAATTGTTCAAACTCCTAAATTCTCTCTTCTCCACTCGTTCAAATCTTTTGACTTGTTCAACAGTTATCCATTAGAGTTTGAGCTGAGCACAACTCGAACCCAAGCTCTCCTTCCCCTGCTTGTGGCATCACTGCATAAGGCCCTAAGTGGCGCCTCCTTGCCACTTTACCAAGACTTTTCTTGTGCTACAGTTTACCACAAAATATTCTTAACCCCTAGCTCCTTCAGCTCCCCTAAGCCAATGCTTGAAAATAAAATTTTCCTATAGTTCGGGCCTACCCTTGGCTTATATCTAGACCCTAAAACACCTCAATTAATAACGCAAATCAAGCCATACACATGCAAATAGTTCAAACATAATAGCCCCCTATTTAAGGATGTTACAAATATGAATTTTTGATGATAGATTTTCATGTTTTGTTAAGTATTTTTTTATGAAAATGTATAATAGGGATTAAATTGTGAAATATGCAAATTGAGTGGTTGAAATGTGAAATAAATGAAATTTTTGGGCTGCTAGGGACCTATGTATAATTCGGCCAAGCATGGGTAAAGTTGAATTGTGTGAATTTTGTATATTTGTGAAATAGGGACTAAATTGATTAAATGTGAAAATTTAGGGGCTAGCTAATGTGTAAAAAGGCCTAAATATATGTTTTGGACTAAATTGAAAGAACATGAGATTTAATAAGTTAATTTTGAATACATATAGATCAAGAAAGAAAGAATTCAGAATTAGATCGGGAGAAAAGCAAGGTTATCGAGTAGTCTATCCGATCCGTCAAATACAAATACGAGGTAAGTTCGTATGTGGTAATTTCATTATAAATATATGTTAAATTCTTTAATATAGCATAAACTGTGCTTATGAGATTCAAATATGTTCGAGAGGGCAAAGTGATAGCTTATGCCTCGAGACAGTTGAAACCACATGAGAAGAATTACCCGACGCATGAATTGGAATTGGCCGCCATAGTTTTTGCCTTGAAAATTTGGAGACATCATTTGTACGGTGAGAAATGCCATGCTTTTACTGATCACAAGAGTTTGAAATATTTGATGACTCAGAAAGACTTAAATTTTCAGCAACGAATATGGCTTTAGTTACTGAAAGACTATGAGTTGGTGATTAATTATCACTTGGGTAAGGTGAATGTAGTCGCAGATGCCTTGAGTAGGAAATCCGTGTTTGCCTTGAGAGCAATGAACACGAGACTGTTACCGATTGATGGTTCGTTACTAGCCGAATTGACAGCTAGACCGATGTTTCTTCAACAAATTTGTGAAGCTCAAAAGTGTGACGGTGAATTGCAAGCTAAGAGAGCTCTGTGTGAATCAGGCAATGACTCAGATTTTTGTATCGGTTCTGATGACTGTTTGATGTTCTGAGATAGGATTTGTGTACCGAAATGTGATGAACTTATTCAGAAAATTCTTCAAGAGGCACACAGTGGTTGTTTATCCGTTCATCCGGGTAGTACGAAAATGTATAATGACTTGAAGAAAATGTATTGGTGGTCGAGTATGAAAAGAAATATCTCTGAATTTGTTTAGAAATGTTTGATTTGCCAACAAGTGAAAGCCAAATACCAAGTACCTTTAGGTCTGCTTCAGCCAATGATGGTTCTCGAGTGGAAATGGGATAGAATCACAATGGACTTTGTAGTGGTTTGCCTTTGACCCCGAAAAAGAAAGATGCCTTATGGGTTGTTGTTGATAGATTGACGTAGTCGGCTCATTTTATACCGGTACTGACTACTCGCTTGATAAGTTAGCTAAATCGTACATTTCTGAGATTGTGAGATTGCATGGGGTGCCTACTTCGATTATTTCGGATAGAGATCTGAGGTTCACTTCAAGGTTTTGGAAGAAGTTGCAAGAAGCTTTAGGTACGGAGTTAAATTTTAGTACCGCTTTCCATCGACAAACTGACGGTCAATCCGAAAGGGTAATTTAGATTCTTGAAGACATGCTCCGATGTTGTGTTCTAAAGTTCCAAGGTAGTTGGGAGAAATATCTACCGTTGGTTGAATTTGCCTATAACAATAGTTTTCAATCAAGCATAAAGATGGCACCGTATGAAGTGTTGTATGGCCTAAGTGCTGAACTCCTCTATATTGGACAGAGCCCAGCGAGAAACAAATTCACGGGGTTGACTTAGTTAGAGAAACCAAAGAAAAGGTGAAAGTAATTCTTGATTGTTTGAAAGCAGCTTCTGATAGAAAAAAGTCATACGCAGATTTGAAAAGAAAAGAGATTGAGTTTCAAATTGGGGATAAAGTGTTTTTGAAAGTATCTCCATGGAAGAAAGTTCTCAGATTTGGCTAGAAAGGCAAGTTGAGCTCATGTTTTATTGGGCCGTATGAGGTGATTGAAAGAGTCGGGCCAGTAGCATGTCGGTTTGCTTTACCGATGGAGTTGGAAAAGATTCATTATGTGTTTCTTGTGTCTATGTTGCGGCGGTATCGATCTGACCCTTCACATGTGATTTTTCCCTTAGAGATTGAAATTAGACCGTATATAACCTATGGCGAAGAACCGATGAAGATATTAGCTCGGGAAGTGAAACAGTTGAGAAATAAAAGTATAGCCCTAGTGAAAGTCTTGTGGCAATGACACGGAGTTGAGGAAGCAACGTGGTAACTTAAGGAGGCTATGAGAAAACAATACCCAAACCACTTTTCCGGTAAAATTTTCGGGGACGAAAATCCTAAAGGGGGAGAGTTGTAACAACCTGACTTTAGGTCTAGTCGGAACAGTGGTTTCGGGACCACAAATCTGACGCAGTAAAATTTCGACATTTGGGCACTCAATTTAGTTTAAGGACTAGATTGTAAAAAGTACAAAACTTGAATCCTAGATGTTAAAGGTGCTCTATAACAACCCTTACCCGTATTCAACGCCGGAACCGAGTACGAGGCATTACTAAACTTAGCTTGTTCAAATATACAATATCGGGTCATAAAATTTCATTTCAACTTAAAACTTCTTCATTCATATACATAACATCTCTATTATGGGCCTACGAGGCCCCAAACATACATAAGGAAGGGTTCGGGATTAAACCGGAACTTTTATGCACTTAGAAAATTTTTGCCTAAAACAAGGCCATACTCCCCTGTGAAATAGAATACGCCCGTGTGGGCAGGCCGTGTGGTCACACACGCCCATATTCCTAACCCATATGGATTTTATTTTTTATTTCGAACCTACAGGTGTTTTCACATGGCCGGACACATGCCCGTGTCTATGGCCCGTGTCCCTCACACGGCCTAGACACGCCTGTGTCCTCACCCGTGTGTGAAAACCTTAGCATTCTGTTTATGATGTCAGCAACCTCTTAAGGGCACACTGCCTAGACACACTCCCGTGGCTGGCTCGGGTGACAAATTGAATTCTCACAAATTTGATGCAGGGGACACATGGCCTATCAATACACCCATGGGGCTAACCGTGTGTCACACATGGCCTAGACACACGCCCGTGTGTCTACCCATGTGGACAATTAGGAGGCTATTTACCAAGCCAATTGCCATCCTGAAACATATATACACTTATACCACAACAAGCAACACATAACATGGCAATAATACACTATAAAGAATCACCAAATCATCATTCATACACTTCACATTTCACTCTATCAATTGCATGAACTTTCACCTCATAAAACTCATCATCATTAAATATATGAAACTTGACAAATATTGGCCAAACCCTAATGGCCATTTACAAAATGAGTGTATAATATTAATAGCCAACACTTTGGCTTTCAAATATGACATAACACAAGATGACCAAGTTCCTATACATGCCATACTCAAAATAAATCAACTTTACTATACCAAAAGAATGATTGATAGTGTGATTCGAGCTCTGACGTTCTACGATCCCCGAGCTAGCTTGGCGATACTACAAGGAAAAAGGGAAAAGAGAGGGGTAAACATATAGCTTAGTAAGTTTGCATGAAATAAATAGCATCATTAAAACTTATAATAGCATCCATTCATCTCATCAAAAGATACAAAAATTCTCAAACACATCAACATAACTTACTCATGTATACCCTTACCAAATTACATATCACATATTGCATGCAATTTTCGTAAGTTACTCATGGATACATGTATCACTTCATCACATAACTTTAGCACTTTTATACTCTTTAAACATAGACTTAGCTCTTTGTCATCTTTACATAACTTAGCTCTTTGCCCGTTGAACTACTCGAAATATTGGAGGATACTCAATCTCATCATACATGTATCACGATGCCAATACCATATCCCAGATATGGTCTTACATGGGATCACCTCTCGATGCCAATGCCATATCCCAGATATGGTCTTTCACGGGATCTCATATCTTGATGTCGATGCCATATCCCAGTTATGGTCTTATACGAGATCGTATATAGATGTCGGTGCCATGTCCCAGACATGGTCTTACACGAGATCCTCCTTTGGTGTCGAAGCCATGTCCAAGTCATGGTCTTATACAAGACCTTCCTTATTCGGTGCCGATGCCATGTCCCAGACATGGTCTTATACGGGACCCGCATTCGATGTCGATGCCATGTCCCAGACATGGTCTTATACGAGACCTACATTCAGTGCTGATGCCATGTCCCAGACATGGTATTATACGGGACCTTCCTTATCTCATATGGTGACATAGGTATCCTTGTTATTTCGAATATTCAACCGGGACTTCAACTTAACATATTCTCCTAGTATCCTCATCGAGGCATTATTAGTCGATTTTCATAGAAATAATATTCATTTGTCATAATATCAAGCAATTAAAAATATAAGAACATTATGTAGCTTTAATTTCACACAAACTTACCTCGGTACTCAAAATGTGTGTAGGTATTCGATTTAGTCCACAACCTTGTTCTTACCTCGGTTTCGGTCCGGGCTTCGTGTTTCTTGATCTATAATAACAATTTCACTTGTTTAATACTCACATTGACTAAATTAACCCATGAATCATATTTTGGCAAAATTATGATTTTGCCCCTAAACTTTTACATAATTACACTTTTGCCCCTAGGCTCGTAAAATGATTTTTATTCAACTTTCATGTATTTTAAGCCTAGTCGAATCATTTTCTTAACTACAACAGCCCTCCATTTCCACTAATTCACTCATGTATGACCATTTTTATAACTTTTTACAATTTGGTCCTTTTATGCATTTTTCATGAAAATCACTTAGAAAAAGATGTTTATCATACATCAAACTTTCATATTCTTCCATAAATCATCAAAATACATGCATGTCATACACGGGTAAATTTTTGAACATAAACCCGTAAATTTTTGAACATAAACCCTAGCTCAAAATATAGCTAGAAATAGCTAAATCGAGCTACGAGGATCTCAAAAATACGAAGAACATTAAAAACGGGGCTAGGATGCACTTACTACCAAGCTTGGAAGTTGAAGAAACCCTAGATATGGTGCTCTTGTGATTTCGGCCAAGCTTGGAGAAGATGGACACCATTTTTGACTTATTTTCCCTTTTAATTCATTAATTAACCAAATGACCCAATTAACCTTAAGGCACCTTTCTTGAGATTTTTCCTTCCCATGCCCATTTTTGTCCATCTTGACATTTAATGATCTAATTTCTAAATAAGGACTTCTAATAAATTTTATAATTCTATTTCATACTTAAATCTTCTAGAATCTCATATTTTCTAATCTTTGCAATTTAGTCCTAATAGGCAAATTGTTCACTAATTCATAAAATTTCTTCATGAAATTTTCACACAATCATGCAAACATATCATAGACCTCATAAAAATCATAAAACACATATTTCTACTTTGAATTTGTGGTCTTGCAACCATTATTTTGACTAGGCCCTAAATCGGGCTGTTACATGCCCAATTACTATGAGATTTTAAATTAGAGGTCCTTATATGATAATTAGACCCTTAGATAAGTTTATGGACAAAAGTGGACATGATTAGGTGAAATTTTAAAGTTTGGCAAAAATGGCATTTTGGTCATTTAGTAATTAAATGAATTAATAAGCAAAATGAAAGCAAAAAATTGTTCATCTTCTCCCACCTTGTGCCGAATTTGAAGGGACTCCATAACTAGGGTTTTGTCACTTTGAAGCTTGATAGTAAGTACATCCTAGGCTCGTTTTTACTCTTTACGTTTTTGAAGTCGTCATCACTCGATCTACCTATTTCCACCATTAATTTAAGATGTGGTTGATGTCTAGGGTTTGACCCATGTTAGGCATATGTGTATTTTGATGTTTAATTGTAGGTTATGCATATTTGATGTGTGATAAACAACTTTTACTAGGTAGTTTTTGATGAAAATGCATAAAAAGGACCTGTTTGTAAAAAGTTATAAAATGGGTGGTAAAAATTTATTTTAATGGAAAAGGTGGATTATTATAAGCATGAAAATGGTCCGGCTAGGATTGGGTTACCAAGAAATTGAACACATTTCATTTTAAGAGCCTAGGAAGTAAAATGTAAAATGTCAAAAAGTTAGAGACAAAATGGTAATTTTGTCTAGGGTGAAAATTAATGTAAATGTATGTGTAAAATGATAAATTGATAGTCGAATTTGCTTATATAGACTCGAAACAATCGATAACGGAACTAGATCGAGGAAAACGAAATGTCTTGGATTAGTTGAGTTTCAAATACGAACTATTCTCAAGGTAAGTTTGTGTAATTTAATTTGGTATGTTATTATGTTTTAATTGAATTGTGTGATTGAGTTAATATATATGATGATACACACTACGAAATAATCACAAGATGGAAAACATGAATAAAATGGCATTGTCCCGATTGAACATTGTATTGTGATGGATTATAAAAATTTTCTTGAAATGAACAAAAAGATATAGAAAGGATTTAGCCCGAACGGGTAATCCTGAGCTACACTCTCGTGAGAAAATGTTATGAAATGGATTTAGCCCGGACGGGTAATCCATAGTAAGCTCATTAGAGCTAATGTTACCGAAAGGATTTAGCCTAGACTAGTAATCTTGAATAAGCTCTTAGGAGCGAATGTTAAAGACGAGGTTTAGCCTGGATTGGTAGTCCTACTATATAAATGTGGCTTGAGAGTGTGCTCTATGAATATGTGCTTAAGGAGCACTTTGAATGTGAGTTGACAGACAATTGACATGTATACCTTGAGTATAGTACCCGGGTATCCATTGAAATTACAATAGTTCAATGAAAAGAAATCTTGAAAAATGGAAAAGTGAAATGATATGAAAGTTTATATTATGGTAAGCTCATCTATGTTGGTTTGATAACTTTATGATGTGTAAGACTAACTTGTTTAATGAGTGAATGTATTTAGGTAACTTGTCAAAATATTGATGGAATGAATGCGTATGTATGCTTATTTGAATAATTATGACTGGTAAGTTTTCTTTCTATTACGCCAACTTACTAAGCATGAAAATGCTTACCCCATTTTACTTTTCCTTTTTTTATAGTGCTCGTAAGGCTCGTGAAGGTTGGAGGATTCGGTCGGAGCAAGATCACACTATCCACAAATCTCCTTTTTGGTATAGCTAAATGATTCATTTTGGTATAATGGCATGGATAAGCTACCTGGCATAGATGAAGGCTTGTAAGTAATACTTTGTGACTTAGCCATTGGAATGGCTGAGGATGTTCAATTGGTGCATGTATGATATTAATGTATGTCCAAATTCTTAAGTGCTAAGTATGGTGGATGAGTCATTATGTGTATAGCCATGGAGGGTGGTTAATATTGGTTAAATGTATGTTCAATTATAGATATCCGTCATGGGTGTGATATTGGCATGAACAAAAAAGAAATTATGTACGGGTTATGCGTGATAGATGTTAGTATGTAGATATCATGATAATGCCTTGATTGTGGATGGTTCGGTTGTATGAGTATACTTGGATTGGTGTTATGTTATCTTATGTAGGTTGGTATAAGTAAGGGTGGCAAAATAGCTTGGTAAATAACCTTGTTTTTGTCCACATGGGTAGGCACACAGGCATGTGTCTATGCCTTGTGTTAGACACGGCTTGCCCTATGGGCATGTGTCCCAGGCATTTGTTCCCTGCACTTTAATTGTTGCAAAATAGAATGCTCAATATTGAGCACACGGGCTTGTGTCTCGACCGTGTGTGCTGCACGGCCTTAGACACGGGCGTGTGCCCCTGCCATGTGAAGTCTGCACTTGTTTTATGAAAAAGTATGAAAATTAAATCGACCACACGGCCTAGCACATGGGCGTGTGGCATGGTCGTGTGGCAAAGTTAGAGAGCACCCTAATTTGAACACGGCCTACAGCATGGGCGTGTCCCGAACCCACGCAGAGCATGTGACCGCTATAGCATGGAAATTTTTCTAAGTTTGGTAAAAGTTTCTAAAGTTCTCGGTTTAGTCCTGAACCACTTCTAATGTATGTTTTGGGCCTCAGAGGCTCGTTTTAGGGACAATATGAGTGTATATAGATGGTTTTAATATGAACAAAAATTTATGACTCGAAAATGTATGTTTGCTTGTGTTTATGTCCAGTAATGCCTCGTACCCTATTTAGGCGTCGAATACGGTTATTGGTTGTTACAGGGGTCACACGGCCGTGTGGCTAGGCCATGTGACTTACACGGCCAAAGACACGCCCGTGTCTTAAGCAGTATGGGCATTCAAAATAGGGACACATGGCCGTGTTCCAGCCCGTGTCTGTGCTCGTGTAACTCACTGACTTGGGTCACATGACCAAGCCACACGACCGTGTGAGCATACTGACTTTCACTCTTTAAAAGATACAGGGGAGACCGAAGTTTACATATGAATTTCAGTTAATTTATATTGTTTACTATTCATCTTCGAAAATCAATCACAATTTCCCTTATATGGGTCCTCGAGGCCCAAAATACATATTAGAATCGAGTCAGAACTAAACTGGGATCACAGAAAAATTTTCACAAAATCTCAAATTTTTTCTTAGGTGCAGGGGACACATGCCCGTGTCACCAGGCCGTGTGGCTCACATGGCCAATGACACGCGCATGTCTCAGGCAGTGTGGGCATTCGATGTGAGGCACATGACCGTGTTCCTACCCGTATCCTTACTCATGTAACTCTCTGACTTAGGTCACATGGCCAGGCACACACCCGTGTGCTAAACCGTATGGACAATTAAATTTTTGAAAATTAGGTGCAGTGGTTACACGGCCAGGACACACGCCTATGTGTTGGGCCGTGTGTCTCACACGGCTGGGACACACGCCCGCGTATTTACCCGTGTGCTAAATTCTAAGCATTCTGTTTCTCTAACTTTAAGATGCTGGGGACACACGACCAAACCACACGCCCGTGCGCATGGCCGTGTGTCACACACGGTTGAGACACACGCCCATGTGTCTGCCCGTGTGAACAAAATAAAGCCATTTTCCAAGCCTTATTTCTCACCCTTTTTACCTTGCACCTACATCAACACTTCAATATATTCACCAACCAATTCAAGACATATAAATCAATCTAATGATCAAGTTTTATACATGACACATTTACTCATGCTTTCAAGTATCATCTTACCCTTTTTAATCATATACTTACCCAAGAGTGATTATATCTAAGATACTAATCAATGCATACTCACATACCAAGCATAGTATAACATCATGCATAAATATGTTATCAATAGCCATTCTAATGGCTACATACAACCAAAACATTTACATACCCTTACTTGACACCATTAGCCTACACATGTCATTATACCAAAGTAAGTTTTCCATTTATACCAAAAGGAGCTGGAGGATAGTGTGATGATGCTCCGACCGATTTCAACCTTCTGAGCACTATAAAACAGAGAAAGATAAAATAGAGTAAGCATTTATTGCTTAGTAAGTTAGTACAATTGGAATTTAACTTACCATGTATTTACATTTAAGATTATCATACAAAACATGTATCCAAGCAATTTGGCTAATAGCCTAAAACACACAACTTCACCAATCATGTTAGTTAAGTAATTCACATAATACCAAGAACATGGATGAGCTCATCATTCAATGACTTTTATACATATCTATATCTATATCTATATCTATATCTATATCTATATATATATATATATATATATATATATATATATATATTGTAACACCCTGAATTTGGGCCTAGAATAAGTGGGTTCGTGTGTCGAGAGAATGGGTTTTGTCGTTAAAAAAAAACTTGTAATTATTGTTTGGATTTAGATTAATGTGTAATTATTGTATACTAATTTTTCCTCCCTTTTAAATGTATTAACTGAATTATAATAAAATTTAATGTGGCATAATATTAAACTTTATGTAGTCAATTTATGCATCAATTTATCAAATATTCTCCATAATTTTGTCCTTGTCATATAATTAATTATTTTATTTATGTTATCAGTGTGATGAACGAAGTTATAATTTAGAAATATTAATTTTTCTATTATTCTCTATTTAATTTTTATATTTTAATATAATTTAGTTCTTATATTTTTTATAATATTAATTTCTATCGTTAAATTTTCGTTAATATACAATATGAGTATATATAATTTGAATGTACTAAAAAAAATTAATATGTGGTTTATACTAAAATAAGATAATGGTCAATTTTTAATTGACCCCTAGATTATGCTAAAATTTGGGGATTTGATTTATATGCTTTACTTTTTTTTTACATAGTTTGTCCCTCTACTTTTATAATGTCACTAATACATTTAAATAGTTAATTTTTCTTAAAAATATTATTCAAACAGAAATAAATTATTTTATCATGAAAAGTTTGAATGGACATTTTCTTTTAAAAAAATTATTATTGCATGTTTA
This sequence comes from Gossypium australe, assembly GCA_005393395.2. Classification (NCBI taxonomy): domain Eukaryota; kingdom Viridiplantae; phylum Streptophyta; class Magnoliopsida; order Malvales; family Malvaceae; genus Gossypium; species Gossypium australe. The sequence continues at coordinate 82,437,980 of CM016625.1, read as the reverse complement.
GTTTAATTTTTAGGAGGTAGGAAGGGTTGGTAGTGTTGGAAAAGTCCTAGGCTCGATCTAGGGCTTTAGAAAAAAATGTTTTTTTTAGGGAGGTTGGTGGTAGTCATAAGGCTTTTAAAATGTTGTTGGGTTAAAAGATATCACAAAGAAGTAGGTGGTCTGGTGGCTTGGGGCGTTCTCAATAAGTTGGAGGTCAAAGGTTCAAGTCTTGGGTATGGAAAAAATTTTTATTGCGCATATGTTAGTATGAAGGCCAGAGTTTAGGCCTTATAATTAGTTGGGGCTGTTTCATGACACAAGGAAACGCCTGGCCTAGTGGCAAAGGCGTTAGGAGTAGTAGGGGGAGTACGGTTCTAGTCGCGGCGTGCGCTAAATGTTGGTATTTATTTTTAAGTAAACCTAGAGCGTGGCAGAAAGGGTTATAATTAATTAGATAGGAAATATGACTCAAATAAAATACGCAGCGTAGTGGTAAGGGGCGTGTACCATCGTGAAGAGGTCGGAGGTTCGAATCTAGATGTTGGCTAATATTTTTAGATTCCTTTAGATGATTCGGTCGCTGGAAAATATGCTTTAAAAGAAGTCGAGAATGGAACATGTCACAAGCAAAGTTGTGGTACAGTGGCAAGAAGCGTGTTGTGGCTCCTGCAGGTCACGGGTTCGAGTTGCCTTCTCCACATTAACTTGTTATTTTGCTGCAGGCGAGGGTAAGTTGGTCGCTGGAAAGTATACTTTAAAACAAGTTGAGAATGGAATATATCACAAGAACGGTTGTGGTGCAGTGGCAGGGGGCGTGTGTTGGTGCTTGGAGGTCTTGGGTTCGAGTTGCCTTGTGCACATTAACTTGTTATTTTGCTGCTGGCGTGGGGAAGGTATTTGAATGTAATTCAAATTGAATTTTTGGCTAAATAAAAGGAATTTTTGGGATGAGGATGAGGATAAATTTTGGAGCTAATAAAGGAATTTAAGTGGTGATAAGTTTGAGTCGATTAGGGAGTGTAGATCTATTTATTTATTTATCTATTTATTTATTTATTTTAGTATACATATGGGTACCGAAATTCTCTTTAAATAGAGAGGGGATATCTCTTCAATTTCGGCATTTGAACCCCATTCTCTCAATCTTTTCTCTCCTTCTCTTCTACAAGCCAAAACACTAGTTGCTTTCTGCAATCTTTTCTTTTGAATTCTTCAGAAGCTGAAACCTTTTATTTCATTCTCTTCTTCATTCTTTTTCTCTTGTGCCAATTTCTCCATTAAGCTGAAAACATAGACCCCATTTGATTTCTTCATTAAAAGCCGAATCATCATAAGCCTTCTTTGAATCATCTTCACTTCCTGATTTTTTTGCAAAAAATCGAAATCTCCCCAAGTGCTAGTCGAATTCCCTGTGTTGAGGGCGTTATTCCGGCATTTGAAGGAGACCTGATCGTCTAGATCTAAAAGCCGAAAATCGTTAGTCTCTAAGTATCATACCTCTTTTCGGGATTTTAAGGTAAGGTAGTTTTCTCTAGATTTTCGTTACGTTAGATTATCGCATTTGTAATCTTAACCCTATGCTATGGATTAACAACCACATGTTACGATGGTAGCAACTGATAAGGTCCCTCGATGGAATTAAATATGGATCAGGCAAAGGAGGGGATTGGATCTGTAAAACCAATCCCTAAGTTTAAAAAGTGAGCGGTGTCGACAGTTCGGGATTGGCCAGTAGGTTGTGGACCAGCATCCGAATAAAATCTTAGACAAATAGCAGTTTTAGCAGCTTCTGATAGTGTCGACATAGAGAGTGTCGTCCTAACGGTAACCAGGTGTGTAATACTTCCCCACCATCTAGATCTGATTATTAATGTATGTTAATAAGTTTTATATGTTATGATAAATGCCGAAGTCTCGGTTTAATGATGGAAGCCCAAGAGGGTAAAAGCAAACCACCTGGTTAGTGAGTAATCTGATTAAATGTTATAAGTAAATTGCTTGTATGTGATTGCATGGGTTGGGTTGATGACAGGAGGAAGTTATACGTTATATGTGTAGCGGTTTTTACCGTGATCTGTTGTAGCGGCTAATGCCGTGATCTGTTATAAGGGCTTCGGTCATGATATGTTGATGAGCAGCATGACTGCCATCTTGGCGTGTAGCGGTGTGGGTTGATTGTAGAAATCCCCAATGGTGTGAACGGTTGGTACGGGGGCGTGTAGCGGATGGAAACCTAGGCAAACGGGTTGGGCCTTGCATATTATTTGTTATTTATATAAATGAAATTATTAATCTGTTTTATGGGCCTAAGGCCCAAAATCTAGTGGTGCATGAGGGTTGCACACTGAGTCTCGCGACTCACCCTTTTAATTAACATTTCAGGTGATACCTAGTGCTTCGGACCGGGCTGGAGAGGAACGCAAGGTGGCCATGCAGAAGAATATGTAGATTTGGAAAAAAGACTCCAGTTAATTATTTTATATTGTATTTTAATTAATGGATTTTAAAATCTCGTTGTAATAAGGCCATGGGCCACTAGTTATATTTTGTTTTGTTTTGGGCTTTAATTACTTTTAGTTATCTAAATTCTTATTGAAGTAATGCATGTATTTAAATTTGGGTTTTTAATTCATAAAGGCATATTTTATTTAAACTATCAACTATTTATTTCTTCGAATAAAAGGATAAACTTTAGAAAAATATTTTCTGATAATACGACATGTTTTCCAAAATTTTCTTAGTGACATACCAGATCTGGTCGTGGTGTTTGGGCCGAGTTTGGGGTGTTACAAATTGGTATCAGAGCCCGGTTCAAAACTCAGCTTGGGGTTTTTGGGCTCAAAACGTTTTCTAAAAATGGGTTTTTGAAACATGTATATTTATAAGTGATACAGGGTGGTTTTCTCGGCATGGCACCTACGTCTCCGACCTAAGTCCGCCAGGTAAGTATTCTGAACCATTGTGTGATATAAATATGTGGGCTTGATGGGCTTTATGGGACGTAGATTAGTTAGATTAGAACTTGATGGACTCTAGGCTTAGCTGAAACAACTCCTTAAATCTCATAAGACTTAATTTCACTAAACAAACCCATAAACGAGTCGCAAGACTAGGGTGTGGCAACAGGCATGCGCATGTCTAGGATTGGATCCGGAAGAGCCTAGTACTTAAGCAGTCCTAGTGACTCACCTCCTCCTCGCTGGAATCCTACCTGGTGCGTAGTGACTGTTCACCCTAGCCACGAGGATTTGTTGACAGGCCTAAATCTATAATTAAAACCCGAAAGGGACCAGCCACCTTATTTTTTTTTAAAAAAAAAATACTACTACTAAGATACCCATGATTTGCAAACATACCTCGATTTACAAAGTCAACAAAATTTTTCCTTAGAAAAAAAAAAAAACTCACAAACACCTAAACACTACTATTTTCTTTGAAATCAAATTCTCCAAGTTACCCCGGTTTTAAAAAATATATATATATATCTTCTTAGTTTTGTAAATTTTTTTTTGAAAATACCCTTGATTTGTAAAATTTCCCAAAATATCCCTGATTTGTAAAAATTACTAAATTGCCCCTAATTTGTAAAATGACCAAAGTACCCCTGATCTTAAAATTATCGAAATACCCACAGATTTCAAAAATTACCGAAATACCCCTGGATTGCAAAATTACCGAAATACCCCCGAATTTCAAAATTATCGAAATACCCCTGGATTGCAAAAAAAAATTTATCAAAATACCCTTATTTCATGAAATCAACAAGGAACTCTATTTCGAAAATTTTGAAAATACCCTTGTAGGATAAAATTACGAAAATACCCCTGGGTAGTGGAATAACGAGAATACCCCTATGTATTAAGTGTGGATGTATGTATGTTGATTGTTGAATGCATGTAGTTGATAAAACTAGGAAAGGTGAACTTGAGACTGAATTGCGAATTCGAAAGAACTACTCTTAAAACTACTAATCATAAGACTGTTCGTGGATAATTAGTGGAAGAAAACCAATAATTCATAAAATTTTTAATCAGATAAACGCGAACCGATAGCATGAGTACAAGGGGACGAGGTCGCTCTAGATGTGAATACCGGTGCATACTCTACCATAGTATACTAAGTGTTTATTTTGGGTTTAGAATTGTAGTGCGCAGCGAAAGCATGGTAGTGAGACTTAGGTAGTAAGATTACAAGTTAGTTGGAAATTTTGAGGACGAAATTTCTTTAAAGAGGGTAGAATTGTAACACCCTGAATTTGGGCCTAGAATAAGTGGGTTCGTGTGTCGAGAGAATGGATTTTGTCTTTAAAAAAACTTGTAATTATTGTTTGGATTTAGATTAATGTGTTATTATTGTATACTAATTTTTCCTCCCTTTTAAATGTATTAACTGAATTATAATAAAATTTAATGTGGCATAATATTAAACTTTATGTAGTCAATTTATGCATCAATTTATCAAATATTTTCCATAATTTTGTCCTTGTCATATAATTAATTATTTTATTTATGTTATCAGTGTGATGAACGAAGTTATAATTTAGAAATATTAATTTTTCTATTATTCTCGATTTAATTTTTATATTTAATATAATTTAGTTCTTATATTTTTTTATAATATTAATTTCTATCATTAAATTTTCGTTAATATACAATATGAGTATATATAATTTGAATGTACTAAAAAAATTAATATGTGGTTTATACTAAAATAAGATAATGGTCAATTTTTAATTGACCCCTAGATTATGCTAAAATTTGGGGATTTGATTTATATGCTTTACTTTTTTTTACATAGTTTGTCCCTCTACTTTTATAATGTCACTAATACATTTAAATAGTTAATTTTTCTTAAAAATATTATTCAAACAGAAATAAATTATTTTATCATGAAAAGTTTGAATGGACATTTTCTTTTAAAAAAATTATTATTGCATGTTTAGTTTAATTTTTAGGAGGTAGGAAGGGTTGGTAGTGTTGGAAAAGTCCTAGGCTTGATCTAGGGTTTTAGAAAAAAATGTTTTTTTTTAGGGAGGTTGGTGGTAGTCATAAGGCTTTTAAAATGTTGTTGGGTTAAAAGATATCACAAAGAAGTAGGTGGTCTGGTGGCTTGGGGCGTTCTCAATAAGTTGGAGGTCAAAGGTTCAAGTCTTGGGTATGGAAAAAATTTTTATTGCGCATATGTTAGTATGAAGGCCAGAGTTTAGGCCTTATAATTAGTTGGGGCTGTTTCATGACACAAGGAAACGCCTGGCCTAGTGGTAAAGGCGTTAGGAGTAGTAGGGGGAGCAGGGTTCTAGTCGCGGCGTGCGCTAAATGTTGGTTTTTATTTTTAAGTAAACCTGGAGCGTGGCAGAAAGGGTTATAATTAATTAGGTAGGAAATATGACTCAAATAAAATACGCGACGTACTAATATTTTTAGATTCCTTTAGATGATTCGATCGCTGGAAAATATGCTTTAAAAGAAGTCGAGAATGGAACATGTCACAAGCAAAGTTGTGGTGCAGTGGCAAGAAGCGTGTTGTGTCTCCTGCAGGTCGCGGGTTCGAGTTGCCTTGTCCACATTAAGTTTTTATTTTGCTGCAGGCGTGGGTAAGTTGGTCGCTGGAAAGTATACTTTAAAACAAGTTGAGAATGGAATATATTACAAGAACGGTTGTGGTGCAGTGGCAGGGGGCGTGTGTTGGTGCTTGGAGGTCTTGGGTTCGAGTTGCCTTATGCACATTAACTTGTTATTTTGCTGCTGGCGTGGGGAAGGTATTTGAATGTAATTCAAATTGAATTTTTGGCTAAATAAAAGGAATTTTTGGGATGAGGATGAGGATAAATTTTGGAGATAATAAAGGAATTTAATTGGTGATAAGTTTGAGTCGATTAGGGAGTGTAGATCTATTTATTTATCTATTTATTTATTTATTTTAGTATACATATGGGTGCCGAAATTCTCTTTAAATAGAGAGGGGATATCTCTTCAATTTCGGCATTTGAACCCCATTCTCTCAATCTTTTCTCTCCTTCTCTTCTACAAGCCAAAACACTAGTTGCTTTCTGCAATCTTTTCTTTTGAATTCTTCAGAAGCCGAAACCTTTTATTTCATTCTCTTCTTCATTCTTTTTCTCTTGTGCCAATTTCTCCATTAAGCTAAAAACATAGACCCCATTTGATTTCTTCATTAAAAGCCGAGTCATCATAAGCCTTCTTTGAATCATCTTCACTTCCTGATTTTTTTGCAAAAAACCGAAATCTCCCCAAGTGCTAGCCGAATTCCCTGTGTTGAGGGCGTTATTCCAGGATTTGAAGGAGACTTGATCGTCTAGATCTAAAAGCCGAAAATCGTTAGTCTCTAAGTGTCATACCTCTTTTCGGGATTTTAAGGTAAGGTAGTTTTCTCTAGATTTTCGTTACGTTAGATTATCGCATTTGTAATCTTAACCCTATGCTATGGATTAACAACCACATGTTACGATGGTAGCAACTGATAAGGTCCCTCGATGGAATCAAATATGGATCAGGCAAAGGAGGGGATTGGATCTGTAAAACCAATCCCTAAGTTTAAAGCGAGCGGTGTCGGCAGTTCGGGATTGGCCAGTAGGTTGTGGACCGGCATCCGAACAAAATCTTAGACAAATAGCAGTTTTAGCAGCTTCTGATAGTGTCGACATAGAGAGTGTCATCCTAACGGTAACCAGGTGTGTAATACTTCCCCACCATCTAGATCTGATTATTAATGTATGTTAATAAGTTTTATATGTTATGATAAATGCCGAAGTCTCGGTTTAATGATGGAAGCCCAAGAGGGTAAAAGCAAACCACCAGGTTAGTGAGTAATCTGATTAAATGTTATAAGTAAATTGCTTGTATGTGATTGCATGGGTTGGGTTGATGACAGGAGGAAGTTATACGTTATATGTGTAGCGGTTTTTACCGTGATCTGTTGTAGCGGCTAATGCCGTGATCTGTTATAAAGGCTTCGGCATGATATGTTGATGAGCAGCATGACTGCCATCTTGGCGTGTAGCGGTGTGGGTTGATTGTAGAAATCCCCAATGGTGTGAACGGTTGGTACGGGGGCATGTAGCGGATGGAAACCTAGGCAAACGGGTTGGGCCTTGCATATTATTTGTTATTTATATAAATGAAATTATTAATCTGTTTTATGGGCCTAAGGCCCAAAATCTAGTGGTGCATGAGGGTTGCACACTGAGTCTCGCGACTCACCCTTTTAATTAACATTTCAGGTGATACCTAGTGCTTCGGACCGGGCTGGAGAGGAACGCAAGGTGGCCATGCAGAAGAATATGTAGATCTGGCAAAAAGACCCCAGTTAATTATTTTATATTGTATTTTAATTAATGGATTTTAAAATCTCGTTGTAATAAGGCCATGGGCCACTAGTTTATATTTTGTTTTGTTTTGGGCTTTAATTACTTTTAGTTATTTAAATTCTTATTGAAGTAATGCATGTATTTAAATTTGGGTCTTTAATTCATAAAGGCATATTTTATTTAAACTATCAACTATTTATTTCTTCGAATAAAAGGATCAACTGTAGAAAAATATTTTCTGATAATACGACATGTTTTCCAAAATTTTCTTAGTGACATACCAGATCTGGTCATGGTGTTTGGGCCGGGTTTGGGGTGTTACACACACACACACACACACACACACACATATATATATATATATATGCTTTCCATATCATTATTCCATATTACATGTACATTTCCATGACAAATCATTTCAAGTTCAGTTTAGCCGTATTAGAACTTTATCCATTGAATTTCTTTGAAATATCGATGGATACACTCATGTTGTACACTTATTGTGTACAAAATTGAAATCCGTTAATTCATATCCAGGGGTACCCAAATAGGTCACATAATCAGGAAGCATTCTCTCGAGCCATGTAACAGGATGCTCATGTGAGCCATGTATCAGGAAGCTTATCCGGGCTAAACAGGAAACTCAAAAGAGTTTAGAATAGGAAGCTTCGGATAGCATAACAGGGAGTTCAAGCGAGCCATATCAGGAAGCTCATAAGAGCCTATATCAAGACGCTCACGAAGAGATGCGTTTGTGTCTGTAATAATTGCTGGATCACAACCGATCGAATTGTGTAATAGAACGCTCACAAAGAGTTGCGGTAGTGTGCAACACATGCAGGATCACTACCAATCAGGATGCTCGTAGGAACTATATAACAGGATGCTCGAGAGGCTTATAATAGGATTGCTCGTCCGAGCTATATTCTGTCCGCAACATATGCAGGACCACATTCAATAAGGGAAATCATGTATGCATCGAATTTCATTATTCAAACGGAACTTATCATTTTCTGAACATTAACGAGCATGTGATTATTTCATACATTTATAACATTTATATAATTCATGCAAACACATACCACATTCAATTTAAGTATAAAAATGAACACAAATTAGTTACACGAACTTACCTCAACACTTGTTCATGTAGGTAAATCTATTATTCCCACACCTTTTCTTTTCCTTGATCTAACTCTTTATTGAGTCTTTTGGGATCTATATAACTGAATTTAGCATCAATTTAATTCACTTTATACTCAATTGAATTCAATTCACGTCTTAGGCAAAATTACCATTTTGCCCCTATACTTTTTATAAATGAAAATTTCGTCTCTAAGCTCGGAAAATGAAATTCATACAATTTAATCCTTATTTCAAGCCTAATCGAAATTTACATGTTACAATAACAGCCCATGAATTTCACAAAAATCAGAAATTTTCCATGGGTTTTACCATTTTTCAATTTAGTCCCTAAATCATAATTTCATCAAAATACTCTTTGTAAAAGTTGTTTATCTATCAACAACCTTTCATTTTCTACCATAAATTTCAAAATTTCAGCATTTACATCCATGCCAAAATTTTCATACTTTGATAACTATGCAAATTAATCCCCAAAATAGATAATTTAAGCTATTACGAACTCAAAAATATAAAAATTACTAAAAACGAGACAAAAATGCTTACCCAATTAAGCCAAGAAAGCTTGCTTGTATGTTTTTCTCTTTCCTAGGGTTTCCATGTTTTAATTTGGGAAGATGATGAAAATAAGATGATGTTTTCTATTTAGTTTAATTATCATCTTTTAATTTTTTCCACTTTCCAATTTAGTCCTTTTCTTTTTCTAATTTTCCATGGATTATTCACCAAAAATATCTACTAACTTTTCTTAATGGTCTAATTACCATATAAGGATCTCAAGTTTTGAATTCCATAGCTATTTGATACTTATAGCTACTAGAACTCAACCTTTTCATTTTATGTAATTTGGTCCTTTCCACTATTAAACATGAAATCGGTAAAATTTTCTTAATGATAATTTCATGTGCCATTTCTATCATAATGCAATTCATGCAATAATATTAAAATAAATTTTCTTTCTGAACCAGATTTGTGGTCCCAAAACCACTGTTTCGATTTCACTGAAAATGGACTATTACAACTCTCCCCCTTAATAATTTTTGTCCTCAAAAATCTTACCAGTAAAAAGGTTCAGGCATTGTTTTCTCATGGTATCCTCAGGTTCCCTGGTAGCTTCCTCAATCCCATGTCGTTTCCAAGGAACTTTTACTAAAGCTACCTTTTTATTTCTTAATTATTTTGTCTCTCGTGCCAAGATTTTAATCGGTTCTTCTCTATAGGTCATGTTGGCTGAATTTCTACTTCTATCGGAGATATAACATGTGAAGGATCTGGCCGATACTGTCGTAACATGGACACGTGAAAAACATTATGAATTTTTTCAAGCTCTGGTGGTAATGCCAGTCGATATGCAACATGTCTGATTCTTTCTGTAATCTCATAAGGTCCAATGAATCATGGACTCAATTTTCCTTTACGGCCAAATCAGAGAACTTTCTTCCAAGGTAATACTTTTAAGAATACTTTATCACCGACCTGAAATTTCTATTTCTTTTCGTTTAAGATCAACATAAGACTTTTGATGATCAAAGGCTGCTTTTAAACTATCCTGAATCACCTTTACCTTTTCTTCAGTTTCACGGGCTAAGTCAACTCCATGTATCTTTTTCTCACTAAGCTCTATCCAATATAATGGAGTTCTACATTTATAACCATACAGAGCCTTATACGGTGCCATTTTAATGCCGGACTGATAACTATTATTGTATGCAAATTCAACCAAAGGCACATACTATTCCCAATTACCTTCGAATTCTAACACAGCATCGAAGCATATATTCTAAAATCTATATCACACGTTCTAATTGATCATCAGTCTAAGGATGAAATGTAGTACTGAAATGTAACTGCGTACCTATAGCTTCTTACAGTTTGCTCCAGAATCAAAATGTAAACCGGGGATCTCTGTCTGAAATAATGGAAACGAGCACTCCATGTAGTCTAACAATCTTGGAAACATATAATTCATCCAATCTATCTAGGGAGAAATTTATACATACTAGAATAAAATGTACGAGCTTCGTTAAGCAGTCGACTATTACCCAAATGACATCTTTCTTTTTCGGGGATAAGGGTAATCCGGATACAAAATCCATGGTAACTCTTTCTCATTTCCATTCCAATATTGTAACTGGCTGTAATAGTCCCAAAGGCATCTAATGTTCAGCTTTTACTTGCTGACATATCAAACATTTAGATACAAATTAAAAAATATATCGTTTCATTCCCGGCCACCAATATATCTTTTTCAGATCATTGTATATTTTGTTACTACCAGGATGAATAGAAATTGCACCATTTTAAGCTTCATACAAAATCCTGTGTACAAGTTCTCAATTCTTTGATACACATAACCTACCTCTGAATAAAAGACAACCATCAGACCCAATCTGAAATTTTGAATCAGAATCCAACTCGCACTGTACCCGTCTAGCTTTTAATTCATCGTCATTCTTCTGAGCTTCACAAATCTATTGTAGAAATATTGATCTAGCTTTTAACTCAGCTATGATTAAACCATCGTTTAACAATGACAATCAGGTATTCATTACTCGCAAAGAAAACAAAGACTTTCTACTTAGAGCATCAACAACCACATTGGCCTTTCCCGGATGATAATCAATAATCAAATCATTATCTTTTAATAACTCACGCCACCTGCGCTGTCTCAAGTTCAAGTCTTTCTGTGTCATCAGATACTTCAAGCTCTTGTGATCCGTAAATATGTGACATTTTTCACCAAACAAGTAATGCCGCCAGATTTTCAATGCAAATACAATAGCTGCTAACTCCAAATCATGTATCTGGTAATTTCTTTCATGTGGTTTTAGCTATCTAGAAGCATAAGCTATTACTTTACCTTCTTGCATCAAGGCACCGCCTAAACCATTCAAGAATGCATCACTGTAAATCACAAATTCTTTACCCGATTCATGCTGAACTAGTACTAGTGCTTCGGTCAACAAAGCTTTCAATCTATCAAAACTCTGCTGACATTTATTAGACCACTTGAATTTCACATCTTTTTGTAGCGAACGAGTCATCGGAGAAGCTATCATTGAAAACCCTTTAACAAACCTCCGATAATATCTTGCTAGTCCTAGAAAACTTCTGACTTCAGACACATTTTTTGGTGGTTTCCAATTAATAATAGCTAATATTTTACTCAGATCTACCCTGATACCTTCTACAGATACTATATGTCCAAGGAAACCGACTTCTCGAAGCCAAAATTCACACTTATTGAATTTGGCATAAAGTTGTTTCTCACGCAAAGTTTGCAGCACAATTCTTTGTAACACCCCAAACTCGGCCTAGTGTTAGGCCCGAATCTGGCGTGTCACATTGAAGGAGTATTGAAAAGCTAAGCGATTGTTTAGAAAAGTTGCTTGTTGAAATATTGCGTTTCTTTTGAAAACTCTGAGTTTCGATGTTTGTTAGTAAAAACCCGGTTTGTTTAATGTCCTTATTAAGAACTTGTTAATGTTTTAACAATAAGACTGTTTCCACTGTGAAAAGTCAAACTTGAGTATTTGCAGGAATGTGCTGTTTTGAAAAACGATTAATTATGCTTTAAGAAAACCCCGTGTTTATGAAATCAACAATTATTAATGAAAACTTTAAAATAAAAATTAACCAGCGGCCTTATTACAAAATATTAAACCCAAATTAATGAAAATAAAATAAAGATAAGGTAAACCGAATGTACGAAGCAAATCTTAAGTATGGCCACCTCCGAGTCCTTCGCAGCTCCAAATCCTCTAGCGCTGGGGATTACCTGCAAGGTTAAAAGAATGGGTGAGTTACAAGAACTCAGTGTGTAATCCCCTTACCGATATTAACTAGGCCCGAGCCCATTAGTCATCAAATTGGGCCTAAGCCCTAAATACATAATAGTGCAAATGAAGTAATGCAGCCCACCCCAATCCAACCAACACCCCCGACCAGCCAGTGACACCTGTGGGGATCAAGTCAACCCACCCCACCACTCACACCAATAATGCAGTCAATCTGCTGATAATTACGTATATATATATATATATATATATATATATATATTATGGCTATGCCACCAGGCTACACTGCTCTTCATTTAGATTCCCGCCCCATGCAACATGATAAAATGCATCATACATCACAATATATAAAAGCATAATGTAATCATACATGCATTACCAGACGATATCGAAGGTAAGACAGACATTCAACCCAACAACTGTATTTTAGTAAATCGGCCTAACAAGGGTATTTCGATAAATCGGCCCAACAAGGGCATTTCGGTTAATCAGCCCAACAAGGGCATTTCGATAAATCAGCTCAACAAGGGTATTTCGATAAATCGACCCAACAAAGGCATTTCGGTAAATCAGCCCAACAAGGGCATTTCGGTAAATCAGCCCAACAAGGACATTTCGGTAAATCGGCCCAATAAGGGCATTTCGGTAAATCGGCCCGTAAAGGGCATTTTGGTAAATCATCTCGTTAAGGGCATTTTGGTAATCAGCCCACTAAGGGCATTTCGATAATTTTGCAAATCAGGGATATTTCAATAATTTTGCAAACCAGGGGTATTTTGGTAATTTCGTAAATTAAGGGTATTTTAGTAATTTCATAAACCAGGGGTATTTCAGTAATTTCACAAACCAAGGGTATTTCGGTAATTTCACAAACCAGGGGTATTTCGGTAACTTTGCAAACCAGGGGTATTTCGATAATTTTGCAACCTAGGGGTATTTCAGTAATTTTGCAATCAAGGGTATTTCGGTAATTTCGTAAACCAGGGGTATTTCGGTACATTACAAATCTAGGGGTATTTTAGTAAATTTTACAAATATAAGGGTATTTTAGGAATTTTGCAAATATAAGGGTATTTGGTCCCTTTCGGGTTTTAGCTATGAACTTTGGCCCATCAACAAGTCCTCGCGGCTAAAGTGAACAGACACTACGCACCAGGTAGGATTCCAGAAAATAGGAGGTGGGCCACTAGGGCCGCTTAAGTACCAAGCTCTTCCTAGATCCAATCCTAGACATGCATACGCTCGTTGCCACACTCCAACCGTGCGACTTGTTCACAGACATGTTTAATTAAATTAAGTCTTATGGAATTTAAGAGTTGTTCAAACTAGGCCTAAGGTTCATAAACCCTAACATACATGTCTACGTCCCCATAAGCCCATCAAGCCCAAATCACACCCTTACGGCCCATTAGGCCCAAATCACACCCTTACGGCCCATTAGGCCCAAATCTCATCGTATGGCCTATTAGGCCTAAAACAAATCCAATTCATGTATCACGCATGACTAATTCAATTCGTATAACTAACCAAATTATTTCATCAATTCTTAGTCTCAGGGCCCACCGGGCCCATTTAGCCACTTTTGGCTTTTCGGCATTACCGATATCGTGTGTGTAGTGTTTGTACACACTTGGTAACCACGCGTGCTGCAAATCCCTTAGTCACGACCCTACAATCGACATTACTTGAGATTAACCAAGATTTAACGCATACTTATCAAAAACTGAAACTCACTGTACCCTTACCGTGTACCTCACGTTCTAGTAACCCTTCCTTTGCTACTATTGGCGATTATCCTCTAGATCTGCACCCAAATGCCCACCAAGGTATATTAACTCTCCTCATAGAATGCTCTATATATAGCTAGCTTCTCACATTCCTTCTTTGTATCATTCTGATGTGGGATCCTTCCATGAGCAGAGTTTAAATCCAACTCAAACTCTTCTCGTCCAGTCCGCAAAATAAATACTCCTTTGCTTGTCATGAGATTCGAACCCAGGCTCTCCCATCAGCGAATTTGTAACACCCCAGACCCGGTCAACACACCACGACCGAATTTGGTATGTTACGAGGAAAAACGAAATTTTGAGAAGATAGGTTTCTGTTTAAAAGTTTGATAAAAACATTTCGCTATATAGTGTATTTGAAGAAAACTTGGGCAAGCTTGATTAAAATCCGATGGTGTATTTGAAAACCCGGAAATTTTGAAAACTTAATCAGATGTGTAGGTAAAACAAGTTTGTCTCATTTAGAAATTCAAGTAGTTTCTAATTGTTACTTAAAACAATTTGACTTAGTAGAAAATTGAGTTCAGGTTTGGAAAATGTTTGAGTTTTCATTTATCTCAAATTACAGTGTGATACCCGATGGTATAGTTTAAAACATATCGCTTAGTAGTTTTGAAATCTTTATCTTTCCAAGTTCTAGCAAATTTTAACCCAATTAATTTGTTAAGGCATATTCAAAATCTACTTTAGGCATAACATAGCAAAACATAATTTAAAGGCCGTTTACAATCCAAAATAAAACCGAGTAGAAATAGATAAACTAAAGTACCAAATTTTAAAAAGTCCGAGCAAATCCGTATTTATTCATGGCATGAGCACCTCGAGTCTATCCCGGCTCCATGTCCACGTCTAAGTGTCACCTGAAATGTCAAAGGAGAAGGTGAGTCGCAAGACTCAGTGCATAAATCCCCCTCCCGATAATACAACATGCTAACACACATCATAACAAAGCAATACAATTAATGCACCCGATCCTAACCATCCATAACGCCTTTTCTACCCCGTGTGGTACCAAACCACTGGTGGTGCCAAACCACTGGTGACCCAAAGTCACGATATCCATCAACGTGGTGCCAAACCACTGGTGACCCAAAGTCACGAATAAACCATCTGTGGGGCCAACCCACGTGTGATACCAAATCACTGGCGACAATCCCGTATCTCTCAAGTGGGGCCAACCCACAGTGGTGTCAACCACTAGGACGAGTCGCGATGAGGTGCCAAACCTCTGGTGTCCCAAAGACACAAGTGTGATACCAAATCACTGGTGACCGCAGTCACGAATCGTATGATGGAGCCAACCCATCGTGTGATACCAAATCACTGGCGTCAATCCCGTATAATCAACTGTGGGGCCAACCCACGTGGTGCTAAGCCACTGGGACGAGACACTGAGGTGCCAAACCTCTGGTGACCCAAAGTCACAAAATATCATCTGTGGTACCAAACCACTGGAGGTGCCAAACCTCTGGTGTCCCAAAGACACTGATATCATATTCCCCCTCCTCTCAAATCACCCAATACTTATCATACTAATGCAAATGATATAGATCATGCAATCATGCTAACATGCTCAAAATGGCATCTCGTAATACATACATCATAAATCATGATATCACATATATCACTACAGATCTCATAATGAAACGGAATTACCCGTATCCGTGCACATACCCAATCGGGTACCAAACCATCAACCATATTGTTTCACTTTACACAATTAGGTTATTAACATATTACTCAGTGATAAGTGTGTTAGTTTACACACCTGAAATAACGAAGGTCTTAATCCCAAGAACCGGTCTAAATCCCTCGATCGCCTTGCACCTAGAATCGGCCAAACAAGGGATTAGTACTTACCATTCGGCCACAACTAATTAAACCAAAAGGGTTTAATTTTGATCCCTTACCTTGCAATTGGTTTGGTTTCCTACCAAACCCCGAACCAAACAATGGTTCCCTTACCAATCGGCCACACCCTAAAAATGAAGACGGTTAATCCTTTAATAACTTAGCTTAATGAAAACTAGACGAAATCGACTAACAGAACTCGTTCTTACCACTACTTACCAATCGATCACCCACCGATGAAGGCTTTGTATGACTACCACGAACTTCCGGATGCCCTACAATACAATGGCGTCACAAGTGATTAGGACCCTTGCTACTCATTTGCCAAAATCGCCTTCGGCCTCAAAAAGAATCGATAATAAGAAGAGAAAGAGATCAGGAGATTCGGCCATACACACCTACCTACCAAAACGAGCAAAGAAAAGACCCCCACCCTTGCCAACTATTCGGCCAGAGCAACAAAAGAACCACCAGGGATATTCGGCTTCAACCACCAAAAGAAAGAGGAAAAACGGCTAGAGTTTTGGAAGTAGAACCAGAGGAGATGTGATTCAAGAAGAAAAAGAAATCAGTAATGGGAGTTTAGAAGTGAAAAGGAAGGATTCGGCCTAACCCCAAGGAAGGAAAACACAAAAAGAGATGGAAGGAAAAGGGTGATATTCGGCCTATGCTTAAAGAAAAAGAGAACAAAAGTTTCGGCTAAAAGAGAAATGTAAATTCGGCACAAGGGTTGTAGAAATGAAAATATGAGAAGGGATGGATAGCTAGTTTCGGTTTACACAAAATGAGCATGAGAAGAAAATATGGAAGAGAGCATTCGGCCACAAAACAAGATGTAGAAAACACAAGTGCAAAAAGATTCGGCAAGTAGAGGTGCTTGAGCTTTCGGTTTGCAAGAGAAAATATGAAGAAACTTACTTGAAATTTTGACTAACAACACTCAAAAGGAGAACTCTTGCTTTTACTCAATGTGACCGAAAATGCACAAAATGAAAAGTGCATTTCGGCACACCTCACTCCCCCACTACCAAACCGTCCACTCCTCCCCCAAAATCTCTCCAATATTCAGCCAAACACCTCCCACTACTCACAACCATCCATTCAAACTAGTTTGAACTAGTCCACCTCCACAAATCACTCTCCACCCACCATTTGAGCATTTGACTTGGTCTTAGGCAGAGTTTGAACTGCCTAAAACTCCTCCCCTTCATGCCGTCAAAATGGAAGCAAAATGTGGGCATTCCGCAGCTTGAACACAGGACCTCTCCCTCCTGCAAGTGACGCCAATCCAAGCTCTTAGTGGCGCCTAGCTTGCCACTCCACCAGCTCATCTCTTGTGCTAAAATCCACCAAATAAAACCTTTAAACCCCAGCTTCCTCAGCTCCTCTCACCTAAGCCCAAAAACTAAAATTTTCCTACCTCTCCGGCTCACACATAGCTTACAATTAAGCCCCGAAACCATACAAATAACAACATAACAGACCCAACACATGCAAACCATGCCATAACAAAAATAGCCCCTAACTCGGGATATTACAGTTCTACCCCCTTAAAATAATTTCGACCTCGAAATTACCTGATCAGAAGAGTTGCAGGTATTGCTGTCTCATCACATCCTCGGGTTCCCACGTAGCTTCTTCCACGCCATGATTCCGCCAAAGTACCTTAACCAAAGGCACAGACTTCCTACGCAGAACCTTTACATCCCGGTCTAGAATCTGCATAGGTTCCTCCTCCATGGTCAAATCTGGATTTACCTCGATCTCTTCCACTGCTACCACGTGCGACGGATCTGAACGATAACGCCGAAGCATTGAAACGTGAAATACGTCGTGAATCTGACTTAGCTCTGCTGGCAACTCAAGCTGATACGCTACTGGTCCCACTCGTCTCAGTACCTTATACGGCCCAATAAATCTTGGACTTAGCTTGCCTTTCTTTCCGAACCTCAACACTTTCTTCCATGGCGAGACCTTTAGAAAAACTTGATCCCCCACAGCAAATTCTATATCTCTCCGCTTAAGATCGGTATAAGACTTTTGCCGGTCCGAAGCTTCCTTCAATCTATTCTGAATCAACTTAACCTTGCCTTCGGTCTCTGCAACCAACTCGGGTCCCAACAACTGACGTTCACCCAACTCCGTCCAACAAGTAGGTGAGCGACAGTTCCTACCATACAACGCCTCATATGGTGCCATCTTGATGCTCGCTTGGTAACTATTGTTATAAGCAAACTCGGCTAATGGCAGAAACTCCTCCCAACTACCCCTGAAGTCCAGAACACAACCTCTCAGCATATCCTCTAAGATCTGAATAACCCTTTCCGACTACCCGTCCGACTGCGGGTGAAAAGCAGTGCTGAAATCCAAACGCCTACCCAGAGCCTGATGCAACGCTTTCCAGAACCTTGACGTAAATCTGGGATCCCTATCCGAAATGATCGGCACTGGCACACCGTGCAGCCTCACTATCTCTGACACATACAGCTTCGCTAACTTCTGAAGTGAGTAGTCAACCCTCACCAGAATAAAGTGAGCTGATTTAGTCAGTCGATCCACAATTACCCAAACTGAATCCTTCTTGCCTGACGCAAGCGGTAATCCACTGACGAAATCCATGGTTATCCTTTCCCACTTCCACTGAGGAATCTTCACTGGCTGAAGCAAACCCGACGGCAACTGATGCTCAGCCTTGACCTGCTGACAAGTCAGACACTTCCCTACAAACTCTGTCACTTCTCTCTTCAGTCTCGGCCACCAAAACTGCTCTCTGAGATCTTTATACATCTTGCTACCTCCAGGATGCATAGCGTATGGGCTGCTATGTGCGTCCTGAAGAATCTTCTGCCTCAGCTCAACATCCTTTTGTATACAAGCTTTACCTTGAAAACACAGCACCTCATCACTAGACAAACTGTAACCTTCCAACCCACCATTCTGCACCTGTAACCTCTGCGCACTCAGAACCTCATCCTCTAACTGTTTCTCTCTGATCTGCTCAACCCAAGTAGGCTTAACTTGCAACTCTGCCAGAATACTTCTGTCGTCATACAAACTCAAATGGGCAAACATCGCTCTTAAGTCTGAAACAACCTTACGGCTCAACGCGTCTGCCACCACGTTAGCCTTGGCCGGATGATACTCAATCGAACAGTCGTAGTCCTTTAGCAACTCAACCCATCTGCGCTGCCTCAAATTCAAATCCTTCTGAGTTAAAAGGTACTTCAGACTCTTATGATCTGTGTAGACTATCGATCTCTCTCCGTACAAGTAGTGCCTCCAAATCTTCAAAGCGAAGACTACAGCCGCTAGCTCCAAATCGTGCGTCGGATAGTTGACCTCATGTGGCCTCAGCTGCCGAGATGCGTAAGCCACAACCTTTCCTTCCTGCATCAGCACACAACCCAATCCCGTATGTGATGCATCGCAGTATACTGTGAATTCCTTACCAGCCTCAGGTTGAATCAAAACCGGAGCTTCTGTCAGAATCTTCTTAAGCTTGTCGAAGCTCTCCTGCTGTCTCTCAGTCCAAACAAACGGAACCTCTTTCCTTAACAACTTGGTCATCGGCGCTGCAATCAACGAGAAACCCTCTACAAACCTTCGGTAGTATCCTGCCAAACCCAGAAAACTCCGAATCTCAGCCACTGACTTCGGCGGCTTCCAATCCAAAACTGCCTCAATCTTCCGAGGATCCACTCTAATCCCCTCAGCTGACACTACATGACCCAAGAAAGTCACTTCTCTAAGCCAGAATTCGCACTTACTAAACTTAGCATACAGCTGCTTCTCCCTCAAAATTTGTAGCACCACTCGTAAATGCGCATCATGCTCTTCTTCTGTCCTTGAGTACACCAAGATGTCGTCTATGAAAACCACGACGAACCGATCCAAAAACTGCTGAAACACCCTATTTATCATATCCATGAATGCTGCCGGCGCATTAGTTAACCCAAACGACATTACCAAAAATTCGTAGTGCCCATACCGAGTCCGAAACACTGTCTTGTGAATATCAGCCTCCTTTACCTTCAACTGGTGATACCCAGACCTCAGGTCGATCTTCGAGAATACCGCTGCACCCTTCAGCTGATCAAACAAGTCATCTATCCGTGGCAACGGATACTTGTTTTTAATCGTCAGGTTATTCAACTGGCGGTAGTTTATACACATCCGCATCGTACCATCTTTCTTCTTAACAAAGAGTACCGGCGCTCCCCACGGTGAAACACTCGGCCTGATAAAACCTCGATCCAACAACTCCTGGATCTGAGCCTTAAGCTCCACCAATTCCTTGGGCGCCATCCTATACGGAGCAATAGACACTGGCGCAGTTCCGGGTAACAGATCTATCCCAAATTCTACCTCACGATCTGGCGGCAAACCCGGAAGTTCCTCAGGAAACACATCAACAAATTCTCCAACTGTCTGAACTTTCTCTACAGCAGACTCTTTAGCCTCCAAGGCATACACATGATCCACATACGCTTCACAGCCCTTTCTGACCATCTTCTCAGCCTTCAGAGCAGATACCACATTAGATAAGTAATCTCTCCTATTACCTATCATAACCACTTCATCCCCCTCAGACGTCTTAAGAACCATGCGCTTAGCCGCGCAATCCAACCTCGCCTGGTACTTAACCAGCCAGTCCATCCCAAGAATGAGATCGAACTCCCCGAACGGCAGTTCCATCAGATCAGCAGCAAACACTACCCCTTGGAGTTCTAGGGGTACATCCTTAAACAGCTTATCTACAACTACAGAGTGACCTAGAGGGCTAATTACAGTCATCTGCCTAGAATATATCTCAGAATCTAAATCCATAGTCTCTACTATACTACTAGCAACGTAAGAATGCGTCGAACCCACATCAATCAAAGCAGTAAATGGAGAACCAAAGATCAAGAACGTACCGGTTATGACGTCTGCTGCATCACCCTCCTCTCGGCGCCTCGCCGCATACACTAACCCAGGCTGTCTGGCCCCAGAAGTAACTGCACCTCTGCCCGGTGCTCCACGGCCTCGACCAGAACCATTACCTCCTCTGCCATTACCACGACCCCTCTGCGGTGGCGGTCCATTATTCCTGAACTGAGTACGGTCCTGACTCTCAGACTGAATCCTAGCTAACTTACGCGGACAGTCCCTCACGCGATGATCCAATGAACCACACTTGAAACACCCTTTTTCACCGGTCCAGCAGCCTCCCCAATGAGATTTCCCACATCAGTTACACTGCGGCGGTTCCTGACTAGCAGCAACAAATCTACCAGACTGATTCGGCCCACTCTGTCTAGCTCTTTTCTGAGGATTACCCGACGACCCAGAAGATCCAAAACTCCTCTTATGCCTATTCCTGTCCATGCCCTGCCTTACCGACTCCTTAACACCCTCGGCTACCTTAGCCTTCTCAACCAGGACAGCAAACTCACGCTCTTGCTGTGGAGCAATCAGCAACCTCAACTCGTCTCTCAGACCATCCTCGAAACGAACACACCTCTCGTGTTCAGTAGCCACAATACCCCTAGCATACCGACTCAGCCTCAAGAACTCGGCCTCGTACTCTGACACAGACTTACTCCCCTGAACAAGCCTCAAAAATGCTTTTCGCTGTGCGTCGATGTAGCTAGCTCCAATGTACTTTTTCTGATACGCAGCCTTGAAATAATCCCACGTACGATTCTCTGCTGCAGCACTGTCTCGCACCGTGAGCCACCACTGGTATGACTCATCTCGAAGAAGCGATACTATGCCCTTCAGCTTCTCCTCAGCAGTCAGGTCTAAATCATCCATGACCCACTCTGTCGCCTCCAGCCAATACTCAGCCGTGCTGGGAGCAACACCAGAAACACCTCGGAAAACCTCAGCCCCGTTCGCCCGAAGTCGCTCAGGCACAGATTTCCTAACTCCTGCGCCACCACCTACTCCAGCTACCCTTTCCAAAACTCGCAGCATCGCCTGTGACACTGCATCGTCCCCAGTCTGATCTTGAAACTCACCACCTCCGGCTAGTGGCGGTACAGGTATCTCATTCTCTGACCCCTGACCAGATCCTACGGGTTCAGAAACTGTCATCCTACCACGACCACATCCACGACCGCGTCCACCTCTAGCGCTCATGACTAAGATCTCTACTTGTCTGATTTAAAAAGTTTTATGCATCAGTAATTATTCCACTGTTTTAAAGCAAAGTCTTATGAATATTAAAGAAGCTTTGTTTCGCAAGTTCACAGAGTCCTATCAGTCTCAGTCTCTAAAGTAATTCACTATTACAAGTCATCCAATCTCATCACATCAAAATCACAAGTAATAGTAAGGGGTACTTACCTGGGCAGATTGGTGCCGGAGACTCGGTGCCATGCTTTTCAAACCATATATTTTCAAAAACAAAAATACTTAAAACAGACTTTTTGAAAACCATTTTGGGCCTCAGGCCCACAGCCGAGCCTTTGAACTTAGCTCTGATACCACAATTGTAACACCCCAGACCCGGTCAAAACACCACGACCGAATTTGGTATGTTACGAGGAAAAATGAAATTTTGAGAAGATAGGTTTCTGTTTAAAAGTTTGATAAAAACATTTCGTTATATAGTGTATTTGAAGAAAACTTGGGCAAGCTTGATTAAAATCCGATGGTGTATTTGAAAACCCAGAAATTTTGAAAACTTAATCAGATGTGTAGGTAAAACAAGTTTGTCTCATTTAGAAATTCAAGTAGTTTCTTATTGTTACTTAAAACAATTTGACTTAGTAGAAAATTGAGTTCAGGTTTGGAAAATGTTTGAGTTTTCATTTATCTCAAATTACAGTGTGATACCCGATGGTATAGTTTAAAACATATCGCTTAGTAGTTTTGAAATCTTTATCTTTCCAAGTTCTAGCAAATTTTAACCCAATTAATTTGTTAAGGCATATTCAAAATCTACTTTAGGCATAAACATAGCAAAACATAATTTAAAGGCCGTTTACAATCCAAAATAAAACCGAGTAGAAATAGATAAACTAAAGTACCAAATTTTAAAAAGTCCGAGCAAATCCGTATTTATTCATGGCATGAGCACCTCGAGTCCATCCCGGCTCCATGTCCACGTCTAAGTGTCACCTGAAATGTCAAAGGAGAAGGTGAGTCGCAAGACTCAGTGCATAAATCCCCCTCCCGATAATACAACATGCTAACACACATCATAACAAAGCAATACAATTAATGCACCCGATCCTAACCATCCATAACGCCTTTTCTACCCCGTGTGGTACCAAACCACTGGTGGTGCCAAACCACTGGTGACCCAAAGTCACGATATCCATCAACGTGGTGCCAAACCACTGGTGACCCAAAGTCACGAATAAACCATCTGTGGGGCCAACCCACGTGTGATACCAAATCACTGGCGACAATCCTGTATCTCTCAAGTGGGGCCAACCCACGGTGGTGTCAACCACTGGGACGAGTCGCGATGAGGTGCCAAACCTCTGGTGTCCCAAAGACACAAGTGTGATACCAAATCACTGGTGACCGCAGTCACGAATCGTATGATGGAGCCAACCCATCGTGTGATACCAAATCACTGGCGTCAATCCCGTATAATCAACTGTGAGGCCAACCCACGTGGTGCTAAGCCACTGGGACGAGACGCTGAGGTGCCAAACCTCTGGTGACCCAAAGTCACAAAATATCATCTGTGGTACCAAACCACTGGAGGTGCCAAACCTCTGGTGTCCCAAAGACACGGATATCATATTCCTCCTCCTCTCAAATCACCCAATACATATCATACTAATGCAAATGATATAGATCATGCAATCATGCTAACATGCTCAAAATGGCATCTCGTAATACATACATCATAAATCATGATATCACATATATCACTACAGATCTCGTAATGAAACGGAATTACCCGTATCCGTGCACATACCCAATCGGGTACCAAACCATCAACCATATTGTTTCACTTTACACAATCAGGTTATTAACATATTACTCAGTGATAAGTGTGTTAGTTTACACATCTGAAATAACGAAGGTCTTAATCCCAAGAACCGGTCTAAATCCCTCGATCACCTTGCACCTAGAATCGGCCAAACAAGGGATTAGTACTTACCATTCGGCCACAACCAATTAAACCAAAAGGGTTTAATTTTGATCCCTTACCTTGCAATTGGTTTGGTTTCCTACCAAACCCCGAACCAAACAATGGTTCCCTTACCAATCGGCCACACCCTAAAAATGAAGACGGTTAATCCTTTAATAACATAGCTTAATGAAAACTAGACGAAATCGACTAACAGAACTCGTTCTTACCACTACTTACCAATCGATCACCCACCGATGAAGGCTTTGTATGACTACCACGAACTTCCAGATGCCCTACAATACAATGGCGTCACAAGTGATTAGGACCCTTGCTACTCATTTGCCAAAATCGCCTTCGGCCTCAAAAAGAATCGATAATAAGAAGAGAAAGAGATCAGGAGATTCGGCCGTACACACCTACCTACCAAAACGAGCAAAGAAAAGACCCCCACCCTTGCCAACTATTCGGCCAGAGCAACAAAAGAACCACCAGGGATATTCGGCTTCAACCACCAAAAGAAAGAGGAAAAACGGCTAGAGTTTTGGAAGTAGAACCAGAGGAGATGTGATTCAAGAAGAAAAAGAAATCGGTAATGGGAGTTTAGAAGTGAAAACGAAGGATTCGGCCTAACCCCAAGGAAGGAAAACACAAAAAGAGATGGAAGCAAAAGGGTGATATTCGGCCTATGCTTAAAGAAAAAGAGAACAAAAGTTTCGGCTAAAAGAGAAATGTAAATTCGGCACAAGGGTTGTAGAAATGAAAATATGAGAAGGGATGGATAGCTAGTTTCGGTTTACACAAAATGAGCATGAGAAGAAAATATGGAAGAGAGCATTCGGCCACAAAACAAGATGTAGAAAACACAAGTGCAAAAAGATTCGGCAAGTAGAGGTGCTTGAGCTTTCGGTTTGCAAGAGAAAATATGAAGAAACTTACTTGAAATTTTGACTAACAACACTCAAAAGGAGAACTCTTGCTTTTACTCAATGTGACCGAAAATGCACAAAATGAAAAGTGCATTTCGGCACACCTCACTCCCCTACTACCAAACCGTCCACTCCTCCCCCAAAATCTCTCCAATATTCGGCCAAACACCTCCCACTACTCACAACCATCCATTCAAACTAGTTTGAACTAGTCCACCTCCACAAATCACTCTCCACCCACCATTTGAGCATTTGACTTGGTCTTAGGCAGAGTTTGAACTGCCTAAAACTCCTCCCCTTCATGCCGTCAAAATGGAAGCAAAATGTGGGCATTCCGCAGCTTGAACACAGGACATCTCCCTCCTGCAAGTGACGCCAATCCAAGCTCTTAGTGGCGCCTAGCTTGCCACTCCACCAGCTCATCTCTTGTGCTAAAATCCACCAAATAGAACCTTTAAACCCCAGCTTCCTCAGCTCCTCTCACCTAAGCCCAAAAACTAAAATTTTCCTACCTCTCCGGCTCACACCTAGCTTACAATTAAGCCCCGAAACCATACAAACAACAACATAACAGACACAACACATGCAAACCATGCCATAACAAAAATAGCCCCTAACCCGGGATATTACAGAATTCATACCACTTGCCATGTAACATCCTGAATTTTTGGGCCTATGCGTTTAATGGGTGGATATGTTTAATGTGTTAATCTAAGTGTTAGGGGTCCAAATTGGGCTCAGGCTTAGGTAGAGGCCTTGATTAAAATTATCTGTTTGGGCATTATAGGGTTTAAAAGGTAGCATCTGTGTTTAAAATACCAAAGTGGGCTTGTGGCCCAATATTAGGAGGTGACGCCACACAAGGGAGTAAGGGCCCAAATTTAAGTTTCATGGAGCCCAATTATTTTAATTTAAGTTAGCTAATTTTTGGCATTAGGGTTAGGTGGAGTGGATGGAAACAAGGCTCAAAAATAGGAGGATTTATGTGAATGGGATAATGTAGATATTATAATTGATAATATGGAAGATAAAAAGAGAAAATATAGGAGCTATCTGCAAGGCTAGGTGTTGGCCGAAATTCCATCACCTAGAGGAGGGAAGAAATCGGTTTCTTTATGGCAAAGGGGTGCCGAATTTTCCCTTTTTATTTGCTTAATTTTTAGTTATCAGGAAGGGCACTTTCAGTTTTTCATAGGTAAGTGCCGAAATTTCTATAAATAGGGAGGTTTCTCTTCTTTATTTTTCGGCATTTAGGGTTTCCATCTTTTCTTTCTCTTCTCCTCTGAGTAGAAGCTGAAATTCCTAACCCTATTTCCTCATCTTCACTTTGATTCAAAAGCCGAAACTCCATTATTCTTTTCTCTTCTTTCTTCTAAAAGCCGAAAACTTCATTATTCTTTTCTCTTTTTTCTTCTAAAAGCCAAAAACTCCATTATTCTTTTCTCTTCTTCCTTCTAAAAGCTGAAAACTCCATTATTCTTTTCTCTTCTTTCTTCTAAAAGCCGAATCTCTATAGATTTCTTCAAATCATCTTCTCTTCCTGGTTTTCGCAAAAAGCCGGAATCCTCTGGGAGTAGCCGAATCTTCTCTATAAGATCTCTTAGATCTAAAAACCGGAAACACTAGTTCCTGAATCTCATATCACTTTTCGGGATTTCAAGCCTCTGAACAACACATAGGGCAGATAGCTGCTGTGTTGGCTACGGATAGCGTTGACTTAGAAAGTCTCGTTCTTACGGTAATCAGGTGTGTAGATCTCTAACACACTAATTAAACTGTATTATGTATGTTATGGGCTAAAAGCCGGAAAAAGGCTGAATAGTAATCTGAACTAAATATATGTTATGGGCTAAAAGCCGAAAAAAGGCCGGATAGACAGTCAGATTACCCAAAAAGGGTAGGCAAGGGATGCCAGGTACGTAATCATAGAAACTTCTCTATGTGTATCGATGTATGCGATAAACTGAAATCTCTTAGGTAATACATTGCTTGATTTTACATGTATGTATGCATGGGATGGGATGGATATGATGAAGGGGAAGGAGGTCACATGGTGATCGGTGGCTTTGCCAAATAGGTCACATAGTGATTGGTCTTTATGACAGGCAGCTCAGCTGTCGAAATGCTACGATGTATTATTAAGGTCGCATGGTGATTGGTCTTTATGACAGACAGCACAGCTGTCGATATGGTGTTTAGTGGTTGGCGGGTTGATTGTAGAAATCCCCAAAGTTTTAATGGTTGGTACGGGTTGGTGTGTAGAGGATGGATTTCTAGGTTTGGGTTGGGCCATTCATCATTTATTATTTATCATGTAATTATGATTGTTGTCATTGTGTATGGGCTAAGGCCATAATGTGTTTGTAGGCCCAAGCCTTTTATCTGTTTTCGGGATTTGCACACTGAGTCTTGGTGACTCACCCTATTATTTTTTCTACTCTTTCAGATGAGCAGTAGATCGTGGACATGGGAGCCGAGACGGACTCGAGGGGCCATCAAATTTTTATTTCTATAGATTATTTCAGTTTTCTTTAGGTTTTATTCTATTTTATCTTGGGAATATTATGTAATAAGGCCCAATAGTTTTTATTCAACTAAGTAGTTTTTAATGTTTTGCAACTTATGAATTTGTGTCAAAGGTTTTATCATACTTAACAATAATAATACAAAGGTTTTGTTTTTAAAATGTCACTTATTTATCTATATAATGTCCAATTAACTTACGATTTCCAAAACCAACAAATCAAAAGTTTTCAATGTACAACCCGTAGCATACTAGATTCGGTCGTAGCGTTTGGGCCGGGTTTAGGGTGTTACATTTTGGTATCAGAGCCCAGTTCAAAACCCGGGCTGTGAAATGGGCCTAGTAATGTTTTGTAAAGTTGATGTGAATTTGGAAAAAAAAAATTTTCCGGAAGAAGATATGGCCTTCGAGTCTACCGGCACCCGATCCACGCAAGTAAGTATTCTAACTCTTGATGTGATGTATATGTTGGGTTTGATGGTCTTGAGGGACGTAGAATAGTATGTTAGGCATTGATGGACTTTAGGGTTAGTTTAAACAACTCCTTAAATTCATAAGACTTAATCTATCCAAACAAACCCGTGAACAAATCGCTGGGTTAGGGTGTGGCAACAGGCATACGCATGTCTAGGATTGGATTCAGAAAGAGCTTGGTACTTAAGCAGTCCTAGTGACTCACCTCCTCTTTTCTGGAATCCTACCTGGTGCTTAGTGACTGTTCACCTTAGCCACGAGGATTTGTTGATGGGCCAAAACTATAATTAAAACCCGAAAGGGACCAGCCACCCTATTTCACAACTAAAATACCCCCCAAGTTTTGTAAAATTTTCAAAATACACTTCATTTGTGAAAATTTCCAGAATACCCCAGAATTGTAAAACTACCAAAATTTGTGAAAATTACCAAAACACTTCGGTTGGTAAAATTTTCAAAATATCCTTGGTTTGTGAAAATTTCCAAACAACCGTGATTTTATAAAATACCTAAGTTCTGCAAATTTACTCAAAAATAGATGAACAAAAGAACATGGTTTGCAAAAGAAAAAAACCTTCCAAGGTATCCCTGTTTATAAAAAAAAAAGGGAACAAAACAACAACAACATCAAAATATCTCTACTTCGAAAAAGAAAAAAAACTTGTTTTCCAAAAGACCATTGCTTTATAAAAAGAAAAAAATGTACCCAAAGTACTTCTAATTCAAAGAAAATCACCAAGATACTCTATTTTGGAAAATACCCTGTAGCGCAAAACAATGGAAAAACCCCTGGGCAGTGAAATAACGAAGATACCCTTATGTGATGAATGTGAGTTCATGGATGTTATATGTTTGTTGATGTGTGATGGTTGAATGTATGTGGTTTCCAGAATTAGGAGATAAATCTGAGACTGAAACTGTAGATAGGTACGAATTCGAAAGAACCACTCTCAAACTACTATTCATAAGACTGTTCGTGGTTAATCAGTGAAAGAAATCATAAAATTTCTAATTTAGATGCTACGAGAATCAACGATGAACGCTAGGAAAGGAAGAAGAGGCCGCGGCCAAGGCCGTAGAAGTGTTAGGACTGATGTGCTGACTCAGCTAGTTAGGGAGGTACTGAAGGAGGTTAAAGAAATCGGTGAAACACTTCGGTTTGGGTGCGTGGACAGCAAGAAAAAAAGAGATCGTAGTTTTCTAGGGTTGCAGTCTCGTTCTGTGAAGCATGTTAAGGTACGTCCAAACTTCCAGGTTGGCAAATATTGCAGAAGGCGTCATCCGGGTGAATGTTGGAGAAAGTCAGGAACATGTTTAAGATGCGGGTCTGATGAGCATAAGGCTCGGGATTGTTCAATCACCATTAAGTCGGGTATGTTTTGTGTGGATGCTATATTTTTGCGTATAGAAACCGTATGCGTACATTGTTTATATATTATTAGAGTGCGCAGCGAAAGCATAGTGGTGAGACTTGGGTAGTACGATTAATAGTTAGTTGGAAATTTCGAGGACGAAATTTCTTTAAGAGGGTAGAACTGTAACATCCTGAATTTTTGGGCCTATGCGTTTAATGGGTGGATATTTTTAATGTGTTAATCTAAGTATTAGGGGTCCAAATTGGGCTCAGGCTTAGGTAGAGGCCTTGATTAAAATTATCTGCTTGGGCATTATAGGGTTTAAAAGGTTGTATCTGTGTTTAAAATACCAAAGTGGGCTTGTGGCCCAATATTAGGAGGTGACGCCACACAAGGGAGTAAGGGGCCCAAATTTAAGTTCCATGGAGCCCAATTATTTTAATTTAAGTTAGCTAATTTTTGGCATTACGGTTAGGTGGAGTGGATGGCAACAAGGCTAAAAAATAGGAGGATTTATGTGAATGGGATAATGTAGATATTATAGTTGATAATATGGAAGATAAAAAGAGAAAAGATAGGAGTTATCTGCAAGGCTAGGTGTTGGCCGAAATTCCATCACCTAGAGGAGGGAAGAAATTAGTTTTTTTATGGAAAAGGGGTGCCGAATTTTCCCTTTTTATTTGCTTAATTTTTTATTATCAGGAAGGGCACTTTCGGTTTTTCATAGGTAAGTGCCGAAATTTCTATAAATAGGGAGGGTTCTCTTCTTTATTTTTTAGCATTTAGGGTTTCCATCTTTTCTTTCTCTTCTCCTCTGAGTAGAAGTCGAAATTCCTAACCCTATTCCCTCATCTTCACTTTGATTCAAAAGCCGAAACTCCATTGTTCTTTTCTCTTCTTTCTTCTAAAAGTCGAAAACTCCATTATTCTTTTCTCTTTTTTCTTCTAAAAGCCGAAAATTCCATTATTCTTTTCTCTTTTTTCTTCTAAAAGCTGAAAACTCCATTATTCTTTTCTCTTCTTTCTTCTAAAAGCCGAATCTTTATAGATTTCTTCGAATCATCTTCTCTTCCTGATTTTCGCAAAAAGCCGGAATCCTCTAGGAGTAGCCGAATCTTCTCTTGTAAGATCTCGTAGATCTAAAAGCCGGAAACACTAGTTCCTGAATCTCATATCACTTTTCGGGATTTCAAGCCTTTGAACAACACATAGGGCAGATAGCTGCTGTGTTGGCTACGGATAGCGTTGACTTAGAAAGTCTCGTTCTAACGGTAATCAGGTGTGTAGATCTCTAACACACTAATTAAACTGTATTATGTATGTTATGGGCTAAAAGCCAGAAAAAGGCTGAATATTAATCTGAACTAAATATATGTTATGGGCTAAAAGCCAGAAAAAGGCTGGATAGACAGTCGGATTACCCAAAAAGGGTAGGCAAGGGATGCCAGGTACGTAATCATAGAAACTTCTCTATGTGTATCTATGTATGCGATAAACTGAAATCTCTTAGGTAATAAATTGCTTGATTTTGCATGTATGTATGCATGGGATGGGATGGATATGATGAAGGGGAAGGAGGTCGCATAGCGATCGGTGGCTTTGCCAAATAGGTCACATAGTGATTGGTCTTTATGACAGGCAGCTCAGCTGTCGAAATGCTACGATGTATTATTAAGGTCGCATGGTGATCGGTGGCTTTGCCACATAGGTCACACAATGATCGGTCTTTAAGACAGACAGCACAGCTGTCGATATGGTGTTTAGTGGTTGGCGGGTTGATTGTAGAAATCCCCAAGGTGTGATGGTTGGTACGGGTTGGTGTGTAGAGGATGGAATTCTAGGTTTGGGTTGGGCCATTCATCATTTATTATTTATCATGTAATTATGATTATTGCCATTGTGTATGGGCTAAGGCCATAATGTGTTTGTGGGCCCAAGCCTTCTATGTGTTTTCGGGATTTGCACACTGAGTCTTGGTGACTCACCCTATTATTTTTTTCTACTCTTTCAGCTGAGCAGTAGATCGTGGACATGGGAGCCGAGACGGACTCGAGGGGCCATCAAATTTTTATTTCTACAGATTATTTCGGTTTTCTTTAGGTTTTATTCTATTTTATCTTGGGAATATTATGTAATAAGGCCCCATAGTTTTTATTCAACTAAGTAGTTTTTAATGTTTTGCAACTTATGAATTTGTGTCAAAGGTTTTATCATACTTAACAATAATAATACAAAGGTTTTGCTTTTAAAATGTCACTTATTTATCTAAATAATGTCCAATTAACTTATGATTTCCAAAACCAACAAAGCAAAAGTTTTCAATGTACAACCCGTGGCATACCAGATCCGGTCATAGTGTTTGGGCCGGGTTTGGGGTGTTACATGCCACTAAGCCAGAAGCTCCTCTTGTGTCTAAAAACATGCCCAACTAAAGCTAAGTCTATGGCCAATGTCTAAATCAACTTAAAAAAAAATAAAACAAAAAGAAATGCAAGTGCCAAGACTTGAACCTTGGACCTCCTTCTTTCCTTGTGGCGTCACCCCCTTGTTCCTTAAGTGGCGTCACTTTGCCACTACACCACACACACCACTTGTGTCATTTTTCTCCACATTTTATTCTTAAAGCCTACTACTAACTCCCAGGGTTTTATTCACCTAAAACCAAAATTTTTCCTATGCCCAAGTTTGATCCCGGGACTTCATAGAAGCCCCCTAACCTTCCAAAATCCCTCACCTAATAGGTCCAACTTGCATTAAAACCATTCTCTTGTTCCCCAAAAATTTAAAAAAAAGTTCCTACGCTCAGGGCCCAAAAGGCCAATTCTCCTAGGCCCAATTTCGGGATGTTACATTCTCAAATGATCAACATTCTCATTTTCATCTTGGAAATATACCAAAATATCATCAATAAACACCACCACAAACCTGTCTAGATAGAGTTTGAAAATTCTATTCTTTAAATCCGTGAATGCTGTAGGTGCATTAGTCAAGCCAAACGACATCACAAGAAACTCACGGTGCCCATACCTGGTTCTAAAAGCTATCTTCGGTACATCTGAGTCTTTCACTTGCAATTGATAGTATCTAGAACGAAGATCTATTTTAGAGAACATAGTGGCACCTTTCAACTGATCAAACAGGTCTTTAATTCGAGGTAATGGATACTTGTTCTTGATTGTAACCCTGTTGAGCTGCCTGTAATCAATACACAGCCTCAACGATCCATCTTTCTTTTTTACAAACAGAACTGGTGCACCCCAAGGTGAATGACTAGGTCGAGCAAAACCCATATCTATCAATTCTTGCAACTGTGTTTTCAACTCTTTTAACTCTGTTGGGGCCATTCTATAAGGTGCTATTGATATTGGAGTTATTCTCAGAACAATATCTATAAAAACTTCCACTTCTCTAACCGGTGATAATCAGGGTAACTCTTCTAGAAACACCTCAAGAAACTCACAAACAACTGGCATTGACTTAATCTTCGATTCAGATACTTTAGTGTCCAACACATATGTAAGATAAGCATCATACCCTTTTCTGACATATTTCTGTGTTGATATAGCTGAGATTACATTAGATAACCCATCCAGTTTATCAAATTCAACATAAAGTAATTCACCATTCTGACATTTCAACATAATGTATTTTTGTTTACAATTCACCACTGCATCATGTTGAGTTAGCCAATCCATTCCCAAAATTACATAAAATTCATCAAAAGGTAGTAGCATCAAATCACCCGCGAAACAATAACCTTTTACCATCAATGAATAGTTTTTATAGATTTTATCTACCATTACAAACTGGCCTAGGGGGTTTAAGACTTTAACCACGAATTCAGTGGACTCAATAGATAAAGTTTTAACAGACACTAAATTCGTGCATATGTATGAATGTGTTGAACCAGGATCAATCAAAGTAGTAATATCAGTATCAAGAATAGAAAATGTACCAGTAATGACATATGGTGAAAAGGCATCTTCTCCTGCACAAATAGCATATGTCCTTGCGGGTGTTTGTGCTTCAGGCTTAACTATTAAATCTTTTGTAACGCCTCGACTACCACTAACATTGCAAGAGTGACGAGGTGGTCTACCTCTTAAATCGGGATTACTTAGCTTCAAGATCGGAACGATATCTTTTTCAAGTCTTTCTAGATAGTCTTTAAGATAATGGTCTAGAGAAGCATATTTATAGTAGGCTCCACTTCTCATACGACACTCCCCAAAATGAAATTTATTGGAATGTTTGCATTTAGGTTTGGGGTTACCGACACTTCCCGCACTTGTTACAGATAGAGGCGAAGATCTCAGATTAAATCGTTGAGAGCCTCGTTCTTTTCCAAAATACACTGTAAATGTGGTAGAACGATCATGGTATTTCTTTGATTTCTTTGAAGCAGATGATTGTGACTTACCCATAAATCTCTTACTAGAAGCCCGAGCTTCTCTCTTGCTTGTTTCTTTTCTTTACTTAATTCCTTGACTTTGTGTGCTCGATCGGGCAGTACTAAAAATTCCCTTAATTCAAGAATTCCAATCAATAGCTTGATGTCCTCATTTAATCCTTCTTCAAAATGTTTACTGATAAACCATAATAGTAACAAATTTTAAGCCCACATTTAGCATGCTTTTGGATGATTTATCCCTTAAATTATGTAATTTGGTGCTCTTAATCCTTTAATTTCATGTTTTATATTCAGGAGAGCATAGGAGGATGAAAATAATGAGAAACGGGCTTAAAATGGACCAAATAGGCCATATCACGAAATCGACATGGCCTGGGCCCAAGACCACACGGCCTGGCCACGATTCACATGGGCGTGTGCTATGGGCGTGTCCCTACTGCGGCCAAGAGGAGTTTTACTTGGATTAGGATACTTGGAGGCAAAAAAACACATTCCAAAGTCTATATAAACACCCAAATAGGAATTTCAATCAGATTAGGATACTTGGAGGCCAAGTAACACATCTCAAAGCCTATATAAACACCATAGGGGGCAACTTAAGCGGAGGAGTTCGGCAGAAGCCTTCTGCCAGGGCTTTTGTCAGGGCGTCCAGCTAGGCCAAGGAGCCGAGCCAGAGGGGTCAAAATTGAGGAATTTACTCGAAGAAAGCCAGTTGATTCATCTCGAGAAGCTGGAGTCATACTCAAGATAGAGGATGTCTCTTCAATTCCTTCACGGGGTTTTAGAGTTTTTCTTATATTTTGTTTTATCTTTTCTTTTGAGATGTATTCTTCTATTATTATGAACTAAACCCTCAGATACCTGAGGGGGATAAAACCTAAGATGAATCTTGTTATAGTTTGCTGAACTATATGATAAATACTTGATTTGTTCATAATTATGTGTTCTTAATTCTTGTTTTGATATTTCCAGAATATTAATTCAAGTGTGATGTGCTTAGGTGGTGGAGCAAAAGTCCCTGCCTAAGAGTAGATCTAGCATAGTTAAGCGGAGTGCTCGCGCGCCTAGAGATAGGGTGACGAAAATCTACCGGATTAGGGTCAAACCTAATATGGGAGTCCATAGATCGAGTTAATGCAATTCTAGGGGTTTTAATTAGAAAGAGATTTCAATTAATCAACCTAGGGTTAGACGGTAGTCGCCTCGAGAGAGGGATTAATATACGTTAGGGAATCCTACGGATCAAGTCAAGTGAATAAATCGTCTGGTTCAGAGTTAGATAACAAGTGAAGTCTAGGTGGATTCTTCCTCGGGTATTGTCTTAGTCAATTGGTTTTTTCTCACAAGTATTTTCTCCAAATTTCATTCTTCTTTGTCTTAGAGTTTTTACCTTAGTAGTTAGTTAATTTAGATTAAACAACAAATTCCCTCTGTTTTAGGCTAGATAATAAAAAGAAAGTTAGTATTAGTACTTTTAGTTCCTTTGGGCTCGACAATTCGGTCTTGCCTTAACTATACTACTATTCGATAGTGCGATTGCCTCACATCGTTGTCATAGTTAGTTTCCAGGTTCGTTCATTCTTTTTATAAATTTTTAAGACTCTGACATCGCATAAAACAACGATCAAGTTTTTGGCGCCGTTGCCGGGAACTAAAATATTAAGAACGCTCAATTTTTATTACTCTAGCCATATTTTATTTTTGCAATTAAATTTTATTTTTATTTTGCTAATTTTTCTTTTATTTGCTTTTGACAGGTAATTTTAGTTTATAGAGGAGATGGCACTGAATAACTATCAGTGGCAAATTATGAGGACAACACCAACAGAAGCCACCAGTGTCTTCAACCTCGACGTAGTAACCAGGCTATCAAACCAGGTAGAGCTTTTAAGTAAGAAAATTTGCGGTTTATGTGGTTCCTCGTAGGTACACCAAGTAATACAGTACGATATGCATGGAGGAGGGATGAACAATACAGAATATCCACCTTCTAGATCTTAAAATAATCCCTATAGTAACTCTTATAATCCAGGTTGGAGGAACTATCCCAATTTCTCATGGGGTGGCCAAGGAAATCAGCGACAACAACCCCCTCCAAACTTTCAACAACCACCCTACCCACAGGAAAAGAGCTGAACCTTGAGGAGATGGCGACGAAATTCATCACGGTGACAGAAACTCATCTCCAAAGTACCAAAACAGTACTCGAAAATCAAGAAGCATCGATTCAAGGGATCAAGAATCAATTAGGTCAGCTTGCTAAGCTGATCTCAGAACAACTACAAGAAAGCTTGCCAAGCAACATTGAAACTAACCTAAAAGAGAAAATCCAAGCCGTAACAGCTCATGACAGTGAAAGGCTAGTGGAATCTGACCCGAGGCAAGAGCCTGTGGTAAGTGAAGGTAAGGTTAAGGTAAGCCATGATTTACCAAACCCGGTAATTACAGAGTACCAAGCTCGTGTGCCATACCCCAATGCGATAAAGAAAGACCACATAGAGGAGCAATTCGGTAAATTTCTTAAACCTCCAAAGAAGTTACATATTAACTTGTCGTTTCTTGAAGCTCTTTCGCAGATGCCAGATCCTAGACCTCGTGTCAATAAAGAAGAAATTCATGAGGAACGAAAGCTTCAGATCGATGAACTAGACGAGTGGAAGACACACTTCAAAGAGAAACTAAATACACACGAAAAAAAAAATGAGGCAACTCCACGACAAACTTAATGAGGGGACAACCCAGCTTAAGATAGGAGATTAGGTACTCAAAATCTTCCCAGATGGAACAGTCGAGATAACTAATCCTAAATTCAGCACTTTGGAGGTAAACACTACTTGACTTAAACTATATATCAAAAACCGAATTGATCACATGAGAAAGGATTTTCACCTCCTCAAACCACCCTGATTATGCGAATGAGAGGTAAGTCTAGCTTAATACTTTAAACAAGCGCTTCTCGGGAGGCAACCCGAGCACTAACCCTACTAATTAGTTTAGTTTTATTTATTTCCATGTTTAGGCACAGGTTTTCCATACTCACACGGCCTTGCACATGGCCGTGGCTGTGGCCGTGTGGGCACCATAGGTAGGTAAAAGGGCATGGCCATAGACGTGTGGCAACAGGACAAAATTTTTCCCAAAACACGGGCTACATCTCTATTTGAACCCCCTTCTTCCTTTTTCTTTTCCAATTACCTTTCTTCTTTCATTCTCCATTATTTACTTTTACTTTTATTTTTATTTTCTTTATTATTTTCTTCTTATTGCTCATGCCATTTAGATTTAGCTTAGGATACAATAAAATCAAGCCAGCTGCTTCGAGGATACAAATTCAAACGGTTCGAGGCGATCCCCCACGTTCACCTCTACCAATCCTATCTGGTTTCTTTTCATTAACTCCATCCAAAATTCAGGAAGTTTCACTTCTCTCCCTATCTTATGATTTTATTATTATTTTGATATTATCTATCTTTGTATATTGAGGGCAATGTACATCTTAAGTGTGGGGGGGTTAACCATAGTATTATTTGGAAATCCCTGAATTATGCCTTGTTCTAAAGTAATTTTCTCATATTATGATTAGAATGAAATTTCTTTTGATTTATGATTTTTATTGATGTGTTTCGGATTAAGTCATAGTTAAGTGTGCATCGATGATTAAATTTGAAGGATACTAGAGAATCTAGCATGATAAGTCTATTTTTCAAAAATTAAAATTTTTGCTAGGTTGTCAACCTGAATCTAATCATTACCTTGAAGTATAAAATTTACAAGATTGATATCAAATACCCATAACTTTTGTGAGATTTTGAGCCTTGTAGAGCATATATTCTTTTTCTTGCTCACTTTTTGATTATGAGTGTGTCAACATTGATTTGTTATTCTAGAACTTGCATCGATTATACATGTCGAGACCACACCTTTGATTTGATATACAGAGATGATAAAGGCACCTAGGTTTTAACCCACTTACTCCACTAAAAGCCTACCTTCATAATTAACCCCTAGTGAACCCCGTTGATCCTAACAACCGATTTATTGACTCACCCACTAATATTAACCCAAAAACCCTTTGTATTTGTTATCACCATTCATTGACTACCTTTTTGTCGAGATTTGATTTTGAACAATTTCTTAACTACGTTCTATATTTCAGTTGTTAAAGTTCTTTCTTATTATATACTTGACTTGTTCTTAAAAAAACGAAGTATATTCAGTATTTGTTCTATGTAATCGAGCTTATACGTTTAAAACTCTACATCTTGAAGAAGAAGCTCGTATTATTAGTAATGAAGTTTTCAATTGATGTAAGTAATTAGGATTAGTTCATTTTTTCTAGTTAGGCAAATTGTCAAATTCAATCTCGATTCTAACCTTTTAATTCAGCCTTTATCCACAACTTTAACCCAAGCCCCGTTACAACCCTTTCAAAGACTTTTAATTTGGGTATCATCTCATATTATAATGGTGGAGATCTGATTTTCATGCAAGCCTATGGGATTAACTCTTCATGTTTGACTTTTGAATGCTTAATTCTGAACCTTAAACACTTGGAGTGATTTGAGTGAATCTTTAGTGAGGATGTCAATTCTTGTCGATTTTGAATCAGAAGTGATTATTTAGATGAGGGGAAACACCTATGTTTTTGTGCTACAAATGTATGACTTAGATTGTTTGAATTTTAGGACTCTTTGAGTTTAATTATCCATGTATGAATTATCTTTGAATTATGATGAAACACTATTAATGAATATTATGAATCGAGGAAGTTTGTTTTAATTATGAGTTGAGAATTTTGCTCGAGGACAAGCAAAAGCTTAAGTGTGGGGGTATTTGATAAACCGTAATAGTAACATATTTTAAGCCCACATTTAGCATGCTTTTGGATGATTTATCCCTTAAATTATGTAATTTGGTGCTCTTAATCCTTTAATTTCATGTTTTATATTCAGGAGAGCATAGGAGGATGAAAATAATTAGAAACGGGCTTAAAACGGACCAAATGGGCCATATCACGAAATCGACATGGCCTGGGCCCAAGACCACACGGTCGTGCCTCCTTATCCGACCTGAACACGGCCTGGCCACGATTCAGATGGGCGTGTGCCATGGGCGTGTCCCTACCGCGACCAAGAGGATTTTTACTCGGATTAGGATACTTGGAAGCAAAGAAACACATTCCAAAGTCTATATAAACACCCAAATAGGAATTTCACTCAGATTAGGATACTTGGAGGCCAAGTAACACATCTCAAAGCCTATATAAACACCCTAGGGGGCAACTTAAGTGGAGGAGTTCGACAGAAGCCTTTTGCTAGGGCTTTTGCAAGGCGTCCAGCTAGGCCAAAGAGCCGAGCCAGAGGGGTCAAAATTGAGAAATTTACTCGAAGAAAGCCAGTTAATTCATCTCAAGAAGCCGGAGTCATACTCAAGACGGAGGATCTCTCTTCAATTCCTTTAGGGGATTTTAGAGTTTTTTTATGTTTTGTTTTATCTTTTCTTTTGAGATGTATTCTTTTATTATTATGAACTAAACCCTCAAATACCTGAGGGGGATGAAACCTAAGATGAATCTTATTATCGTTTGCTGAACTATATGATAAATACTTGATTTGTTCTTAATTATGTGTTATTAATTCTTGTTTTGATATTTCCGGAATATTAATTCAAGTGTGATGTGCTTTGGTGGTGGAGCAAAAGTCCCTGCCTAAGAGTAGATCTAGCATAGTTAAGTGGAGTTGGTCGCGCTGTAACACCCCAAACCCGGCCCATTTAATCCGACTGAATTTGGAATGCCACTGCGGAACACTTTCGAAAAACATTCTTACTTAAGAGGTAAACCGTTTAAAATTTGTTGAGTTCAGTAAAACATTTTCGTGACTTGTAATATTCTAGGTAAAAATTGAAGTTTGTTATAAAAAAAAAATATCGGATTCAAGCTTTACTTGAGAAAATAAAACCATTTGCAATCGACCTTTAAACTAACTTTCCGTAATTGGGCATAATAATAAAGATGCTTAATAAAATACTTGAACACTTTAGTGGGCCTTTTTACAATACACACTTGATTAAAATACTGAAATTATAGATGGTAATTAATCAAACAAAACGTCCCTTTTCATAAAAGTCCATTTCTTCATGGCCACCTTTGTATCCTCTCCGACCCGGTCCAAGTTTTACGCGCCACCTGAAAGGGTTAAGAAAATTGAGTGAGTCACCAAGACTCAGTGCATAGTTAATACACATGTCCTCACATATGGGCTTGGCCCATATCCACACAATCCATATATATATATAAACATGCAATTATAAATATGCAATTATGAATATACATTTTTAAATATGAAATTAAGAAGCTCAACCCACATAGTGATCCACATATCCTTCTTTGGCACACTTATTTCTTAAGGTCGTAGCCAAGCCACTGATCCCATAGGAATCTCACATATCAATCAGTTCACTAATCATCAAGCACAAATGTAGCACGAGGCTAGCATTAAACCACTCACATAGTGTACACCCTTTTCTCCAATAGTCACATCACAAGTCTCATGCGTGCGTAAATGTACCATAGCAACATTTTGTACGAAACAAATATATATATTATATACCATGGTCACATATTACTCATAACAATATACATCACATGCCATCACTTTATTTTACATTCATCAATACTCAATTATTATCGCAAATCACTAAAAAGTTAATATCATAGCCATTAACTTGATTAATCGATTACTCACCTTGGGTATCCACACTCTTAGCCTTCATCTCGGCTAACATGCATAACATTTACATTTATATAAAATAACACATACGACACATATAACAATTAACAAACAGGAGTACAGTGCGATAACTACGCACCTGACTATAGCGAGATTCTGATTTATCGATTCTGACAAAGTCTAAAATCCCGAGAGCTTCTGTTAATTCTATCGATTAGCCCCTAGAACACATAACCGAAATCGGTCACACTTAGTACCAATAACATGGCCTTAGGCCGAATGCCAAGAGTCATTTACCTTTAGCACATAAATTCTCGAAAGAGTCATTTGTGCTCCTTATCACTAGCTACACACAAATAGAGCACCTCATTATAGCCTTATACACATTCGGCCACAACTAAGGTCAACATTAGGTTATTATCAAAACCCAAAACATAGCCTATGGCCGAAAGTCATACTTCCTTACCTTGCTTATTTCGATCCCGAAACACCATTTGTTCTTATCGATTAGCTCTCGAAGTCATCGAAGGTCCTACTAAAATATTGTTAGAATCAACTATTACACAATCTTTATAGACAAAAGCTCTTGGCCGAATATTACACTTACCATTTCCTTGGATAGTCGAACCTTGAAGACTCCTTTTTAAAGCCCTAACACTTGTCACTTCTAAGAACTTAATGCACATTATGCCCTCTTTAGAAATCAAGGTTTAACCTTTGATTTTGGGCACTTTAATGGAAAGAAACCCAAACCGATGGCTAGGAGAAAACTTACTTACTACTCCATGATGCTTGTGAAGTCTCAAAAATTTTGCTTGTCTTTGTAGTTTCCAATATCCCTTGAATAGCCGAAACCAATAGGCTCCTTTAATGCTTCCTTGTAGTTTCAGCTACCATCTTGAGGATTCGGCCCCAAGGATTTTGAAGTATAAAAAAAAAGAAAAGGGGATCGAAAGATTCGGCAATAGTGCCTAGCATGTTCGGCTAGCAACAATGAAAGGAAACCATGCAAGCACATTAGCTAGCCGAGAGCTTCCTAGCTCCTTCTAAAATCGAAGCTCAAGCATTGCCCTCTCTCGGTCAAGAGCAAAAAGGAAAGAAAGAGAAAGCAAAACAAAACAATGGCCACCTTCCTTGCTTTTCCTTCCAAACCGCAGCTCAGTCTCCCTCTCTTTCTCTCATTTTCGGCCAAGACAACAATGAACGGGGAACAAAACAAAGGTTTTGGCCAAGCTTTCCTCAAACCCAAGGCCGGAATGAAGGTCTCTAAAGAGTTTACTATTCGGCCATGCACCAAAATGCCAAGAAAGGAAGAACCAAAAATCAAATTTCGGCCATGCTTGTGCAATATTCAAAACGACCATGCTACCCTCTTTTTCCAAAACCAAGGCCGGCCAAGTTTCCCCCAAAGCATGCTTTCCCTTCCATTTTCCCATACATTAAAAATTATTAAAACACAAAAAAAATACCAACCCATGCCGCACATGCTCTCCTTTTGTTAAGTTCAATATTGTTTATTTTATTATTCTATCACCTTTCCTATATTTTCATAGAAAATGATAATAACAACAAAGTTATAGACTTTCCCATAATTCTAAGCAAAAATAATAAAATATAATGGTTTAAACCCATACTTTTGCAGCTTTGAAATAACCAACAAAATAAATAATAAAAACAATAATATAAAAGTTTGAAGCCCCATGCTTCCAAAACAATTTAAAATAAAAAGAAGAAGAAACTCTTTTCATGCGTGCATGTTGCATGCGGCATGCAGCCACTTCACGTCAGCAAGAAAAAATCAAAACCACACTGCGCTCTAGGGTCTCGAACCCGAGACCTGGAGAAGACACATCCATGCCCCAGCCACTCGGCCTCTTATTCATTTCATGCAATAATCTCATCGGAATTTCTTTTAAGCCTTACTTTCGCTGGCTCCGTAAACTTTAGTGCTAAAAGCAAAATAGAATTCTTTAAGTGCGAACTCCAGGACTCGAACGCGAGTCCCCTTTTGACGCAGCTCTCAAGCCAAGTCCTTAACCATTCGGCCACTTTGAATTTCATGACAATATCGCATCACATTTACTTTTTAAACCCTTACTCGCAAGCATCCTTTACTTGGACGCAAAAACAAAATAAAGCGCAATTAAGTGCTGCCTTCAGGACTCGAACTCGAGTCCTTGCGAAGGTCTTTTGCTGCGCTAGCGTCCTTGCCACCTCGCCCAGGCTCCATTTTGTGACATAAATCACCTCGATTTCTTTTTAAGGCCTTCTTTAATGTAGCGCCTATTTGCCAAAATAAAAATGCTTATGCGCCCCATGCCAATCGAACCCCTGACCAAATTTGGCGCTGACCCTTAAGTGGCACACGGAAGCCACTTTACCAGGGGGATTATTATGCCACAGCCTATCAAAATTTATTCATAAGGCCTCCTTGCCCAAATTTCACTTTTAGCCCAAAATTTTCAAAATTTCCAAAACACTCTCATTGCAATCCGAGAGTTTTAGGAACTCTAATAACACATTAAAATCATTCTTGAGGCCCACTAACACTTGAGTTATTTACCAAACTCGCAACCCCTATTTCGGGATATTACACGCGCGCCTAGAGATAGG
Organism: Gossypium australe; assembly: GCA_005393395.2. Lineage (NCBI taxonomy): Eukaryota > Viridiplantae > Streptophyta > Magnoliopsida > Malvales > Malvaceae > Gossypium > Gossypium australe. The sequence goes on along the minus strand of CM016625.1, from coordinate 82,394,982 downwards.
GTGACGAAAAGCTGTTAGATTAGGGTCAAACCTAATATGGGAGTCTATAGATCGAGTTAATGCAATTCTGGGGGTTTTAATTAGAAAGAGACTTTAATTAATCAACCTAGGATTAGACGTTAGTCGCCTCGAGAGAGGGATTAATATACATTAGGGAATCCTACAGATCAAGTCAAGTGAATAAATCGTCTGGTTCAAAGTTAGATAACAAGTGAAGTCTAGGTGGATTATTCCTCGGGTATTGTCTTAGTCAATTGGTTTTTTCTCACAAGTATTTTCCCCAAATTTCATTCTTCTTTGTCTTAGAGTTTTTAGCTTAGTAGTTAGTTAATTTAGATTAAACAACATATTCCCTCTATTTTAGGCTAGATAATAAAAAGAAAGTTAGAATTAGTACTTTTAGTTCATTTGGGTTCGACAATCTGGTCTTGCCTTAACTATACTACTATTCGATAGGTGCGCTTGCCTCACATCATTGTCATAGTTAGTTTCCAGGTTCGATCATTCTTTTTATAAATTTTTAAGACTCTGACATCGCATAAAACAACGATCATTTACACATATCAGCCTCAGTCGGAACCCATTCCCTGGCATACTTTCTCAATCTAACAAATTCTCGTTCGTACTCATATACAGTCATATTTCCCTATTTGAGAAATCTTTTAAATATACTTCTTTCTGAATTTCATTTGGAAAGACTCCCATGTAACATTTCCCTTGGCACAACAGAAACCAGAGTATTCCACCACTAATAATGATACGAACCGGCTTGGGATGAGTTGAAATGTATGCGGGTTGCCCAATCGTCTACGAGGAGGACATCAAGCCTTCGGAATATTATCGGAAAATATGGATGAATTTGCGGAAGCTTTAAGTGAATAAAAAGGAGATGGTTCGGTGTAATGGAATGAAATAAAAATAAAATAGATAAAAGATAATTTGATGGAAATGGATAAAAGAACTTAAACGAGAAACGATTCAACACTAAAAAGTGTCACCCCGGATTCTATAATGTTTAAGGTGGAAAATGGTAATCGATGATGGAAATACGAACTTAACTTAGGAAAGATTCAACACTATATAACAGTGTCACCCTGTTTCTTATATCGTTAAGGTGAAAAGATGAAGATAGGTTGATGAACGCCACACCAAAGGGAATTTGGTGATAAGTTCAAACAAGCCGAAGACGCCACAAGCAAGCTTGATAAGTCTAACGAAACTTGTACGAAAACGAAGAGGAGATGAACTCACTCAAATGAACAAAGTTCATGAAATTTCATTACCAAAATCTGAATTCTGAATTCTCCTTACAAATGAAATAACCAAACTATTTATAGCCGAATGGCTAAAATACCACCCTTGAAAAAAATTAAATTCCCATAAAAAAATCAAAGCATTGCCGTCCAAAGTGGTTGTGCTTCTAAGCCATACACATGCTAATTATTTATTCCAAGCCGTCCACATGTTTCCTTCACTCTTGTTTTTAATTTAAAAATTCCATGGCCCTCCCATAATATTCCTTCCATAGTTGCCGTCCATCACTTAGCTTGTGTTCATGGTTCTTGAATTATTCGGCCAAGGGAATTGGATGATATCTAGTCACCTTTGGAGGCATAGTGATATGAAAAAAAAAAAAAAGAAGTAAAACATGGGTACCTTGGTTTTGTCCCCACGCATGCCACAAACATCCATTAACAAAAGAAATGTCTAGCATGGGAACACTTAAAACATGGGAATTTTTAATTCCCTTTGCCGTCCATCATAAGAGAAATGGTGCCATCAATTCATTTGTTTAATCCACCATTATCTTGCCATCCATTACCACTCAACACACATGCATTAATTTATTCACCCATAATTTCCATGTGCCTTCCAAGTCCATAATATTCCTTCACCAAGCCGTCCAAGCTTTTGAGCACCAAAGCTTTATGTTGTTCAACATGTATCCATTATCCAATAAAATAATCATGATTCCATTTCATACCATTTCATGCTCTAATGTGTCCACCGTCTATGCACCTTCAATTTAGCACATGTCTTTTAAAGGATTTTTAAATCTCAGCCCATGCTCCAATTAATTTAATTATTCAAAAGTATTGCCATTTTTTAATCATCCATTAATCCCCCTTGTTGCCGTCCATGCTATCTCCAATTGACTTTAAGTTTGTTTCTTCCAAGTTCAATTATTCTCCATGCCTTTCATCCAATTGATGTGTGCCGTCCCATGGTCAATGTACCTACAAAGAAAAATACGAGAACCAATTTAATTCAAATGTATGTTCAGCCGAAATAAATTTTAATAAAACCTTAGACACCCTAATTAACACATAAACTAAGTTAAAACAAATTTAATAAAGTCTTAAACAAGACATATTAAATTTGTCTATGGCTAACACAAACATATTAAAACACGCAATCACTAGCACATATTAAATTATTTAATTAACTTAAACTAAATTAATTAAATTTCATTCCAGCAATTTAATTAACTCAAACTAAGTTAACTAATTTTTATTCCGACAATTAACTAATTAAAATGAGCTAAGAGTGAGCTAATAACGAGCTCAATGAGCTGGAATGAGCTCGGATGAGCTTAAATTGAGCTCAAATGAACTAATCCGGCTCAATTTGGAAGTGCACCAGAGTGCATATCCGCTTCACGGCACTTGGGGCATTGAAGTCGAGCTTCATTGACATAGAATTCGTTGGCGTCCCAGGCGTGCTCGTATCATCCCCTCCCTCTTCAAGACGATTCGTCCTCGAATCGTCCCGTTGGTTGTCCGAATAGAACTCCTTGCTCGTCTTTCCTCGATCAAACAGGACGGATAATAATCATGATACCTGAAAAGATAACCAAGAATTAGCAAGATCGGGTTCAAAAAAACTTGCAATCCGGATATGCGCATCACAAGACAAATAGTTCTCAGGCAAACAAGTATAAATACATTATCATACAAAAGGAACAATGCCTTATCAAATTTGTGGAACAAAATAGGATAAGCTTCAACACATGCATACGATGTAACACCCCAAACCCGGCCTAAACATTACGACCGAATCTGGCATGTCACATAAAAGGGTTGTTTAAAAACTGAGCGTTTGTTAAAAAGTTCGTATTCTTTTTGAAACTCCGCGTTTTGTGGTTTGTTTATAAAAGCCAATTCATTCAATGCCCACTTTACAAAGTTGTTATTAATTTGAATAAAATTGTATTTGTTGTGAAAATCGAGTTTAAGTAATTTTGAATAAAAACGGTTTATTATCATTTCAGGAAAATCCCATATTGAACATGAAATAGTAAACAGTAACCAAATTGAAAGCTAAAACCAAATAAAATACCAAAGGCCTTATTACATATCAAAATCCCAAAATTAAAAGTAAGTTTAAATATAAGAAACGAGTTTACGAGAAAACATTGCATGTAACACCCCAAACCCGGTCAATACGCCATGACCGAATCTGGCATACCACGAAGAAAAACGTTTTGAAGAAAAACGAGTTAACGATTAAATTTTTGTGAAAAACTCTTTGTTAAACTTTGTTTGTAGAAAACAAGTGTATAATAAATTGAAGCTAATAATTTACTTTTGAAAACCTCAATATAAGTCTTAAAAACTTAGTTGCAAATCCATAGATTAGAAAACCTTTTAATATTTTAAAGAAAACAAAGTGATTAGGTTGAAAACTGTATCTAAAAGAAATTTGGAAAAGTTGAGTTTTATGAAAATAGTATGAGTTATCGAAAATACTTAAGATGTTAAAATTATCAAATGATTTATGTTACCCGATGGTAACGTTTTAAAAACCATCGCATTTTGTAATTTAGAAAACTTTATGCTCAAATTATTATATCAAACATGTAATTTGTAAGCCAAATTTAAACCAAATCCAAAACATATAAATAATCCAAAACATAAATAAACAGGCCTTATTACAAATCCATAAAATTATGGAAACTAAATTAAAATAAAGTACCCAAATGGAAGTTCATGTAAAACCAAATTTTATTGCATGGCCTCCTCGAGTTCATCCGACTCCTTATCCGCGATCTCACGAGTCACCTGAAATGATATCCCACTAAAGGGTGAGTCAACAGACTCAATGTGTAACAATACACTAAAAGTCCAATCGATCATAGCAATAAAGCCCATAATATAGCAAATAATAATTGATTAAATCACATGTACATATAAAATGAAATGCAATCCCGAACCCAACTTAGATATCCATCCGCCACACACCACCCGTACCTACCAATCACACCGTGGGGATTACTAAATCGACCCTCCATCCGCTACACACCATCAAAGGCAGTTGCTGCAGTCAACATGCACATTGCCCTTATAATTGTGGCATAGCCACCATATAACTGTGACAGAGTCACCGGATTCATAGTATGTGACCGAAGTCACCGGATTCATAATATCGTGACCAAAGTCACCGGATAATGTGGTAAAACCACCGGAACACTTCCCCTTTCAATATTACCCATATGCCCATCCAATAACATATTATTTCAATATCATACCATATACCCCCAAAATCATATCGGAATCGTACACATTTCATATTTATGCTTATAGCATTATTAATGATGCAGATATCATGCCTTGTACATTATCCCAGAATCATAACCAAATATCGAATATGTCTCATATTAAAAGTTTATACAAAAAGCTAAGGAATAACGTACCTGAACTCACTGTACCATTGAATGGTACCCGAAGCCATAATCATTTATATTTCTTTATAAACACACATTTTTTTATCAATAATACTATTAATCTATTAGAGTTTTAGTGTAAGCTACACACCTGATAATAGTGATAACTAAACTTTCCCGTTCGTCGATACCTTCGGAATCTCAAACAACATCTATACGTGATTTCTTTCCGATTGATGGTTCATAACCCGATGAAGAACCACGAACAAACAATGGCTCGGGGGTACGAACGACTTCAAATAATCGATTATCGCCGGCACAGGGTCCACATCCCGGTGGAAAGTCTCGGACTCCCGACACAGCCCTTCGTTTGAAATTTGAGGGTATAGCAGAACCACCCCTCTTCCAAACACTATTTACCGCTCTTTTCGATCCCATACTTGATTGCCCCAAAAATCTAACGTTCACGGAAAGAAGATAAAAATCAAGCGATAGAGTCCCCTAAAACGAAATCGATTAGTAGACCATCTAAAACGATATAACAAGTATAAAGATCCTTACCTTAACACTTCGATTCAAATCCGAAAATCGTTACTTGCCTAAGGAGTTGTCAAAATCCTTGAATGATAATATCCTTTTCCACACGATCTAAGAATGGCTATAGTCGACTATCAATAAAGAAATAATCAACACTCCACTATACCACTACCAAAATAAAAAGATTTGTTTGAAAGAGAAGAGGTAAAGAAAATTCGGTCAAAAAGAACCTCTCAAGACAAAACAATTTCGGCAATATGATTGAGTGAGACACATTTAGGATTCGGCTAGATTCAAGAAAAGAAAGGAAAATAAAATGAAAATAAAATAGGAGAATTCGGCATGAGCAAGCAATGGAAGAAAAGAAAAGAGAATTGAGAGGATGAAGATTCGGCCAAAGAAAAGTAAAAGAAGAAATGTAGATTTTGAACAATATGAAAAAGAATGAAAAAGAGAGATGAGAACAAGAGAGGTTGTTTTCGGCTACAAAGAAATAAAAGATGAGAGGGAGATACCAAAGAAGATTCGTCCAAAAGACTTTAGGAAGAAAATAGAGAGAAGTTGGTAAAGTTCAAAGAGTTTTCGGTTTTGACACAAAGCAAAGATTAAAGGCCAAAACTAAAACAAAATTGAACCTAATGCCCAAGGCACAAATTCGGCTAAGGAGGAGAGCTTTGGAGAGGAAAAGAGAAAAAAAATACCAAAAGATGAACAAAAAGCTCAAAAACACAAAATGCTAAAATTGACCAACTAAACCCCCCCAACTTCTAACAACATTCGGCCACCCCCCTTAGCCACACATGCCGTCCACATACATGGACAATTAGCCATTAAAAAGCTTTCAAAAAACCTCACCTTAAACCAAGCCTTATGTCCCCTATCCTTCCTTAATCATATGATTTCTTTCCCAAAGTTCAAGCTTTCCTAAATTACTATTCAACTTGCCATAAAAATTGAAAGTCCAACTTACCTTAATTAGAGCTTGGCCGACACTTAATGCTAGGATGTACAAAAATAAAATCCTCAATATGCTTTCCATGCTACTCGAACCACTTCCCTCAAGCAACCTTTCAAGCTCCTTATCCACTATGCCACTAACTCCTCATGTGCTTTAATTTAACACTTAAATTAACTTAAGTGTCAAGTTCACTTAGTCCACTTCATTAAATAAACCATACTAAAAATTATTCTAACTTCCTAAATAAAATCAAGCCTTCACAAGACTATGCTAAGCACCCAAAAATTTTACCCGAGCTAACTCAAGTTACAAGATGATACACAAATTTTTCCTAAAGCCCAAGGTCCAATTGGCCTAATCCTACTAGGCCCAATTTCGGGATGTTACATTGCAGGGCCACCACAAGTCTGCCTCGGCTCCCCAAATCCGCGGTCTAATGATTACCTAAAACATTTAAAAAGAGGGGGTGAGTTTACGAAAACTCAGTGTGTGTTTCCCCTTACGAGTGATAACTGGGCCTAAGCCCATAGAAGCAGATTGGGCCTTAGCCCTCACAATAACATACTTGGCCGAAGCCCACATAAATCGAATCGGGCCGTAGCCCTAACATCACAGTATAGCAGATAGCACATGCCAAATGATGCAAAACCCATTCTCTAGTCATATTCGGCCATAAGCCCATAACATAGCATATCGAACCATAGCATATTAAATCACATGTACATATAAGAATGAAAATGCAATCCCGAACCCACTTAGGTATCCATCCTCTACACACCACCCGTACCTGCCAATCACACCGTGGGGATTACTAAATCGAGCCTCCATCCGCTACACACCATCAAAGGCAGTCGCTGCAGTCAACTGCACATCGACCTTATAATCGTGGCATAGCCACCAGATAATGTGACAGAGTCACCAGATAGCAATTTGTGACATTAGTCACCAGATTCATATTATGTGACATGAGTCACCAGATAATGTGACAGAGTCACCAGATAACAATTTGTGACATTAGTCACCAGATAATGTGGTAAAAACCACCAGAACACTTCCCCTTTATCATTATCACCCATATGCCCATGCGTCATACAAAATATGCAGAAATCATGCAATATACCTTACCCAAATTCATAACGAATTCACACATGTGTCATATATGCAAAACATATATCAAATATATGAATAACATGAGTTACCATCATAATCAGATAGACATAAAACAACAATATCAAGCTAATCAACCTCTAATGGTATAATCGTAATTTTACCTACCAAGGGTATTTTCGTAATTTACCCACCAAGGGTATTTTCGTAAATTCACACCTGCAATGGCCTTTTCGAAGGCCTAATGTCGCCACTAGTGACTCAGCTACCATTTCCGGTTGTACCGGACAATTGGGCCTAAAACCCGATTTCGGCCCATCCGGGCCTACACGCTCGTGTGGCCCATCTAGCACAAATCTAGCCACGTATATAAGTTCCACCTAGTCTAGTTCAACATATACTAAACAATCATACAATTTACTCATATGGGCCCACTTTGGCCCATCGAGGCCCAAGCAGCCCCAACCCACAAGAATACTATTGATGGCCTCAACTATCGCGTCGAAGCCCCACACATGCGCTTGCACGCTCGTGTGGCTACTATTGCCATGACCGGCACTTCGGCATTTGCCCCTCTACAACTAGAGTTGAGAAGTACACACACACCTGATAGGAATCTGGTGCTAATCCGCGCTCCGGCCACTCTTGTGCCCAAACGCCCTCCAAGGTATGTTAACTCTCCTCCTGGAATGCTCTTTATATAGCTAGCTCTTCACCTTCCTTCTTTGTGTCTTTCCGATGTGGGATCCCTTCGTCAGTAGAGTTTAAATTCAACTGAAACTCTTGCCGTCCAATCCGCAAAATAAGTACTCCTTTGCTTCTCACGAGATTCGAACCCAGGCTCCCTTGCAACATAATCCACGCCGCTAACCACTTGTGCACAAGCTCCTCTTATGTCTTAAACCATACGCAACTAAATATAAACTATGGCCCAAATTCTAAGATCCAAGTAAAAAGAAACCAAAATGCAAAAGCCAAGACTTGATCCTTGGACCTCCTTCCTTCCTTGTGGCGTCACTCCATTGTCCCCTAAGTGGCGTCACTTTGCCACTACACCACACACTCCTTTTGTGTCATTTTTTTCCATATTTTATTCTTAAGGCCTACCTGCCAACTTCCAGGGTTTTTTTCACCTAAAACCAAAATTTCCCCAAAGCCAATATTTGATCCTGGGACTTCATAGAAGCCCACTAACCTTTCAAAATCACTTACCTAATAAGTCTAACTTGCATTAATGCCGTTCTCAAAAATTTTAAACGCTACTACGCCTAAGGCCCATTGGGCTCAATTCTCCTAAGCCCAATTTCGGGATGTTACATACGATTTGAATGGATTCTACAAGTCAAAATCATCATGCAAATAGTGAATCAATTGATATTCATAAGTTTCACAAGCAGGTAGGTGATAAAATTCACATGGCACACGAATTTGAACATCTAAATCTTGCCTTGTACGGTATTTGAAATCACTCGCACTTAATTCACAAGAATTTCCGAACTCAAGGATCATCTTGTCATCCATTAAAATAGATAGGCCAACAATAAGCAAAATAGAACATTTAAGAACTTCATGATCTAAATGATTTACAAGATAAAAATCAGTATCATGTGTTCTATCAACATCCAAAACAGATAGTCCATTATGAAACATGATAGAACAATGAAGAACATCACGTTTTAAAGATTTTACAAGAATGGATTCAGCAACGTGATTCTCATCAACATCCAAAGAAAACAAAATGGGTTCATAGGTTTCAAGTGTCTTACCTTTGGGTGTTGAAAGACAGAAATCGACTTTACCTTTACGTGCGGTATGGCAAAAGTCATTCTTACCTAGTTTGTCTTCACAAGCTGAAAATCGAAGATCGAATTTACCTTGCTCGATCAAGACGAACCTTCTCTCCTCGGGCATGTAATGTAGTCGATGCTTTATTCGCGAATCAATATTTTTCAAACAAAATGGGAACTCCATGTACACGAATTGCATATACAAACACAAAATTTGCTTAAGGAACGAATAAAAACTGAAAACAGGGTTGATAAAATTCGTTACCTTATTCAGAAACCAAGTATCGAATCGATGGGAATTTCTCACACACGATTGTTGAGACTTGATTTTTCCACAAAATATATCGGATGATAAAAAACATATTCTCGGTTTAAAAACATGGGTCTGATTGTTTAAGTTAAAATGTAACAATGGTTTCACTAAATCAAACATGTTAAACCAATAGGAATTGTGCAAACTCTAGATCAAACGATCAAAATTCTTGACGAGTTTCAAAACTGATTTACAAAAACTCAAAGATTTCGTATTAAACAATGAACAAATCTTGTAATAACCACAATCAAGCAAATTGGGATTAAAAGAAAAATCATCGTCGTACCTGAACGAATCTTGCACTTGTTGAATAGACGTTACTCCCCCTTCACACTTTGCTTCACAATGGTTATTATGGGGTAAACCCGTCTTACCATCTTCCTTACCTTCGGGCTCGTGTGGTTCGACTACATTTTCAACTTTACCCTTTTCGATCAAACAGAAACGTCGCTCGTCGGGAAGGTATTGTAGTTGGCTTTCGTCACTCGATTTCTCAAAAACCTGAAAAGAAGAAGTAGAACAAGTGCAAACTTCAAGTGGGTTAATTGATTCAACACTCTCTTTTTCTCGTTCGTGTTGTTCTTTTTCTTTTTTCTTTTCAATCTCAATTTCTTTTTCAACTTCTTTCTCTTTTTCAATTTCTTTTTCTTGTTTCTTATTTTTATTTTCTTTTCTCTCGAACTCTTTTTCCAAGTTCTCTCTCTTTATTTTCTCAAGTTCATTCCATATTTGCTCATTTTCTCTCATGATCTTCTCTTGCCTTTCTTTTCTTTTTTGTTCTTTTTCTCTCTTCCTTTCATTACAAGAAGAAGAGGATTCAAAAGAATCAAAATGAGTAAAATTTTGTTCAAGAGAAGGGATAGTGTTCTCATAGGTATCTCGATAAGTTCTTCGGGAACGTTTATCCAATAGAGACATCGTTGAAGCAGAAGAGGAATAACTTGTTCCTTCTTGTTCGTCGCCTCGAAAGGATTCAAACTCGTATCTTTCTTCTCTCCATCTCGAAGGTCGCATTGAGTAGGACTCTCGATAATAGTCTCTTCTAGAATAGTCTTTGGTTGGATATTGCCGTGCTATTCTTAACTCCGTCCTTTGTGTTGAAGAAGTTCGCCCTTGATGATAGGAAGATGGGAGGTACCGCTTGCGCATCATATCTTTCATTTCGGACCACGTTAATATTGGGTGCTCTCCATTTCGTTTTTGACTCTTGGTGAATTGATCCCACCAAGTCATGGCATAATCGGTGAAACTATTTTCCTCCAGCCTTACTTTCTTGCTTTCCAAATAATCGTGGTACCTAAAAACCATTTCTACTCGCATTTCCCATTCGAGGTATGCATCCGGATCAGCTCTACCTTGAAATGGTGGAATGTTTGACTTGTTATTTTTCTTGACGTCATTAAAACATCCTTGATCTCTAAAGCCTCGGTTTCTTTGATCATGATGCCTTGCGCTTTGGTTGTATGATGGATCGAACCAATCGCCATCTGTAATACTTCTTCTTTCAAAATATAAAGACATGCTATCGTTGCTGAAAGAAATATGTTATCAAGAAAAAATAAAATAAAATAAAAAAACATAAAAAGTTAAAAATACCTTACCACAAAAAAAACTCACAAGTCACTCACAAAAAAAAAATTGCTCAAACTCATACTTTCACTCGTATAAGGCTTTTTTTTAATGAATCACTCGTGCCTTTTACCACTCAATCTCGTCTCACAAATTCGTACTTTGTTTTGAAAGACTTATTTGCGGCTTGAGGGTTGGCTTCAAAATTGGTACAAGGGAAAATGATGTTATGGGGTGGAGGTCGGCTAAAGAAAATTTTTGGTATAGTGGCGTTGGGGTGAAGAAGGGTGGCTTGAAGATCGGGAAAGAAGTAATGAAACAAAACTTGCAAACTTTCAAAAAAAATTTCCACACACTTTTTTTAAACTCTTTTTTTTACTTCTCTTTTTTTTTGTATTCGTATATTTTTTTTATACGATTTTTTTTATTAATTTTTTTTCAACTTACGAACTTATTCTGGCTTCACGTACATTGTCGTGCCCCTCGTTTTGTAGCTCTAATACCAGATGATACGAACCGGCTCGGGATGAGTCGAAACGTATGCGGGTTGCCCAATCGTCTACGAGGAGGACATCAAGCCTTCGGAATATTATCGGAAAATATGGATGAATTTGCAGAAGCTTTAAGTGAATAAAAAGGAGATGGTTCGGTGTAATGGAATGAAATAAAAATAAAATAGATAAAAGACTTTGATGGAAATGGATAAAAGAACTTAAACGAGAAACGATTCAACACTAAAAAGTGTCACCCCGGATTCTATAATTTTTAATGTGGAAAATGGTAATCGATGATGGAAATGGAAATACGAACTTAACTTAGGAAAGATTCAACACTATATAACAGTGTCACCCCGATTCTTATATCGTTAAGGTGAAAAGATGAAGATAGGTTGATGAACGCCACACCAAAGGGAAATTGGTGATAAGTTCAAACAAGCCGAAGACGCCACAAGCAAGCTTGATAAGTCTAACGAAACTTGTACGAAAACGAAGAGGAGATGAACTCACTCAAATGAACAAAGTTCAAGAAATTTCATTACCAAAATCTGAATTCTGAATTCTCCTTACAAATGAAATAACCAAACTATTTATAGCCGAATGGCTAAAATACCACACTTGAAAAAAATTAAATTCCCATAAAAAAAATCAAAGCAATGTCGTCCAAAGTGGTTGTCCTTCTAAGCCATACACATGCTAAATATTTGTTCCAAGTCGTCCACATATTTCCTTCACTCTTGTTTTTAATTTAAAAATTCCAAGGCCCTCCCATAATATTCCTTCCATAGTTGCCGTCCATCACTTAGCTTGTGTTCATGGTTCTTGAATTATTCGGCCAAGGGAATTGGATGATATCTAGTCACTTTTGGAGGCATAGTGATATAAAATAAAAAAAAGTAAAACATGGGTACCTTGGTTTTGTCCCCACGCATGCCACAAACATCCATTAACAAAAGAAATGTCTAGCATGGGAACACTTAAAACATAGGAATTTTTAATTCCCTTTGCCGTCCATCATAAGAGAAATGGTGCCATCAATTCATTTTTTTAATCCACCATTATCTTGCCATCCATTACCACTCAACACACATGCATTAATTTATTCACCCATATTTTCCATGTGCCTTCCAAGTCCATAATATTCCTTCACCAAGCCGTCCAAGCTTTTAAGCACCAAAGCTTTATGTTGTCCAACATGTATCCATTATCCCATAAAATAATCATGATTCCATTTCATACCATTTCATGCTCCAATGTGTCCACCATCCATGCACCTTCAATTTAACACATGTCTTTTAAAGGATTTTTAAATCTCAGCCCATGCTCCAATTAATTTAATTATTCAAAAGTGTTGCCATTGTTTAATCATCCAATAATCCCCCTTGTTGCCATCCATGCTATCTCCAATTGACTTTAAGTTTGTTTCTTCCAAGTTCAATTATTCTCCATGCCTTTCATCCAATTGGTGTGTGCCGTCCCATGGTCAATGTACCTACAAAGAAAAATACGAGAACCAATTTAATTCAAATGTATGTTCAGCCGAAATAAATTTTAATAAAAACTTAGACACCCTAATTAACACATAAACTAAGTTAAAACAAATTTAATAAAGTCTTAAACAAGACATATTAAATTTGGCTACGGCTAACACAAACATATTAAAACACGCAATCACTAGCACATATTAAATTATTTAATTCACTTAAACTAAATTAATTAAATTTCATTCTAGCAATTTAATTAACTCAAACTAAGTTAACTAATTTTTATCCCGACAATTAACTAATTAAAATGAGCTAAGAGTGAGCTAATAACGAGCTCAATGAGCTGGAATGAGCTCGGATGAGCTTAAATTGAGCTCAAATGAACTAATCCGGCTCAATTTGGAAGTGCACCAGAGTGCATATCCGTTTCACGGCACTTGGGGCATTGAAGTCGAGCTTCATTGACATGGAATTCGTTGGCGCCCCAGGCGTGCTCGTATCAAATAAGCTGAATCTTTTAACAATGATACGGCACATTTCGGACACTCAATTCGTGTACATGATAATTCATCTAAAACCCTGATAGTATTTTCCAACCAAAATTCAGCCCTTTTCAGATCATCTTCGGTAGTAGCCCCTAAATTCTTCTGCCCCATATTTACAGATTTTATCTACTGGAGGCTTACTAGTTCTAACAGGTTCAACACCTTGTGGCGTGTCAGGAACTAGTTGAGGAGCAGGAGGGGAAGGTTGTTGTACAGCAGGATTTGTTCTAAAAAATTCTGTGAACCACTCATTCATCATTTGGAAAAAGGCTTCTTTTGCCTCCTCACCTCGGCCCTCAAATACGGGCCTTCTACTACTACTAGATGCAACTCTTTGTACTGAAGCTTGAGCAGTGCTCTCAACTTCCTCGGATTCAGATCTAGCTTGGTTGGATGACTTTACTATATAAAAAAGCACATTTAAAATGGCTAGGAGATATCACACTATCACAAATTATATAATGGCATGTATAGCTAAACTCGTACTTGCTATATTAGTCCGAGAATCGGCTAAACTGTAGCTCTGATACCAATAAATGTAACACCCTTAACCAGTATCCATCACCAGAATAGGGTTATGGAGCATTATCGAAGTTTACAGATCAATTACAATTAACTTATATCGTTTACAATTCTTTTCCGAAAATCAATCACAATGTCCCTTATATGGATCCTCGAGGCCCAAAATACATATTAGAATCGAGTCGAGACTAAACTAGGATCACAGAATTTTTTTTGCGACATCACAAAATTTTTCTTAGGTGCAGAAGACACACGCCTGTGTGGCCAGGCCGTTTGGCTCACACGGCCAATTACACGCCCATGTCTCAGGCCATGTGGGCATTCGATGTGAGGCACACGACCTTGTTCCAGCCCGTGTCCTTACCCATGTAACTCTCTGACTTGGGTCACACGGCCAGCCACACGCCCGTGTGCTAGACCGTGTGGACAATTAAATTTTCAAAAATTAGGTGGAAGGGTTACACGACCAGGACACACGCCCATGTGCTGGGCCGTGTGTTTCACACGGCTGAGACACACGCCCGTGTCTTTACCCGTGTGCTTAATTCTGAGCATTCTATTTCTCTAATTTTAAGATGCAGGGGACACACAGCCAAACCACACGCCCGTGCACATGGTCGTGTGTCACACACGGCTAAGACACACGCCCGTGTGTCTGCCCGTGTGAACAAAATAAAGCCATTTTCCAAGCCTTATTTCTCACCTTTTTTACCTTGCACCTACCTCAACACTTCAGTATATTCACCAACCAATTCAAGACATATAAATCAATCTAATGATCAAGTTTTATACATGACACATTTACTCATGCTTTCAAGTATCATCTTACCCTTTTTTTAATCATATACTTACCCAAGAGTGATTATATCTAAGATACTAATCCATGCATACTCACATACCAAGCATAGTATAACTTCATGCATAAATATATTAAATATGTTATCAATAGCCATTCCAATGGCTACATACAACCAAAACATTTACATACCCTTACTTGACACCATTAGCCTACACATGTCATTATACTAAAGTAAGTTTCCCATTTATACCAAAAGGAGCTGGAGGATAGTGTGATGATGCTCCGACCGATTTCAACCTTTACAAGCTTCTGAGCACTATAAAACAGAGAAAAATAAAATAGAGCAAGCATTTAATGCTTAGTAAGTTCGTATAACATGAATTTAACTTACCATGTATTTACATTTAAGATTATCATACAAAACATGCATCCAAGCAATTTGGCTAATAGCCTAAAACACACAACTTCACCAATCATGTTAGCAAAGTAATTCACATAATACCAAGAACATGGATGAGCTCATCATTTAATGACTTTCATATATATATATATATATATATATATATGCTTTCCATATCATTATTCCATATTACATGTACATTTCCATGACAAATCATTTCAAGTTCAGTTTAGCAGTATCAAAACTTTATCCTTTGAATTTATTTGAAATATCGATGGATACACTCATGTAGTACACTTAAAGTGTACAAAACTGAAATCCGTCAATTCATATCTAGGGGTACCCAAATAGTGTACATAATCAGGAAGCACTCTCTCGAGCCATGTAGCAGGATGCTCATGTAAGCCATGTATTAGGAAGCTTATCCGCGCTAAACAGGAAACTCATAAGAGTTTAGAACATGAAGCTCATTGAGCTTAATAGGTAACTACGAAGAGTTATTAACAGGGAGCTCCGGATAGCATAATAGGGAGTTCTAGTGAGCCATATCAGGAAGCTCATAAGAGCCTATATCAAGATGCTCACGAAGAGTTGTGTTTGTGTCCGCAATAATTGCTAGATCACAACCGATCGAATAGTGTAACAGGACGCTCACAAAGAGCTGCGGTAGTGCGCAACACATATAGAATCACTACCGATCAGGATGCCCGCAGGAACTATATAACAATGCTCAAGAGGCTTATAACAGGATTGCTCGTCTGAGCTATATTCTGTCTGCAACATATGCAGGACCACATTCAATACGGGAAATCATGTATCTATCGAATTTCATTATTCAAACAGAACTTATCATTTTCTAAACATTAGTGGGCATGTGATTATTTCATGCATTTATATAATTCATGCAAACACATACCACATTCAATTCAAGTATAAAAATAAACACAAATTAGTTACACGAACTTACCTCGACACTTGTTCTGTAGGTAAATCTATTAATCCGAGACATTTTCTTTTCCTTGGTCTAACTCTTTATTGAGTCTTTTCAGATCTATATAAATGAATTTAGAATCAATTAATTCACTTTATACTCAATTGAATTCAATTCACATCTTAGGAAAAATTACCATTTTGCCCCTATACTTTTTATAAATGACAATTTCGTCCCTAAGCTCGGAAAATGAATTCATGCAATTTAATCCTTATTTCAAGTCTAACTGAATTTTACATGTTACAATAACAGCCATAATTTCACAAAAATCAGAATTCTTCCATGGGTTTTACCATTTTTCAATTTAGTCCCTAAATCATAATTTCATCAAAATTCTCTTTGTAAAAGTTGCTTATCTATCAACAACCTTTCATTTTCTACCATAAATTTCAAAATTTCAAAATTTACATCCATGGAAAAATTTTCATACTTTGATAGCTTTGCAAATTAATCCCCAAAATAGATAATTTAAGCTATTACGAACTCGAAAATATAAAAATTATTGAAAATGGGATAAGAATGCTTACCCGGTTAAGCCAAGAAAGCTTGGTTGAATGTTTTTCTCTTTTCTAGGGTTTCCATGTTCTAGTTTGGGGAAGATGATGAAAATAAGATGATATTTTCTATTTTATTTAATTATAATCTTTTAATTTTTCCACTTTCCAATTTACCCCTTTTCTTTTTCTAATTTTCCATGGATGATTTACCAAAAATATCTACTAACTTTTCTTAATGGTCTAATTACCATATAAGGACCTCAAGTTTTGAATTCCATAGCTATTTGATACTTATAGCTACTAGAACTCAACTTTTGCATTTTATTCAATTTGGTCTTTTCTACAATTAAACACGAAATCGATAAAATTTTCTTAATGAAATTTTCATACGTCATTTCTATCATAATGTAATTCATGCAATAATATTATAATAAATTTCTTTTTGAATTGGATTTGTGGTCACGAAACCATTGTTCCGATTTCACTTAAAATGGGTTGTTACAACTCTACTTCCAAAAATGCACATATATGTTAACTATAATCAAGCATTCTATACAAGCATAAACAAGCTGTAAACATGTACTATCATCACATACAACCAATATGCCCTTAGACACCTCAAATGAAAACTTATAAACATGTCAACCATGTATCCAAATTTACCTAAATGACCAAATACATATATGCATAATTGTACCAAAACCTATCATGTAGGTCACTTATCAAGCTCACTTGGTACCCAAAATACCAATTCACATGGTAAATCATTTTGCATCATTTCATGTCACTTAACATACTTACCAAAACATACTAGTATTTCCAAATGGTACCAAATATACTATTCTAACTAACATCACTATACTTATAAGTTTTCCATAACACAGCACAAACTCACACAAATGTATATAACATATCTTATGTGCATATTCAAACCACATTTTACTTTCCATCATTCTACCATATCAAACACACATCAAATATGATAAGGCCACATATATATACACATCGAAATATACCAAACACAGGCCAAATAAGTGGCTAATCTCAACAAAACACTTATATGTCAACATTAGCCAAAATAACTTATACATGCCATTATAACCGAAATTAAATAACCGAAAGTACCAAAAGAGCTGATGGATAGTGTGATATAGCTCCGACAAGCTTCAACCTGAACAAGCTTCTGAATCACTAAAAACACGAAAAATAACACAGGGTAAGCATTTAAGCTTACTAAGTTCGTAAAACATAGAATTTAACTTGCTATTTAGTCACAATTAAGGTAAGCATACAAAGCATATCTAAACTCAATTTGGTCAAAAGCCTAAACACATATCATCATCAACCATGTTAGTCATGTAATTCATATAAATATCAAGAAACATGTATGAGCTCAACAATAATCAAACTTCCATGTACATATAATTTCCACATCATGTATCTATATATCATAAACAAATCATTTTCATATATCTCATGTAAATACCTGCAGTAGTTCATATTGAAATCATGTAATCTCATACTAAACAATGCCCGTTGAACCATTTAGAATATCGTTGGATACGAGGGTAGTACACACGAGGTGTACTGAACTATAATCCGTCAATTCATGTACATGTATGCTCATACAAGCTGTAAATGGTAAGTTCCTCCGAGCTGAATAACCGTAAGCTCCTCCGAGTTGAATAACGGTAAGCTCATAAGAGCTGAAATCGGTAACTCTAATGACATGTCATTTTTGTCCTACTAATTCTTAAGGTTCAAACGGGGCTCGGTAATCGTCGTGCGTCGTCGAATATGCGATCGGTATTCATATATTATGATAATGAAAATAACATACATCTAATTCAATATAAGCAGATAATTACACAATTTAATTACACAATTTAATTACACGAACTTACCTCGACGAGTGTACGTAGATACGAAGGCGACTAATCTAATATTTTCTCTTTGCCTCCATCGAACTCCGTACGAGGTTTGATAAGATCTATATGAATGAATTTAACTCGTTTCAATATAATTCTCATTCAATTTAGTCCGACACATATTTTTGGAAAAATTACCATTTTTCCCCTATACTTTTAATTTTTTGCAATTTAGTCCTTATCTCATAAAAATGGAAATTTGCACAATTTCATGACAACCCATCATAGCCGAATTATATATATGCTTATAACAGCCCACATTTTTCACAAATTCACAATTTTACCATACAATTTATCACATTTTTCAATTTAATCCTTAATTGAAAATTTCATAAAAAATTCATTTACAAAAGTTGTTTATCTAACATTTTCTACCATTAAAATTCAAAACCCTAACTCAAATAATTTAACAGTTTCACAAATTAGTCCCCGGGCTAGCTAGATTAAACTACAATAATCCCAGAAACATAGAAATTATAAAAAACGGGACAAAACACATACCTAATTGATGGAAACAAGCTTGTCGAACCCTAAAGAGAAAAAATGGCTTTCTTCCTTCAATATTTGGTTGAAAAAAATGGATAAAGATGATAGCAAATTTGGTTTTATTTATTTTATCATTCATTACTTATTTACAAAATTAACCTTAATTAACTTTAAAAATTACACTAATGTCAAGCCATGTACATCCACTATCACATTTAATAGTATAATTACCATATAAGGACCTCAACTTTAAATTTATATAGCTATTAGATACCTTTACCTATTAGAAGACAACTTTTGCACATTACGCGATTTAGTCCTTTTTATCAAATTGAGCATGTAAAAGGTAAATTTTCCTAATGAAATTTTTATACGGTAATACTATCATGCTGTAGACCATAAAATAATAATAAAATAAAATTTTCAACTTCAGATTTATTGTCCCAAAATCACTGTTCTGATTTCACCAAAGCGGGTTGTTACAGCGGCGGTTGGTTATCGGTGATTGAGCAATGGAGGACTTACACTCCTACAGGGACTCTACCTAAGAATTTGATTTCAGATTAACTATTCCAAAAATAATATTATTTTAATAGTTTAATATTAAATTTAATTTAATATTTATCTTAATAGTATTTTATTAATTTAGTATTAAAATGATTATCTTAATATTAAATTTAATTTAATGTTTATCTTGATAAATATTATATGAATTTAATATTAAAGTGATTAAGTTTATCATAGTTGAACTCTATAAACTCTCCCTATATAAAGAGAGCCTTGAGTCATTACTTACACACATTTGAGTTCAAGAGAAAGTTGTAAAGAGAAAATTAAAATTCTCTAAAGAGATTATTCTAGAAAATTTCTAGGGATATTTTTTTTATTCACAACTTGACCCAAAAGTTTAGAGAAATTGAAAAATTACTCCACTGGTAATTTTTGTGAATTTTTTCTAATTCAAAACAAGCCCACACTCAGCAGACGTGAGCTTAAGGACAACGGAGAAGACTACTTAGTCAAAGCACTCATCCTAGACGAATCAAAAAGGTACAATTTTGATTGAGTGTTTATTTATTTAGATATCACAACCAAGATCTTGTTTGGGAAAAATTTTAACAACTCTAGCTTTCCTAAATTCATTTTTTACTGCATTTTCCAAACTCGTTTTTCTAATAGGAAGATGGTATGTAGCCCTTAATGCAAGCTATGATTGGTGCTTTTCAATTAGTTGTCGGTGCCAACACTATGCCTACGAACCATGGATTGCCACTGGAGCATCTGCAAGTTCTAGGTCATAAGGAATTTAGTGGTATTCGGGGAGTGGAGAAAATCATTTAGCAAATGGCATGTTCTGACCAAGAAAAGTTGGGATGCATTGTGTCCTTACTCACCGGTGAAGCACATCATTGGTGGAATACCATGAAGTAAGGAACTGTTGTGGACCAGCTGACAAGGGAGTTTTTCTTATGAACTTTCAAAAAGTTAATGGGTGAGCAGTTTTTGGAAGATCGTAAATGTGAATTTATCAATCTGGTACAAGGCGAGCTATCTGGGGCTAAGTATGAGGCCAAATTTGTGTGATTGAGTCAGTACACAACAGAGATGGTCTCGCAAGAGAAGTATCGTTGTCAAAGGTTCCATTTTAGTCTGCATCATCATATCTAACTATACCTAGTAACTCACGATACTATGAACTTCTGACAAGTTGGTGGACAAAACCAAAGCTGTTGGGGAGATTAAGGCTCCGCAAACTGAAACTAAAGCTGGGAAGTAAGTATCTGGGTGAATGTATAAGAGGGATCACGAGTCGCAAAACTCTGGCAGAAATGTTAAGCGAATTTTTAGTTCAAACCATTTACAACAAAGGCACAACAACTAGGATGGAAAGGAGGGTTCGCATAGTCTGCAAGCTGGCCTTATTTCGAACATTATGAACGAAAACATTCTGGGGAATGTCGAAAGATAACTAGAGGTTGTTCCTAGTGTAGTTCTAAGGATCACTTTATAAAAGATTACCCAAAAAGGCAAGAGAGATCATAAGCTCAAACTAATACCCCACTCAAGTGCGAGTTGGTATTCATGGACGAGAAAGAGGAAAAGGTAGTGAAATAAAGCTAGTTGGGCAACATACTTTATCTCACGTTGTTGTGACCCAAGAAGAAGAGTTAGGAGGCCTCACTTGAGTTTATGCTGTAAGGGTACCCCATGAGCAAGGTGCCATCGATGTTATTACAGATACCTTCACTCCGCAAACTATTCCCTTGTTTTCCCTAATTGACTCTGGTTCTACACAATCATATGTTTTAAGTGCACTAGTCAATGAACTGGGCATCCTAGTGGAAACCATAGATAAGGGAGCAACTATTACTTGTTTATTTGGGGATAGTGTGTTGGTCAATAGAGTGTATCATAGATGTCCTCTAATGACCCAAGGTCCAGTTTTCTATGCAAGCTTGATAGAGTTTTCATTCTATGGGTTCGGTGCGATTTTGGAAATGGATTGGCTGACTTAGCACAAAGTGAAGATCGACTTTGAGCTAAAAAGTCACTTTGCAAAGCAATGAAGGAAAGGAAGTGGTTGTGGTTGGTGATTGAACTCAGTTTATGTCTAATGTGGTCTTAGATTGAAGGTAGAGAAGATGCTAGGTAAAGGTTGTGAAGCCTATCTCACTTTTGTGATGGGTTTGTAGGATTTGGTGAAAAGGGTTCACGAGATGCAAATTGTGCAAGACTTTCCTGATGTGTTTCCTGACGAGTTACATGGATTACCATAAGACCATGAAGTGAAGTAAGTTTTTCAGCATAAGACAGTCCAAATTATGTGTATTAATTAATAAAATAATTAATTTTAATTTCAAACCAATTTAATTTGGGTTTAATAAATTATTGTTAATTAATTATGAAAAGGGGCCCAGTTGAGATGAAACGAGAAAATCGATCCAACCGAGCACTGGGCACCCCAAAACCATCTCACATGCTGACCCAATCAGCTTACTTGGCTGATTATTTGGCTTACAAAATGGCCCTTGAAGACTCGTTCAAATTGCATTTAAACCCTTCCACTATTTATGCCTTTCTAGATTTGCCCCTGCCTTAAAATAGCATGTTTGAAATCTTCAAACATGCCACATGTGTGGCCAGCCATAAGGGGAGTCTTTGGCTTCTGATTTTGGCTATTTTTAGCAGCCTTCACAACCTATAAATACCCCTTGACTGCTCACTTAAAATAATCTCAACTCTTCTCATCTCTTCACATCTCTCTCATTTTTCTCTCTTCATTCCCTTCCATTATTCTTCACTTTCTTCCCCTATTCCCTTGCCGATTTCACCTCTTGAAAAAGAGTCAATCAACCACCATTTGGAGCAGCATTCAAGTGTTCGTAAAAGCCTCAGTTTGACAAGAATAAGAGGAGAAGGAGGAGTGGAGCAAACTAGTCAAGCCACAGAGAAAACATCGGATTTGATTCTTATTCCCTATCCTTTTAATTTTGTTGTTTTTATGATGAACATGTCTATGAATATTTGTGATGTTGATATGTTTAATTTAATTAATATGACTTAAATTTAATTCGTGTTAGGTTGATTGCATTTCGTCTACTTAATTTATTAAAATTGTGTTTGTGTTGTTATAGGCCTCGGAAAGATGTTTGATTAAGTAAAACCATGACCAAGTTATTCTTGCATTACAATTGTAAGGTAACTAATGAATTAATTATTTAAACGGACTGAAATTGTAATTAATTGACACGATACTTAATCAGTGCATGTTTAATCATCTAAGGTAGCTGAGGGTTAAATTAGCAACGGTATCTAACGATACATTAGCCTTGCATAACTTGCAAGATTATTGTGATTAAACTATTTCAAGGTAGAAATACATTGTTACCTCACATAATCTTTCATGTGCTTATGAGATTGAATTAATTGTTTGAATTGGCATAGAGATATGTACAAGAGATTATTTCAATTTCATTAGTATGTATGTGCATTAACACATTTGCTTATTAAAATTTGTTTAATCGGTTGAATTGACATAGAGATATAGTCAAGAGATAAATGGATTTTGGTAGGTAAGTGTGTTCATAAGTTAGCAAATTACTGAGTTTCCGTGAATTTATTCGTAACAACATAAACATGAGTTTAATAATTCTAAGTTAATAAATGTAATTAATCTAGCACAATTATGTCATCTTGATTAAAATCATCTTTTGAAGTCGTGCATTGGAACTTTTATTTTATTTTTATTTATTTTCCTTAGTTAAAAATCTTAGTTTTTAATCACCTCCTCAAATCAAAATATTTTTCTTCACCAAAGTGTTTTTATTGCATTCATAAATAATTCTTTTTACAGTCTTTGTGGGTACGATACTCGATATTTACTTGTCACTTTATTACTTGTTGCGATTGTGTACACTTGCACATTTTTGTCATTCCAAGATTCTGCAAGATTTTGGTGCCATTTCCAGGGACTATTTTAAAAAGTCATTATTTGTGAATTTTTTAATTTTCCATTTTGGTTTATTTTCTTGTTCAATTTTATCTTAATTAATTTTTGTGTGTTTATTTCAGGTGTTTATGAGTATTGACCAAATTATTGATTTACTCCATGTAGACCCTGAGATTGAAAGAACTTTTCGACACCAAAGAAGACAAGCAAGTAAGAGGAGGACCGAAGAGATGAATTTCAAAAATTCGAATCAAGGAAACAGAGCAAACCCTGCTCAAAATCCTATCCTTATTGCTGATGATAGGGATAGAGCTCTAAGACAGTATGTCATGCCAGTGTTTTATGATCTTAATCTGGGTATTAGGAGACCCGAAATTGAGGCACAATAGTTTGAGCTAAAGCTAGTCATGCTCTAGATGCTTTAGACAATGGGCCAATTTAGTGGAATGCCTACCAAAGATCCTCACCTACACTTATGTCTGTTTATGGAGGTGAGCGATTCTTTCAAGTTAGCCGGAGTACCCGAAGATGCACTACAATTGAAGCTGTTCCCATATTCGCTAAGGGACAGAGCTCGAGCCTGGTTGAACTCATTGCCACCAAATTAAATTTCCACTTGGCAAGAGTTAGCAGAAAGATTCCTCATGAAGTATTTCCCGCCTAGAAAGAATGCTAAGTTGAGGAACGAGATCACCGCTTTACAACAAATGGATGATGAGTCCTTGTATGAGGCATGGGAAACGTACAAAGAATTATTATAGAAGTGCCCTCATCACGAAATCCCACATTGCATCCAACTTGAGACGTTTTATAATGGTCTCAATGCTCACACGAGGATGGTAGTGGACGCTTCTACTAATGGTGCTCTCCTTTCTAAGTCTTACAATGAGGCTTATGAAATCATCGAGAGGATTGCCAACAACAATTATCAATAGCCAACCAATCGAGCAGTGTTAGGAAGACCAGTCACTGGAATACATGAAGTAGACGCTCTTACTTCACTCGCATCTCAATTATCCTTAATATCCTCAATGCTTAAAAATTTTACCACTAATGGGTTCAATAGGTTTGCAGCATAGCCACCGAATCAATTTAAAAATGTAGCCTGTGTCTATTGCGAGAAAGGACATATGTTGAAAGAATGTCCATCAAACCCAGAATCCGTGTATTACATGGGTAACCAGAACTAAAATCGAGTAAGAAAAGGACTAAAATCCAATTTCTATAACCCATCGTGGCGAAACCACCCTAATTTCTCCTGGAGTAACCAATGGGCTGGACCCAGTAACACATACGCCTAACCTAGACCAAACCAGCCACCTAGTTTTACCAAACAAGTTTAGAAACAACCTTAAGCTAAACCATCAAATGGCTTAGAAAACTTGTTTAAAGCATACATAGCCAAGAATGATGCCTTAATCCAAAGCCAAGCAGCTACATTGAAAAACCTGAAAATCTAAATAGGCCAGCTTGCAACTAAACTCAGAAACCGACCACAAGGTGTTTTACCTAGTGATACGGATAATCTGAGGAATCTGGGGAAGAAGCATTGTAAAGCGTTGACATTAGAGCCCAACACCGTCGAAGTTGAAAAGGAGCCAGCTGATGCTCAAGACTTAGAGGAAGTTCAACCTAGTGTTGAAATTTTAGTTTCATCGGAACCTGAATCTACAAAATCCGATAAGGTAACTTCTGAACCAACTAATTCTGATAAACTAACAACTTTGTTAGATGCAAAATTACCACAGAAGATGAATCAACCAGTTCCAGTAAAGAAGCCTCCTCCACCCTACCCTCAAAGACTTCAAAAGCAGAAGCAGGAAGTTCAATTCAAGAAGTTCCTCGATGTACTCAAGTAGTTCATATCAACATCCCTTTGGTTGAAGCACTTGAACAAATACCGAACTACGTCAAACTCATGAAGGATATCCTGCTAAAAAATGAAGACTTGGAGAATTTAAGATGGTAGCCCTGACAAAGGAATGCAGTGCATATCTTCAAGACAAACTACCCCCAAAGTTGAAGGATCCTGGATGTTTACCATTCCTTGCGACATTAGAGCAACATATTGTGGTAAGGCACTATGTGATCTGGGTACGAGTATCAACCTGATGCCCATGTCAATATTTAGGAAGTTGGGGATAGGTGAAGTTAGACTTACTACGGTTACACTTCAATTAGCAGATTAATCTTTAGCACATCCAGAAGGAAAATCGAGGATGTATTGGTACGTATAGACAAATTTATTTTTCCTCCTGACTTTGTTATTCTAGACTTTGAAGCAGACAAAGAAGTGCCAATCATCCTAGGAAGGCCTTTCCTAGCAACTGGAAAAACCCTTATTGATGTGCAGAAGGGCGAGCTTACAATGCGTGTTTAAGACGATCATGTAACATTTAATGTTTTTAAGTCTATGCGATTTCCTGACACAATTGATGATTGTTCTGTTGTGTCTGATTTAGAGGAATTAATCATGGAAAAGGAACTCAACTATGTTGAGGACCCATTGGAACAAATTTTGACATCAGACCCTCCAAATGATAAAGAGAAGGATGAATACTTAGCTTTGCTAGAAGCTAATCAAAGGGGATTTTATCCGCAATCCCATTTAGAATCTTTGGATTTAGAGA
Organism: Gossypium australe; assembly: GCA_005393395.2. Classification (NCBI taxonomy): domain Eukaryota; kingdom Viridiplantae; phylum Streptophyta; class Magnoliopsida; order Malvales; family Malvaceae; genus Gossypium; species Gossypium australe. The sequence goes on along the minus strand of CM016625.1, from coordinate 82,368,819 downwards.
ATAGGGATTATGCCCAACCAAAAGCACCAATCGATGAGCCAGCTAAATTAGAACTGAAGGTACTTCCCTCACATTTAAAATATGTTTATTTAGGTAACACTTCTACTTTACCTGTGATTGTTTCAGCGAAATTAACCGTTGAGCAAGAAGGGAAACTCATCCTAGTATTGAAACATTTTAAGAAGGCTACCGGATGGACCATAGACGATATTCACAGCATTAGTCAGTCTTTATGCGTGCACAAGCTCATCTTGGAAGATGGCGAGAAAGGGACGATTGATGGAAAACAATGATTGAACTCCATCATGAAAGACTTATTAAAAAAGAAATCATCAAAGTGGTTAGATGCGGGTATAATTTACCCCATCTCAGACAGTTCATGGGTAAGTTCGGTTCAGTCTGTGCCAAAGAAAGGAGGTATTACGGTCATTGAGAATGAGAATAACGAGTTGATACTGACTAGAACAGTTACGGAATGGAGAATTTGCATTGATTACCGGAAGTTGAACAAGGCGACTAGGAAATGTCACTTTACTTTGCCATTTTTGAACTAGATGTTGGATAGACTCACGGGGCGAGACTATTATTGTTTTCTTCATGGATACTCAGGGTATAATCAAATTACAATATCATCAAAAGATCAACATAAGACAACATTCACCTGACCGTACGGTACATTCGCATTTAGACCCATGCCATTTGGTTTATGTAATGCACCTGCCACATTTCAAAGATGTATGATGTCTATTTTTATTGAGTGGGTTGAGGATGAGGCATATCTGACAAACAATGCTAAGGTTGTGATGATGTTTTTGCAGAAGCATGTGTTCACAAGGTTTGGAAAGCCAAGAGCCATCATCAGTGATGAAGGGTCCCATTTTATGAACAAGTGGTTGAAATGGGTACTTGACATGTATGGAGTGAAGCACAAGGTTGCCACAACTTACCACCCGTAGACAAATGGGCAAGCTAAACTGGAAAACAAAGAGATCAAATGCATACTCGAGAAGGTAGTTTGCCCAAACTGATGAGATTGGTCCAAAAGATTGGACAATGCTTTATGGGCCTACAAAAAGACAGCATATAAGACACCTTTAGGGATGTCACCCTCTAGGTTGGTCTTTGGGAAAGCCTGTCATCTGCCCTTGGAGTTAGAAAACAAAGCTTAATGGGCTCTCCAACAATTGAACTTGGATCTTAAGCTTGCTAAAGAGAAACGGATGCTCCAACTCAATAAGTTAGAAGAGTTCCAAATGTTCTCATACGAGAATGCCAAATTACTCAAGGAAAGACTTAAGAGATGGCATGAGAAACACATTCGGGTTCGAGAATTTGAAGTAGGTCAGCAAGTCTTGTTTTTCAATTCCAGATTAAGGTTCTTTCCAGGTAAGCTAAAATCACGTTGGTCCGGTCCATTTATGATTCACCAAGTTTATCCATATGGAGTTGTCGAACTTCACAATAAGGGAGGTAATTTTCGAGTCAATGCTCAGTGCTTAAAACATTACTGGGGAGATAAAATTAAACGGGATCAAATCTCGTTCATTTTACCAGATATTTAATTTTTCTTGTTTTTCTTTTTTTTAATAAATGATTTACAGTATATTTTCGGGATTAGCATGTTTAAATAAATTATGTCTAGGAGATTGGAACTTAAGCGAGACCGCTTGTGACCCCTCTAGTCTTTCCTGGGAATTGATTTTAACACAATCTTCCAAGAAAATATTCCCTAAATGGTAAAATAAATTTTTAAGTTTTCAAATAAAAGGGTCAATTTTTATTCAATTTTTAAATTGCAATTCAATTTCAAATTTTCTTTAAGTCTAGGTACTTAAGTGAACTAATTTCAAATTTTGGTTGCTCTTTTGGTAAATACTAAAAATTATATGTCTCTTCTTGTAAATGTTTTAAAAGGCATCTAGAATAAATGTTTTTAATTTAATTTAATAAATAAGATGATAATCATTAATATATAATTATATATATTTTAATAAATATTAATTATTATCAACTTTGCATAGAATTAGGATTAGTTTAAATTTGATCATATTTTAAATATTTATTTTAAATAAATTAATAGAAAATAATAATTTAATATGCATTATATTAATTATTAATTGTTGTTAACTCTATGTAGAGTTAGAATTTGGAATATCTTAATTATTAATTTGTTCTAAGAATTCTAATTAAACTCCTACTCCTTTCACTATAAGTTTCACCCACCTTTGCCCTTTTTTTCACTCATCCCTCCATCAATCCTAGCATCCAAAAACCACCAAGTACCAAATCCCCTAGTGCCAAACTCTCTAGCCACAACACCGTTCAGCTCCGCACATCACCCTTACGCCTAGCAGCAGCCCCATTCGGCCAGCAGTTCACGCATGCACCCAGCAGCTCCCACGCACACTGTGCGCGCCAGCAGCCTGCTCCTTATCACTGCACCTGCCGAACGTCCAGCTCCAGCATCTCGTCAAGCCTGCTCGATGCACCTGCTTACTATTCACTTCCCCGCATCCGCGCAGCACACGCATGCCTTGCTGCTCGCGTAAGGATCCACCCGAGAGTGTCACTTGTTGCTCGCGCATCTACTCGCACCAACACCCCTGCTTATAGCAGCACACCATCAAGACACCCTATAACCATACCTAGACCAACCCCTTTTGATTTATATTTATTTGCTTTGAGTTCTTAATTTTTATAAAAATGTGGTAAGATAAATTTTTCTCCTAAATTTTTATTTTATTTAATTATATAATTTTCCAATTTATTGAATTATTATTATTTTATACAATTAAATTTTTGAGAAAATAGTTGTTTCCATCTTATGTTCAGGTTAATCATTGTAACACCCCAAACCCGGCCTAGAAGTTAGGCCCGAATCCGGCATGTCACATTGAAGTGTTTTTGCGAAAACCTTATTTTCATTGAAAACCCTTCTAGAGAAAAGTTAAGTAAAATCCAGTTTGCTTTCAAAATGAGGTGTAGCCAAAAACCATTTCCTTGTTACTATGAAAAATTTCCTTTGACAGCGGAAGCTTGTTGTTAAAACACAATTATTCTCAAAAACTTGAAATATACTTAAAAGAAATAAATCCAGGTTCCGTTTCAAAATCACAATGCATAGTGGAAGTAATGGAATAATAACTAGAGGGAAAACCTTATTACAATCTAGAATAGAATAACTCAAAATAAATAACACAAAATCTAGAATTTAGATAATAAGAAAAACAAGTCTAATCGTCTTGCTAGTTGGCCACCTCTGAGTCCCTCCATCCGTCAAACTGCCTACTGAGGATCACCTGAGAAAAATAAAAGAGGGAGTGAGTTTTCGAAAACTCAGTGTGTACGACCCTTGTCAAACAAATAGCATACATATCATAATAATAACATAATAATATCATACATGCAATGCTGTGCAAACCCTCCCCAAAAAATCCATTCGGTAAACTTCGTCTCCATCCAATTGAAACACTGTAGTGGGGATTTCTAAATCGACCCACCCATCCGATACACTTTAAGGGTAGCCCGGTTGCGGTACTAACAAACGTTGCAACAAAGCTACTAATCAAATATTGGGCTTAAAAAGCCAACGGTGGATCCACGATCGTCAAGTAACCATGCGATCCTCATATACTTCCTCCATTCCATAATTCCCACCCATATGTATCCTAAACAGAATATCATATGAATGCAACAAATGTACACGCAACATCCATAAATCTAACAATCAACACATAGGGGTGTTTTAGTCATTTCACAAATCAAGGGTATTTCAGTAATTTTACAATTCAGGGGTATTTTAGTAATTCTTAACAGGATGGGTCTTAATTACGAACTTTGGCCCGTCAACAAGTCCTTGCGGCTAAAGTGAACAGACACTACGCAACAGGTAGGATTCTAGAGAAGAGGAGGTGGGTCACTAGGATCGCTTAAGTACCAAGCTCTCCCTAGATCCAATCCTAGACATGCATATGTCCATTGCCACACTCTACCTTAGCGACTTGTCCACAGACATGTTTGATTATTAAATTAAGTTTTATGTTGTTTAATAATTGATCAGAACTAAGCCTAGAGTCCATTAAAACCCTAGCATGCATCTCTAAAATCTCGTAAGGCCCACTAAGCCCAATTATGCCAAGATAGCCCATTAAGCCCAATCATGTATATGTAGCCCATTAGGCCCGATCATAATCAAATCATACAACCATCCATATCAATCCATCATTCAATTTCACAAATCAATTCTTGCCGATTTGGGCCCACGAGCTCGGTAGGCCTATTTAGCCCTTCTGGCCTGGTTGGCCAAACAGTGGCACGAGACCATGAGACCGCTCTCTTAGTCCTGGTAGTCGTATCGGGGTTCGCACAGAATGTTCGCACGCTCGTGCGGTTGCCGATGCCAACCTTTCGGCTTTTCGGCTTTTCGGCATTCCAATTTTTCTGGATTCCAGTCCTAATAGCCCTTCCTTGGCTACTACTCACGAATATCCCCTAGATCTGCATCAATCTTAATTGTTAAAGACAAAGAAATAGGTGACTTGTGTCCACTTAACTCACCCTTTCCCTTACCATAGACTATTCAGCCAACTTATCCCAAAATCAAGAACACTTACCCAAAAGCCGAAACGTATGGATAGCTTTTCGGCAGAGACTTGTAGATCCAAGCTTGATTCCAATTTTTCCAAGATCCAATCCACCAAAAATCAAAGGAATGATGACAGCACGACAGAGATTTGGTCACTAGAGTATTTGGCACAAGGTTTGGGACAATGAAGAAATCGGCTCCATGAGCAAAGGTTTTCAGCTTTTGAAGTCACGAATATTCGGTCCCCAACAATTGATATGAAGGTGGGACGGCACAAGTAATGGAGAAAGAAGAGAATGATATTTGATTTAAGGCTTTAGGAGAAAAGAAAAGAAAACACATAAGGAAGAGGCCAGGTTTAGAACAGAAAAAGTGAAGGAGAATTCGGCAGAGCACTATAGTTGCCGAAATAGCACAAAGGGAATTCCAATTGACGAAATAGCACAGAGGGAAATCGACACCCCCTATTTATACACAAAATCGACCCCCCAAATTCCCAATCGGCTCCAACTCTTCGCCATCTCATCTCCTCAATTTTCTCCTTGATAACTCCCGAATCCTTTTCCTAAATTTTCTCTTCTGATCACTCTCCTTAGAGTCCATCATCACACCACTTCCAACCTTCTAGAAGGCCAAAATTAAACTCCTAAAAAAATACTAAGCTAAGATTCGAACCTAGGATCTCCTTGCTAGCCCATAACGCCACCTTCCTATACCCTAAGCGGCGTCACTTAGCCACTCCACCACAAGGCTCTTTGATGCCATTTTTCCCTATTTTTATTTGAAAGCCCAACTACTCACCGCCCTGGTTTCTTTAATAATTAATTAAAAATTCCTTCTCCTCAAAGTTCGAACCCAACATTTCTCCAACACCTCTAGACACTCCAAGTTTATTAAACCCTTAAAGCCAACATGTCATTTGTCATTTTCTCGCTTTTAAAAAAAACTTTATGAGACCCAAAGCCCAAAGCCCAAAGCCCAATTCATCTAGGCCCAAAATTCGGGGCGTTACAATTCTGCCCCTTTAAAGAAATTTCGTCCTCGGAATTTCAAACTAACTATTAATCGCACCGCTCAAGTCACACCACTATGCTTTCGCTGCGCACTTTGATCCCAATAATTTCAACATATACCCAAAACATCCACCTACTTCAAACATTTTCAAACACACGCAGAAGAAGTACTAAATTCAGATTCAAATGTTTACAAAGCCCTAACACTTCCATGGCTTTTGCCGCGGCCCCTTGCACCTCGTCTAGCGTTCATTGTTAATTCGCGTATTATCTGAATTAGAAATTTTATGAAATTTTAGTTAGGTTCAGTAATTAGGCCAATGTTTTATGATTGTATTAACTAAAGAGGTTGTTTTCATAAATCTTCAACAGTTTCAAGTTCCTATGGGCTTTAGTTTCACTCTAACTAAAAAGATTTGGTATAATCATCTAAAGTAGCTCACTAACTATTTACAGTATATCAAGTTAAATAAGCTTAATAATAAGAGAACTTACTTGGTTCGACGTCGGAGACTCGGTGTGCCACATCACAAGAATTTCCAAACATTTTGATCCAATCCAAAAATAGTTTTTTTAAAACCCAAGTAATAAGGCCCATTCCACAGCCTGAGCTTTGCAATCGGGCTCTGATACCACTAAATGTAACACCCCAAACCTGACTTAGAAGTTAGGCCCGAATCCGGCGTGTCACATTGAAGTGTTTTTGCGAAAACCTTGTTTTCATTGAAAACCCTTCTAGAGAAAAGTTATGTAAAATCCAGTTTGCTTTCAAAACGAGGTGTAGCCAAAAAACCATTTCCTTGTTACTATGTAAAAATTTCTTTTGACAGCGGAAGCTTGGTCTTAAAACACAATTATTTTCAAAAACTTGAAATATACTTAAAGGAAATAAATCCAGGTTCCGTTTCAAAATCACAATGCATAGTGGAAGTAATGGAATAATAGCTAGAGGGAAAACCTTATTACAATACGGAATAGAATAACTCAAAATAAATAACCCAAAATCTAGAATTTAGATAATAAGAAAAAGAAGTCTAACCGTCTTGCTAGTTGGCCACCTTTGAGTCCCTCCATCTGTTGAACCACCTACTGAGGATCACCTGAGAAAAATAAAAGAGGGAGTGAGTTTTCGAAAACTCAGTGTGTACGACCCTCGTCAAACAAATAGCATACATATCATAATAATAACATAATAATATCATACATGCAATGCTGTGCAAACCCTCCCCAAATAATCCATCTGGTACACTTCGTCTCCGTCCAACCGAAACACTTCTATGGGGATTTCTAAATCGACTCACCCATCCGATACACTTCAAGGTAGCTCGGTTGCGGTACTACCAAACGTTGCAGCAAAGCTGCTAATCAAATATAGGGCTTAAAAAGCCATCGGTGGATCCACAGTCGTCAAGCAACCATGCGATCCTCAAATACTTCCTCTATTCCATAATTCCCACCCATATGCATCCTAAACAGAATATCATATGAATGCAGCAAATGTACATGTAACATCCATAAATCTGACAATCATCACATAGGGGTATTTTAGTCATTTCACAAATCAAGGGTATTTTGGTAATTTTGCAATTTAGGGGTATTTATGTAATCCTACCCTACAGGGGTATTTCAGTATTTCTACACAGGGGTATTTCAGTAATTCTACTCTACAGGTGTATTTCAGTAATTGTTAACAGTATTGGTCTTAATTACGAACCTTGGCTCGTCAATACGTCCTCGCGGCTAAAGTGAACAGACACTACGCAACAGGTAGGATTCTAGAGAAAAGGAGGTGGGTCACTAGGACCGCTTAAGTACCAAGCTCTCCCTAGATTCAATCCTAGACATGCATATGTCCATTGCCACACTCTACCCTAGCGACTTATCCACAAACATGTTCGATTATTAAATTAAGTTTTTTGCTGTTTAAGAATTCATCAGAACCATCCATATGAATCCATCATTCAATTTCACATATCAATTCTTACCGATTTGGGGCCACGAGCTTGGCAAGCCCATTTAGCCCCTTCTGGCCTGGTTGGCCAAACAGTGGCCCGAGACCATGAGATCGCTCACTTGGTGCTGGTAGTCATATCGGTGTTTCCACATGAATGTTCGCATACTCGTGTGGTTTCCGGCGCCAACTTTTTGGCTTTTCGGCTTTTCAGCATTCCAGTTTTCAAGATTTCAGCTTTTGCCGATTTTTCGTGTGTGAAGTGTATGTACACACCTGGTAAATGAGACGTGTTATACTATACTCAGCCTTGAACCTACAACCAATACCAACCTCCAATCAATCACACACTTAACCACAATATTTACCAAAAACCGAAGCCTTACCATAACCTTATCGTGTGCCACCAGTCCTAATAGCCCTTCCTTGGCTACTACTCACGAATATCCCTTAGATCTGCATCAATCTTAATTGTTAAAGACAAAGTAATAGGTGACTTGTGTCCACTTAACTCACCCTTTCCCTTACCATAGACTATTCAGCCAGCTTATCCCAAAATCAAGAACACTTACCCAAAAGCTGAAACGTATGGATAGCTTTTCGGCAGAGACTTGTAGATCCAAGCTTGATTCCGATTTTTCCAAGATCCGATCCACCAAAAATCAAAGGAATGATGACAGGACGACAGAGATTTGGTCACTAGAGTATTCGGCACAAGGTTTGGTACAATGAAGAAATCAGCTCCATGAGCAAAGGTTTTCGGCTTTTCAAGTCACGAATATTCGGTCCCCAACAATTGAAATGAAGGTGGGACGTCATAAACAATGGAGAAAGAAGAGAATGATATTTGATTTAAGGCTTTAGGAGAGAAGAAATGAAAACACATAAGGAAGAGGCGAGGTTTAGAACAAAAAAAGGGAAGGAGAATTCGGCAGAGCACTATAGTTGCCGAAATAGCATAAAGGGAATTCCAATTGCCGAAATAGCACAGAGGGAAATCGGCACCCCCTATTTATACACAAAACTAACCCCCCAAAGTCCCAATCGGCTCCAACTCTTCGCCATCTCATCTCCTCATTTTTCTCCCTGATAACTCCGGAATCCTTTTCCTAAATTTTCTCTTCTGATCACTCTCCTTAGAGTCCATCATCACACCACTTCCAAACTTCTAGAAGGCCAAAATTAAACTCCTAAAAAAATACTAAGCTAAGATTCAAACCTAGGATCTCCTTGCTAGCCCATAACGCCACCTTCCTATACCCTAAGCGGCGTCACTTAGCCACTCCACCACAAGGCTCTTTGATGCCATTTTTCCCTATTTTTATTTGAAAGCCCAACTACTCACCGCCCTGGTTCCTTTAATAATTAATTAAAAATTCCTTCTCCTCAAAGTTCGAACCCAGCATTTCTCCAACACCTCTAAACACTCCAAGTTTATTAAACCCTTAAAGCCAACATGTCATTCGTCATTTTCTTGCTTTTAAAAAAATTTATGAGACCCAAAGCCCAATTCATCTAGGCCCAAAATTCGGGGCATTACAATTCTACCCCCTTAAAAAAATTTCGTCCTCAGATTTTCAAACTAACTATTAATCGCACCACTCAAGCCACACCACTATGCTTTCGCTGCGCACTCTGATCCCAATAATTTCAACATATACCCAATACATCCACCTACTTCAAACATTTTCAAACACACGCAGAAGAAGTACCAAATTCAGATTCAAATGTTTACAAAGCTCTAACACTTCCATGGCTTCTGCCGCAGCTCCTTGCACCTCGTCTAGCGCTCATCGTCAATTCGCGTATTATCTGAATTAAAAATTTTATGAAATTTTAGTTAGGTTCAGTAATTAGGCCGATGTTTTATGATTGTATTAAGTAAAGAGGTTGTTTTCGTAAATCCTCTGTAGTTTCAAGTTCCTACGGGATTTAGTTTCACTCTAACTAAAAAGCTTTGGTATAATCATCTAAAGTTGCCCACTAACTATCTACAGTATATCAAGTTAAACAAGCTTAATAATAAGAGAACTTACTTGGTTTAACGTCAGAGACTCAGTGTGCCACATCACAAGAATTTCCGAACATTTTGATCCAATCCAAAAATAGTTTTTTAAAAAACCTAAGTATTAAGGCCCATTCCAAAGCCCGAGCTTTACAATCGAGCTCTGATACCACTAAATGTAACCGATCTAGAAGTTAGGCCCGAACCCAGAGTGTCACATTGAAGTGTTTTTGCGAAAACCTTGTTTTCATTGAAAACCCTTCTAGAGAAAAGTTATGTAAAATCCAGTTTGCTTTCAAAACGAGGTGTAGCCAGAAACCATTTCCTTGTTACTATGTAAAAATTTCCTTTGACAGCGGAGGCTTGTTGTTAAAACACAATTATTTTCAAAAACTTGAAATATACTTAAAAGAAATAAATCGAGGTTCCGTTTCAAAATCACAATGCATAGTGGAAGTAATGGAATATTAACTAGAGGGAAAACCTTATTACAATCCGGAATAGAATAACTCAAAATAAATAACCCAAAATCTATAATTTAGATAATAAGAAAAACAAGTCTAATCGTCTTGCTAGTTGGCCACCTCTGAGTCCCTCCATCCATCGAATTGCCTACTGAGGATCACCTGAGAAAAATAAAAGAGGGAGTGAGTTTTCGAAACACTTCTATGGGGATTTCTAACTCGACCCACCCGTCCGATACACTTCAAGGGTAGCCCGGTTGCGGTACTAACAAATGTTGCAGCAAAGCTACTAATCAAATATTGGGCTTAAAAAGCCAACAGTGGATCCACGGTCGTCAAGCAAAGTTCCAATCGGCACCCCCTATTTATACACAAAACCGACCCCCCAAAGTTCCAATCGGCTCCAACTCTTCCCAATCTCATCTCCTCGTTTTTCTCCCTGATAACTCTCCAATCCTTTTCCTAAATTTTCTCTTCTGATCACTCTCCTTAGAGTCCATCATCACACCACTTCCAACCTTCTAGAAGGCCAAAATTAAACTCCTAAAAAAATACTACGCTAGGATTCGAACCTAGGATCTCCTTACTAGCCCATAACACCACTTTCCTATACCCTAAGCGGCGTCACTTAGCCACTCCACCACAAGGCTCTTTGATGCCATTTTCCCTATTTTTATTTGAATGCCCAACTACTCACCGCCCTGGTTCCATTAATAATTAATTAAAAAATTCTTCTCCTAAAAGTTCGAACCCAGCATTTCTCCAACACCCCTAGACACTCCAAGTTTATTAAACCCTTAAAGCCAACATGTCATTTTGCCATTTTCTTGCTTAAAATAAAACTTTATGAGACCCAAAGCCCAAAGCCCAATTCATCTAGGCCCAAAATTCGGGGCGTTACAATCATGCCTCACAAGAGAACTCGTGCCTCTGCCCAAATTGACGATTCACAAAATAAATTCCATTGTGAAGAAGCCAAAGCGAGATACGAAAGCATTTTCAAGAATCAACAGATGCACCAAGAAAAAGGCTTTACGCTGAAAGAAAGTAACTATATTGATTTCATGGCGCGCATTCGATAAATTGCTGAAGCTCTCAATTGGGAGTTATTTTGTGAGAAAAGACCTAGTGCAGATGAGGAGTTAGTTCATGAATTTTACACGAATTTGACCTCAAATGAATTGACGAAAGTTTCTATTAGCGGAATCGAGGTACCAATAGCCTCAAACACTATTAATGAATTCTTTAATTTACCTGATTTCGAAGACGAAGAATATTCTTCCTTGATGAGCAATATTGAGTTTGAAAATCTACATGAAATTCTCGAGGAACTTACAGTTCTAGGTTCTAAGTGGACTGTGTCAAAGCAAGGAATTCAAACTTGTCGCAGAGAATATTTGACACCACTAGCTAAGGTATGGTTTTATTTCATTCGATTCAGCCTTATGCCCATTTCACATGGGACTACAATTTCCTTAGAGCAAATTGTCTTATTATTGTAACACCCATTACCCGTATTTGACGCTGGGACAGGGTACGAGGCATTACCTATCTGAGACCCAAGCAAACATGCATTTTTGAGTCATAAAATTTTGTTCAAAATTTAAAACTTTTCAAACTTCCTCTTAACAACCATAATATGGGTCTACGAGCCCCAAGACACATCTTAAAAATGTTTCGAAATCAAATCGAGTTTTTTGGACAACTCGGGAAAATGTCAATAAAAATAGGGCACACATCCGTATGAAAGGGCAACATGCCCGTGTGACTGGATAACATGGCCATGTTGACAGATTGTGTGATTCACACGGCCTAAGCATATAGGGACACACCCGTGTCCCATGCCCGTGTGGATTTATTTCCTCAAGTCGAACCTATAGGGCTTTTCACACGGCCTGACACACACCCGTGTCCATGGCCCGTGTCCCTCACATGCCCATGACACACCTGTGTCCTTAGATCGTGTGGCGAATTAAATTCCTAAATTCAAGTGCAGACTTCACACGGCCTGAGCACACGCCCATGTCCTATGGCCATGTCTTCCACACAGTTAAGACACACAACTGTGTCTCAGCTCGTTCCAATTTGGGATGCAGGGGGACACACGGCCATACCACACACCCATGGGGCAAACCGTGTGTCACACACAGCCTAGACACACGCCCGTGTGTCTATTCGTGTGGACAAGAACAAGGCTATTTATCAAGCCCCTTCTGCCACCCCTACTTACACCAACATAAGCCACATCAAACAAACTATTTATTAATGTATAACTATACCATTTACTCAACCATGCAACTTGCATATTCATGAAGAACATCATCATTTTATATATTAATAGGAAATAGCCATCAACTATGGCCTTATACAAAAAAAATTTCATCTTCAAATAAGCCAACACATTTGACCAAAACAATATGACATTAGATAAAAGACTAAGTCCCTACATGCCATACTCAAAAGGCTAAATCTAACTATACCAATTTGTGTGGATAGTGTGGGTGATCCTTTGATGATCTCCATATCCCGAGCTGGCTCTTTGACACTATAAAACAAGGGAAAAGAGAAAGGAGTAAGCTTTAAGCTTAGTAAGTCTATATGGAAACAATGAACATCATGCCACATACTTATCAACCAAGAACATTACATACTATTCAAGAACAATTTAGATCCTCGTAATTATACTTACTCATTTCAAATCTTACCACATTCCAAATGCATATCATAGCATAGTTCACATTTGCATGCACTTATACCCTACATTTGTCACCACATAGTCCCACATAATTTCACTTAGTCAAAGTTTCTCAATGAACACTTTAGAATAATACCGAATACACGGTGGTTTTGCACACAGCCCACCATTAATAAGTAACATGGTGGTTGTAATAGGCCCAATTTGCCCTGGCCCAATTAACCATATTAACCTGATTTAAACCAAAAAAACAAAATAAAACATTTTTAAAACCAAAATCCAATAATAAAAGTCCATTACAGCAGGCCCATTCAGAAACCAATTAGCCTAAAAAAACTAACCAAACTAAAATTAGCCCAACTAAACCCGATTCAATAAAATGGCCCAATCCTAAAATGACCCAGATTGCCCAAATTACGGTTTCAGAAACTGAAACCCTAGGACTAACGCCGCAGCCTCCTCAGCAAGGGTCTCTAGTGCCACGTCCGCCTCTCTGAATGATGTCAAACGTGTTAGAAGAAAAGAGTAACAGATTGACAGCTTGCAACAACCGATGATGGCAACAGAATACATCAAAGCAAAATAATTTTTTATTTTATTTTTTGATTTATATTCGGCTATAAATAGGGCCGAAATCAAAGGAAAAGGGATCCCATTTTTTTGTATATACGAACACACATATACTGAATACAAAGAGAAAAAGCAATTGAATCCAGTTTTGAAAGGTGATTTTTAGGTTTTGATAATATGTTTCTTTCGTTTTTTTCCTTCTTTCTTCTTTCTGCATCTTTGTTTTTCTTGTTCGTGTGAAAATCAAGAGATAAAATAAAAGAAGATGAGCGACTTACCTGGCTTTGAACACCGTTCGCGGTGGCTCCACGGAGGCAACGGCGAGGTGCGATCAGCGCATTAGGGAATCCTAATAAAGAGGGAATAAAGGAAATGGGGGGAAAGGAATTTATTTCAGCAATTTGGAAATGGCAGATGGCCAGTCAGATGTTTTTTTTAGTTTTAATAAGGAATAAAAAATGGCGTCGTTTGGGTTTTTAGAATTCAGGTGCCGAAACGACACCGCTTGGTGCTCAGCCTGTGTGTTCAGGTACCGAAACGACACAGTTTGGTGCTTAGCCCGCGTGCCCGACCCGATCCAAGGGAAGGATCCGCATTTTTTTTTAATTTTTGGGATATTTTCGCATCTGATTCTACCTTTTTTGCGCTGCTATTCGATTAGGCCCCTTTCATTTCTTTTATTTTTTTTTCAATTTTCTTCAGTAATTTTGCACAGTTTTAATTTGGTTCCCATTTAAACGCTACGTTCAATAACTTGGGTAAATTGCACTTTTAATCCTCTTTGGTTTACTCGAATTGTGTTTTAGTCCTTATTTTTGTTCCAATATTTTTTATTTTTATTAATTATTCCTTTTAGTTTGATTTTGTTTCAATTGAGTTTTTTTTCCATTTCAATATGAGTAATTCATTAATTTTTTAAATTTATTTAACATTCATCTTTTAAAAAAAATATTTAAATATATATTTGAATTACTTTAATAATTTTACTTTGTTTTTTTATTTGTTTAATTATATAGTTATTATTTTAAACTCTCCTTTATATCATGTTGCTTTAAAATTTTGTATAATATTTAATTTTAATTACCCTTATATATATATATATATATATATATATATATATATATATATGGTAAGATTAGTTTTATTCTATGTACGTTATCAATTTCATGTTGTTTTATGTATATATTTTCTTTTAAATCTATTTATATATATATATGTCCTTTCAAATATATTATGTATATAGTTCATATATTATTATCCCTTTATTATATTGTTTATAGTAAATTATTTTTTATTGTATGTATATTATCAACTTTAAATAGATGTTTCGTTTTAAAAAATATTTTGTACGTTACTTCCTTCAAACTTTTTCTTTCATGATATCAATTTTCATAATCATTGGTACATTATTGTGTTTTTTTAATTTCTTTATATAGATAAACTATTTCAAACTCTATCATGTGTTGTTTATTTGCAAATTTTCATTTATTTAATAGTTCTTAAATTGCTTTTATATCATATTGACTCCAAGTTTCCCATCTTTTATATATTATTATCATTTTAATTTTATTCATCCACGTTTGAAGACTTGCCATATTTTATTTTAATTCGTTTTTTAGCAAGGTTTTTAGCTTTCATTGTTTCTTGATTAATGATGTTGGTTTTTTCAAAATAGGAATTGTGAGATTATTGTTTTTGTATATTTTGAATTGTATGTTCATATTATTATGCTTGTCATCCATTTGTACAAAGTTGTATACACATATTATTGTTCCACGTACGATACTATCTTTTTCGTTCTCATTATCGAATAGTGATTCAATAAAAGCATTTTGAGTTGATTTTATATTTTTAAACAAGGCAATATTTGATGTTTGGAAATTCGAGGAATTGTGCCCTAACGTGCTAGGTTTCAGTTCTTCATTTGACCAAATAATTAAATATCTTTTTAATCGCATGATTTGGAAATTGTGAGATGATCTTGGTTTCGAGGCTTAAGATGTCACATCCTAACGTGTTGGACATGGTGTTTTATTCCTTCGGAGCGAGAAAATCTTAAGTTCCAACTTAAATTAATTAAACATTTTTCAAAAGGAATTACATTTTAATTTTTTTTTTCAAATCTTCAACAAAAGGACATTAGTTAATCAATTTGGTACCAATTTTGGGCGTACGAGGGTGCTAATCCTTCCTCGTACGTAACCGACTCCCGAACCTGTTTTTCTATTTCGTAGACCAAAATTATGTTTTACAAGGTGATCCAATCACACCTAAACAAAAAGTGGTTGGTGGCGACTCCATATTTCGTTTTAAAGTCGACCCCGTTTTCCAAACTTAAAAAATGGTTTCGACAGCTTGGCGACTCCGCTGGGGACTGGTTGAGAGTCAGGGCATAGATTGATTAATTTTTGTCCTTTTTTATTGAAAACTTGGAAAATTATTTTGAAAAATCATGTTTCTTTTGATGCATCTGTCGGTGTTATGATTTCAATAATGTAGAGTCTCATAAAATACTTTGGCATTGCACTGCATGACCACTGTGGTTATACTTTTTAAGTGGGAGTGTAACATCCTGAAATTGGGCCTAGCAGAATTGAGCCCAACGGGCCTTGAGCGTAGTAGCGTTTAAATTTTTGGAGAACAAGAGATTGGCTTAAATGCAAGTTGGACCTATTAGATAAGTGATTTTGGAAGGTTAGAGGGCTTCTATGAAGTCCCGGGGTCAAACTTTGGCTTTGGGGAAATTTTGGTCTTAGGTGGAAAAAACCCTGGGAGTTGGTAGGTAGGCTTTAAGAATAAAATATGGAGGAAAATAACACAAGTGGAGTGTGTGGTGTAGTGGCAAGTGGCGCCACATAAGAGACAAGGGGGGTGATGCCACAAGGAAAGAAGGAGGTCCAAGGTTCAAGTCTTGGCTTTTGCATTTTGGTTTTCTTTTTACATGGACCCTAGAAGTTGGCTATAGATTCATAGTTTATTGCGCACGGTTTTAGACACAAGAGGAGCTTGTGGCCAAGTGGTTAGCGGCATGGATAATGTGACAAGGGAGCCTGGGTTCGAATCTCATGAAAAGCAAGGGAGTATTTATTTTGCGGATTGGACGGCAAGAGTTTCAGTTGAATTTAAACTCTACTGACGAAGGGATCCCACATCGGACAGATACAAAGAAGGAAGGTGAGAAGCTAGCTATATATAGAGCATTCTATGATAGAAGGAAGGACACATTGGAGGGTGTTTGGGCACAGGACTGGTCGGAGCGCGGATTAGCACCAGATTCCTATCAGGTGTGTAACTCTCTCTACTCTAGTTGTAGAGCGGCAAATACTGAAGTGCCGGTCACGGCAATAGTAGCCACATGAGCCTGCGAGCGCACGTGTGGGGCTTCGACACGATAGTTAAGGCCATCAGTAGTATTCTTGTGGGTTGGGGCTGCTTGGGCCGCAATGGGCCGAAGTGGGCCCAATGGGCCCGTGGGCCCTTATGAGTAAATTGTGCGATTGTGTAGTATATAGTGAACTAGACTAAGTGGAACTTATATACATGGCTAGGTTTGTGCTAGGTGGGCCACACGAGCGTGTGGGCCCGAATGGGCCGAAATCGAGTTTTAGGCCCAATCGTCCGGTACGACCGAAAATGGTAGCTGAGTCGCTCGGGGAGACATTAGGCCTTCGGAAAGGCCATTGCAGGTGTGAAATTACCAAAATATCCCTAAAAGGTAAATTACGAAAATGCCTTGGTGGGTAAATTACGAAAATACGCTTGGTAGGTAAAATTATTGTTATGCCCTTAGAGGTTGATTAGCTTGATTATGTTGTATTTTAATATTCTGATTATGATGGTAAATCGTTTCATACTTATATTTGACATATGTTTTGCATACATAACATATTGCATACACGAACTATTATGCCATCTTGCATGGGCTTGGGATATGATGATAAAGGGGAAGTGATAAGGTCACGTAGTGATCGATGGCTCTGCCACATTTGATTATAAGGTCACGTAGTGATCGGTGGCTCTGCCACATTTTGTTATAAGGTCACATAGTGATCGGTGGCTCTGCCACAAATGATTTATAAGGTCACATGGTGATCGGTGGCTAAGCCATAGTGGATTTCAAGGTCACATAGTGATCGGTATTATAACTGGCAGCATGACTGTCAAGACGGCGTGTAGCGGATGGAGGGATGATTGTAGAAATCCCCACGGTGTGATGGTTGGTACGGGATGGCGTGTAGAGGATGGAAAATACTAGGTTGGGCTGGGACATATTGCATTCATATCTTTTGTATGCCATCTTGAGTGGGCTAAGGCCCAGTGTGCACCTGTGGGCTTAAGGCCCAGATTGCGTTTATGGGGATTTACACACTGGGTCTCGATGACTTACCCCTTTGTTAATTTTGCAAGTAATCATTAGATCGCAGATTTGGGAGATGAGGGAGACTCGTGGAGGCCATGCATTGTTTTCTCGTAAACTTGTTCTCTTATTTCAAACTTATTTTTAATTAGGGATTTTAAGTTGTAATAAGGCCGCTTAAACTTTATTTCTTGGTATTATATTTGGTTTAGCTTTTAATTTGATTACTGCCTATTATTAACAAATGTTCAATACGGGAATTTCCTAAACCCTTAATAATCGTTTTCCAAAATGTTAACAAAAGGATAACAAGCGAATAAGTATTTAAACTCGAAATTTTTAACAAACGCGCAGTTTTTTAAACAACCCTTTTATGTGACATGCCAAATCCGGCTGTAACATTTAGGCTGGGTTTGGGGTGTTACAATTATGGTATCAAAGCCTAGGTTCAAAAACTCGGCTGTGGGTTTGGGTTCAAAAATATTTTCAAATGATGGTTTGGAAAATGGTTTAGAAAAATATATATCTCTTTTCTGGAAGTATGGCACCCGAGTCTCCAGCACCAATCTGAACTGTAAGTTTCCTGATACTTTGCTTTGTTATATGATGTATTTTTGGTATCTATTCTGTGTTTGGTTTGGATGTGATGTTCGGATATAGAGTTGGTTGCGTATGAAATATTTGTCTGCTTTAATGGCTAGGTGTTTTTGAGTATGTGTAGGAGTTCTAAATTCTAGTTAAAAGTATATTAGTGTTATTAAGATCAGAGTGCGCAGCAAGAGCGTAGTGTTGTTGGTTAGGATGTACGACTGATAGTTAGTTGGAAATTTCGAGGACGAAATTTCTTTAAGGAGGGTAGATTTGTAACATCCTGAAATTGGGCCTAGCAGAATTGAGCCCAACGGGCCTTGAGCGTAGTAGCGTTTAAATTTTTGGAGAACAAGAGATTGGCTTAAATGCAAGTTGGACCTATTAGATAAGTGATTTTGGAAGGTTAGAGGGCTTCTATGAAGTCCCGGGATCAAACTTTGGCTTTGGGGAAATTTTGGTTTTAGGTGGAAAAAACCTGGGAGTTGGTAGATAGGCTTTAAGAACAAAATATGGAGGAAAATAACACAAGTGGAGTGTGTGGTGTAGTGGCAAGTGACGCCACATAAGAGACAAGGGGGGTGACGCCACAAGGAAGGAAGGAGGTCCAAAGTTCAAGTCTTGGCTTTTGCATTTTGGTTTTCTTTTTACATGGACCCTAGAAGTTGGCTATAGATTCATAGTTTATTGTGCACGGTTTTAGACACAAGAGGAGCTTGTGGCCAAGTGGTTAGCAGCGTGGATTATGTGACAAGGGAGCCTAGGTTCGAATCTCATGAAAAGCAAGGGAGTATTTATTTTGCGGATTGGACGACAAGAGTTTTAGTTGAATTTAAACTCTACTGACGAAGGGATCCCACATCGGACAGATAAAAAGAAGGAAGGTGAGAAGCTAGCTATATAGAGAGCATTCTCTGATAGGAGGAAGGACACATTGGAGGGCGTTTGGGCACAGGAGTGATCGGAGCGCGGATTAGCACCAGATTCCTATCAGGTGTGTAACTCTCTCTACTCTAGTTGTAGAGCGGCAAATGCCGAAGTGCCGGTCACAGCAATAGTAGCCACACGAGCGTGCGAGCGCATGTGTGGGGCTTTGACGCGATAGTTGAGGCAATCAGTAGTATTCTTGTGGGTTGGGGCTGCTTGGGTCGCGATGGGCCGAAGTGGGCCCAATGGGCCCATGGGCCCTTATGAGTAAATTGTGCGATTGTGTAGTATATAGTGAACTAGAATAGGTGGAACTTATATACATGGCTAGATTTGTGCTAGGTGGGCCACACGAGCGTGTGGGCCCGAATGGGCCGAAATCGGTTTTTAGGCCCAATCGTCCGGTACGACCGGAAATGGTAGCTGAGTCACTCGGGGCGACATTAGGCCTTCGGAAAGGCCATTGCAGGTGTGAAATTACCAAAATATCCCTGAAAGGTAAATTATGAAAATGCCTTGGTGGGTAAATTACGAAAATACCCTTGGTAGGTAAAATTACTGTTATACCCTTAGAGGTTGATTAGCTTGGTTATGTTGTATTTTATTATTCTGATTATGATGGTAAATCGTTTCATACTTATATTTGACATATGTTTTGCATACATAACATACTACATACACGAACTATTATGCCATCTTGCATGGGCTTGGGATATGATGATAAAGGGGAAGTGATAAGGTCACGTAGTGATCAGTGGCTCTGCCACATTTGATTATAAGGTCACGTAGTGATCGGTGGCTCTGCCACATTTGGTTATAAGGTCACATAGTGATCGGTGGCTCTGCCACAAATGATTTATAAGGTCACATGGTGATCAGTGGCTAAGCCACAGTGGATTTCAAGGTCACATAGTGATCGGTATTATAACTGGCAGCATGACTGTCAAGACGGCGTGTAGCGGATGGAGGGATGATTGTAGAAATCCCCACGGTGTGATGGTTGGTACGGGATGGCGTGTAGAGGATGGAAAATACTAGGTTGGGCTGGGACATATTGCATTCATATCTTTTGTATGCCATCTTGAGTGGGCTAAGGCCCAATGTGCACCTGTGGGCTTAAGGCCCAGATTGCGTTTATGGGGATTTACACACTGAATCTCGATGACTCACCCCTTTTTTAATTTTGCAGGTAATCATTAGATCGTGGATTTGGGAGCTGAGGGAGACTCGTGGAGGCCATGCGTTGTTTTCTCGTAAACTTGTTCTCTTATTTCAAACTTATTTTTAATTCGGGATTTTAAGTTGTAATAAGGCCGCTTAAACTTTATTTCTTGGTATTTTATTTGGTTTAGCTTTTAATTTGATTACTGCCTATTATTATCAAATGTTCAATATGAGAATTTCCTAAACCCTTAATAATCGTTTTCCAAAATGTTAACAAAAGGATAACAAGCGAATAAGTATTTAAACTCGAAATTTTTAACAAACGCGCAGTTTTTAAACAACCCTTTTATGTGACATGCCAGATCCGGTCGTAACGTTTAGGCCGAGTTTGGGGTGTTACAGGGAGTGAGAAACTATGCCTTCGTGAGGTTTTCACCTCCGCATGGGCAAGTGGATTACTTCCGGGATACATCCGTACCTATGCCTTTGTGAGATTTTCATCTCCGCATGGCCATAGGGAAATGTGTTCCCCTGAACCAAACTCGATCCATATTAGCCTATAATAGGTAAGGATATAGGAATCTGCTGGTTCAGGTATCCTCTCTTTAGAATCAAACCATGTATAGTGAACCCCGGGAGCCCACTTCAGGTAGAACTATGTTGAACCCTAGCAGTCACCTGGATAGGTGTTTGACTATTTTCTGTTTGATTTGATTTTTACCATCTGTATATGATACTAACGTGTTTTCTTTTGTTTATGACTACATTGCATTTCATCATCATAGAAAGGAGGTGTTGATTCATATTCGATTACTAAATAGAAGAGTTTGTCATAGGAAAATGGATTGCTTGATAAAGTGGGTTATAATATGTTCATCCAAATATAGCCCAAGTAAACACAACAAGAAAAGATTGATAGTATATGACTTTGCCTCATTGCCCAGGGATTCAAGCCAACAAGGATTATTCGAGAGTCATTACATCTCAATTTTCTTAAAAAAGCTTATGAGCATCGTGGAGGATAAGTGAGTGAAGAGTCACGGCCTGGATCAAGCAACAAGGAGCTAGAAGAGGCATCTATTGAGAAAGTTCACGGGACAGACCATAACAATCGGATACAAAGAAAAGGGATTGGTGTCTTCACTTGGACTATGAGGAAAAAGCTGCATATGTAATCCGTTTTATGTAAAGAAATTTATTTTCTAGAAAAGTTCTTCTGATAGAATTGAATTTAGAATCAACACCTCTCTTTCTTTTTGCATTCATTCCATGCATTTGCATGCATTTGCATTACATCACATTATATGCATTAATATTTACAAAAAGACTCTAATTAATTAAAAATTATTTCAGCAACCTGGAAACCGATAAAACCTTACCAAATACGCATCCTGGCACAAGAAAAAAGACCAAGTCAATGGACAAAAGACTAGAAAAATTGGAGCAAATGCAAAAGGATATGCAAGAACAAATGCAGGCACAGATGCAAGAGTAGCTAGCTAAGATCCAGCAAGAGATAAGGGACAAATGATGGAGTCCCAAAGAAACATGATGGCTCAATTGTCCCAACTACTGGTAGGAAGGATGGACAAAGGGAAAGGCACCATGGATAATGAAGATCCTTAATATCCTCCTGATTTTATCCCTACCAATGCTCAAACACAACCTGAGGTATACTTGCAAAGACCATCTGTCACGATTAGTCCCCAACAGTTTCAGGCTGGGGCTTCAATACTGATGAATTCCCAAATCGGGTTAGGCTCTAATCCAGAGGGTAATCCTGCCAATCTCACTGTTCCCGATTAGATAATGTAGTAGAAAGAGGAAGAGCAAGAATGGAGCTCCCAAAACGGTTAGAAAACTGATGTAAATGGCTGGAAGAAAAATTCAGAGCAATGGAAAGCACTGATAATTATAGAGGAATCTATGCTAAGGATCTAAGCTTGGTTCTGGATCTAGTACTTCCCCACAGGTTCAAAATGCCAGAGTTTGAGAAGTACAACAGAAATAGTTGTCCCGAAGCTCATATCACTATGTTCTGCAGACGTATGACTGGGTATGTCAGCAATGATCAATTACTGATCCACTACTTCCAAGATAGTCTAATTGGGGCAGCGTCCAAATGGTATAACCAATTAAGTCGTACTAGGATTAGTTCATGGAGAGATTTAGCTCAAACTTTCATGAAGCAATATAGTCATGTAACGGATATGACCCCCAATAGAATTACTTTGCAGAACATGGAGAAGGGAACAAATGAGAGTTTCCGACAATATGTCCAAAGATTGAGGGAAGTCGCTATACAAGTCCAACCACCTTTATTGGAAAAAGAAACCACGATGCTCTTCATCAATACTTTGAAGGCCCCGTTCATTAACTACATGTTGGGAAGTGCCATCATGAGCTTTTCAGATATGGTAATGTCCAGTGAGATAATTGAGAATGCTATAAGAAGCGGAAAGATAGACGCATGAGAAAGCACCAAAAGATCAACTTCGAGAAACAAGGAAAATGAAGTGAATATCCTGAGCACGCATAAGACCGAAATCAATAGCTATCAAGGCTCAAGGCAAGAATTCAACTCGAGGCCAAATACAGAAAGGCTCTAGTTCACACCCATCCCGATAACATATAAAGAATTGTATCAGAATCTTTTTGATGTGCATGTAGTGTCTCCATTCTATTCGAAACCTATACAACCTCCGTACCCAAAATGGTATAATGAGAATGCCCAATGCGAGTACCACGCGGGAATAACGGGGTATTCAATTGAAAACTACACTACATTTAAAAAGTTGGTCGAAAGGCTCATTGAAAGGGGAATTGTGAAAGTCGACGATTCCTCAGAACCTAATCACTCGAATGAAGCAGTGAATATGATAGTTGAAAGTGGAGGTAGAAGAGTTGCAATTCCTTGAAGAAGTCAGAGGATTGGAAGGAATATTAGGGAATTTGAACACTAATGACATATCCGAAGAGGGAATCGGGGAATAAAAGTTTCCAAGCCCTTACATACTTGGAAGATTTTAAACAATGGGAATGTGGAAGGGATCCCTATATTTTTAGAGCTAATCTAGAGTAATATTCAAAACATGCTTGTTGCTTTAATCCTAGAGGCAATAAGAATCTTTTTGTGAAATAGGCTTGTGTCTAGAATTTTTATTTCAATAAAATGTATCTTTTTAAGCAAATACTTTTTCATTTTTTACATTTCATACTGTACATTCTTTTGTTTTTTTAGAATATTCTTTCATTATTTATTCATGACCATACCATACAAATAATCATCCTTAGAATCATTTATTCTTTGGATTTTTTTCCTTCGTACTTAGGTACCCAGATATCAACGACATGTTGTTATTGACTCCCTTTTTGAATAAGATATGGGTATAAGGGATCTAAGGACTTTGAAGATGACAAAGATTGTAGCCTATCTTTTGATTTGTTAAGGATGGTAGAACAAGATGAAAATAGACTCTACCTTGCAAAGGGTCAGTGGACGTTGCGAGCTTAGGAAAGGGGTAAAGATCGAAGCCTACTCACCACAAAAATAAGGTGAGACATCATTTTGCACGATCATATCAAGGCACGCCAGGCTACTGAAACGTGGATATGCTGTTAAGATTGGTAGAACCCATGTGAGTGGTTCTACAATGGCCAGGCTAATCGAGAGGTTTGGGCTATTGGTTTACCAAGAAAGGGAAATTGCATTGGTTACGCTGTAAATGCCAAATTGAGGAAGACAAGACTTATGTGATTCCTTCATTTTTTCTATATGTGGGGCATAGATGTTATGGGGATGATCTCGTTAAAAGTATCTAGCCGACACCAATTCATCTTCGTGATTGTCAATTACTTCACTAAGATGGTGAAGGTCGCTTCATATGCCAAAGTTACAAAGTCAGCAGTCATCAAATTCAAATCCAAATCCAAATCCAAATTCAAATCCAAATTCAAATTCAAGTTCAAATTCAAATTCAAATTTAAGTTCAAACACAAATTCAAAAAAAGTGGCAATAAAAGAATGCCAGAAAGGAACATGTCTAGCAGAATTGCACAATGGTAAAGATTCACAGTCTGCTCAAAGATCAGACACCATATCAATGCTACAAAGGCAGCCAAAAACCATTCAAAATTTTTGAAAATGATTGAGATTTGTAAAAGTTGGCGTAGAGAAGTTACCATTTACCCTTTATGCCTCTTGAATGTTGGCCAGGACCTTCACCGGGGCAACATCTTTCTCATTGGTTTATGAAAGGGAAGCAATTGTTGGAAGTTAAGATTCCTTTTCTCCAAGTTTTGATTGAATTGGATGAAGCAGAATGTCCCTAGTAAGCTTGATTGAAAGTATTCATCATGGTCCAAAGCACCAAAAGCGGATGATACAAGCTTATGACAAAAAGGTTCACCATGGTAAAAAAGGATTCTTCTCATACAAAAGGACTTCAGAGGAAAGTAAATGTCAAACTTGGAAAAATCTTATGTGGTGAGGACGGCTTGTTCTGGAAGATCATTAACTTTGGCCAAGAGGGATGGCAAGGACATGCTCAAGCCAGTGAGTTCAGATTTCAGGAGAGGCCGAGGTGAAAACCCGCAAAGGGTGCCTTCAGACATTAAAAAAACACAAAATAAAAAAAAATTAAAAAAAGAAGAGAAATAAAAATATAAAAATCAAATATAAAAAAATTTCAATCAAAAAAAAGAAGAAAGAAAAAGGAGAGGCCAAGGCAAAAACCCACAAAGGGCGCTTTGAGACCAAAGGGGATTTGAGTTGAAAACTCGAAAAGGGCAGCTCAAATTTTGATAAAAATGAGGCATACAGTGTCTTACTATACTTGAATTATCAATGAGGAAGTATGCTATGTCTTGGGGCATCAACAAAATAGTCCGGATGCCCTAAAGACATATTGAGCTTAAAATGGTCCTCAAGATGTTTGAACAGAGAAGCTCAGGCTGCGATATCTGGGGCACCTAGTTTCCATTTTACCCATTTTAAATTTGTTATTGGAGATTATCTTATTCATTTAAAAAAAATGCTCCCAATTAAATTTCTTTGCATTTTCTATCTTGGCTTAACTTATTTGTTTTGAGACATGCTCCTAATTAATTTCCTTCTTGTCCATTGTTATGATCTTTTTCAGGCATTTTGCATTGAAATAACGATTAGTGGACTAATAATACTTTCATAAAAGGAGTTTCGTATATTACTCTGGAAGCTTCTAAATAATACAAGAACTTGAAACAGGACTATTGTTTAAAACTCACCAAGTTTAAAGGATAGAAATATTGGTGGAGGAAGAGTCTAAGCTGAGACTATCTCTCCAGATTTATGTCAAAAATGGTGATTGAACAAAATGACAAGATATTGCGTCGGCGATACAATCTTGACGAAAAATGGGCAATGTTAACCCAAGTGAAAAAGAGGAATCATTCTCGAGAAAAAAATGATATTCTGCATCCATGCAAATATCATGCATACACATTTGGTTAGGTCATCCGGGGAGTGATCAGTTGATTAAACAAGTTACAGATCCTATACTCCTGATTTACAGCAGGTTGGATTAAAGATGAAACAATTTCTATACCTTTGAGTTGCAGTGGGATGGGTTGAAGTTGATACAAATCCTATAGTCATGAATTGCAGGGGGATGGTAAAGATGGTACAAACCTTATGTCCCCAAGGTACAATGGAAGGGACGCTGAAGTTACAGTGGGGAAATCTGTTGAGTAAGATATAATTATTTTCTCGAGTTTTCTGTCGAGAATACCAGCCGAACAAGAAGACAGGATATTACGTCAAAGTGATACAACCTAGAAGAACAACAAGCAATGACAACCCTAAGCATAAAAAAGGGGGGGATCATTCTCATGAAATTATGCATTCATGCAAAACACATTTAGTTAGGAGTATTTGATTCATTCCAATCATTGCATCCTAATCATTATATTTTTTTTAAAAAAATATCATTCTCATGACATTCTACATTCATGCAAATATCATCCAGTTAGGAACATTTGCTTCATTCCGATCATTGCATCCTAATCATTGTACTTTTAACAAAAGATCATTCACATGACATTCTGCATTCATGCAAATGTCATCCATAACATCATTTAGTTAGGAACATTTGATTCATTCCTATCATTGCATCCTAATCATTGTACATAAAAAAAAAAGAGGGGATCATTCGCATGACATTCTGCATTTATGCAAATGTCATCCACAATACCATTAAGTTAGGAGCATTTGATTCATTCCGATCATTGCATCCTAATCATTGTGCATTTAAAAAAGGGGTCATTCTCATGACATTCTGCATTCATGCGAATGTCGTCCATAATACATTTAGTTAGGAGCATTAGACTCATTCTAATCATAGCATCCTAATCATTTGGCATAAACATAAGAATATGAAATTGAGTCTCCAGGACATGTCCCCCAGAGGACGGTGTAGCAATACCGGTGAAATCACAGATCTTATCTCCCTATGCAGTAGTGGAGCAGATCAAAGATGGTGAATCTTATCTTTCCAGGGTAGCAGGGAAGTAGATTTTAGCCACTAGCCTTATCTTCCTAATGTAGCAAGGGAGCAAGCTGAAGATTATAGTCTTATCTTCCTGATGTAGCAAGGGAGCAGACTAAAAATTGTAGATCTTGTCTCCTCGAGATAGCAGTGGGGCAGGTCAAATTTGGCGGATCTTATCTCCATGTATCGACGATGGAGCAGATTTTAGCCACTAGTCTTATCTTCCTGAAGTAGCAGCGGAGCATACTGAAGTTTGTAGATCTTATCTCCCTAAGTAGTAGTGGAGCAGATCAAATTTGGCGAATCTTATCTCCATGTATCGGCAATGGAGCAAATTTTAGCCACTAGCTTTATCTTCCTGAGGTAGCAAGGGAGCAGGCTGAAGATTATAGTCTTATCTTCCTGATGTAGCAAGGGAGCAGACTAAAAATTGTAGATCTTGTCTCCTCGAGATAGTAGTGGGGCAGGTCGAATTTGGCGGATCTTATCTCCATGTATCAACAATGGAGCAAATTTCAGCCACTGGTCTTATCTCCCTGAAGTAGCAGCGGAGCAAACTGAAGTTTGTAGATCTTATCTCCCTAAGCAGTAGTGGAGTAGATCAAATTTGGGCAAATCTTATCTCCATGTATCGGCAATGGAGCAGATTCAAGTCACCAACCTTAACTCCCTGAGGTAGTAAGGGAGCAGGTTGAAGTTTGTAGTCTTATCTTCCTAAGGTAGCAAGGGAGCAAACTGAAGATTGAAAGACGGTGAATCTTATCTTCTCGAGGTAGTAGGGGAGTAGATTTTAGCCACTAGCCTTATCTTCCTGAGGTAGCAAGGGAGCAGGCTGAAGGTTATAGTCTTATCTTCCTGGTGTAGCAAGGGAGCAGACTAAAAATTATAGATCTTGTCTCCTCGAGATAGCAGTGAGGCAGATCGAAGATGGCAAATCTTATTTTCCCGAAGTAACAGGAGAGCAGATTTTAGCCACTGGCCTTATCTCCCTGAAGTTTCAGTGGAGCAGGTTGAAGTTACAAGGTTTTATCTCCCTGAAGTTACAGTGGAGCTGACTGAATAAACCAATCTTATCTCTCTGAAGTTGCAGTGGAGTAAATTGAAGTTACAGGTCTTATCTCCCTGAAGTTGCAATGGAGCGGACTGAATAAACCAATCTTATCTCCTTGAAGATGCAATGGAGCAGATTGAAACTACAAATACTATCTTCCTAAAGTCGCAATGGAGTAGATTAAAACCACAGATCTTATCTCTCTGAAGTTGTAGTAGAGCAGATCGCATCAAACCTTATCTCCCTGAAGTTGTAGTGGAGCAAGTTGAAGTTACAGGTTTCATCTCCCTAAAGTTGCAGTGGAGCAGACTGAATAAACCAATCTTATCTCCCTGAAGTTGCAGCGGAGCAGATTGAAGATAGCAAATCTTATCTCCCTGAAGTTGCGGTGGAGCAGATTGAAGCTACAAGTCTAAATTCCTTGAATTGGATCGAAGCACTAGTTCTCATGCCCCTGAAGATGCAGCGGGATGAAACGAAGCTACTCAAAGAAGAAAAGCACTGAAAAAGGTCAAGATTTGGCAAGACCGGGCAAAATTGGCCCTTTTTAAAGTCTTTCCTCTACTCTCGTTACATGACAATGAGCAAAGAGGGGCAGCTGTAATAGGCCTAATTTGCCCGAGCCCAATTAACCATATTAACCTGATTTAAACCAAAAAAACAAAACAAAACATTTTTAAAACCAAAATCCAATAATAAAAGTCCATTACAGCAGGCCCATTTAGAAACCAATTAGCCTAAAAAACTAACCAAACTAAAATTAGCCCAACTAAACCCAATTCAATAAAATGGCCCAATCCTAAAACGGCCCAGATGGCCCAAATTTCGGTTTCAGAAACTGAAACCCTAGGACCAGCGCCGCAGCCTCCTCAGCAAGGGTCTCCAGTGCCACGTCCGCCTCTCTGAACAATGTCGAACCTGCGAGAAGAAAAGAGTAACAGATTGACAGCTTACAACAAACGATGATGGTAATAGAATACAACAAAGAAAAAATATTTTTTTATTTTATTTTTCGATTTATATTCGGCTATAAATAGGGCCGAAATCAAATGAAAAGGGATCCAATTTTTTTGTATATACGAACGCACATATACTGAATACAAAGAGAAAAAGCAATTGAATCCAGTTTTGAAAGGTGATTTTTAGGTTTTGGTAATCTATTTCTTTCGTTTTTTCCTTCTTTCTTCTTTCTACATCTTTGTTTTTCTTATTCGTGTGAAAATCAAGAGATAGAATAAAAGAAGGGGGAAAGGAATTTATTTCGGCAATTTGAAAATGGCAGATGGCCATTCAGATGTTTTTTTTTAGTTTTAATAATGAATAAAAAACGACATCGTTTGGGTTTTTAGAATTCAGGTACCGAAACAGCATGGTTTGGTGCTCTGCCCACGTGTTCAGGTGCCGAAACGGCACCGTTTGGTGCTTAGCCCGCGTGCCCGACCCGATCTAAAGGAAGGATTCGCGTTTTTTTTATTTTGGGATATTTTCGCATCTGATTCTTCCTTTTTGAGCCGCTATTCCATTAGGCCCCTTTCATTTCTTTACTTTTTTTAAAATTTTGTTAAGTAATTTTGCGCAGTTTTAATTTGGTTCCCATTTAAACGCTGCGTTCAATAACTTGGGTAAATTGCGCTTTTAATCCTTTTTGGTTTACGCGAATTGTGTTTCAGTCCTTAATTTTGTTCCAATATTTTTTTATATTTATTAATTATTCCTTTTAGTTTGATTTTGTTTCAATTAAGTTTTTTTTCCATTTCAATATGTGTAATTCATTATTTTTGTAAATTTATTAAATATTCATCTTTTATAAAAATATTTAAATATATATTTGAATTACTTCAATAATTTTACTTTGTCTTTTTATTTGTTTAATTATATAGTTATTATTTTAAACTATCCTTTATATCATGCTGCTTTGAAATTTTGTATAATATTTAATTTTAATTACCCTTATATATTATTATATATATAGTTTAAGGTAAGATTAGTTTTATTCTATGTACATTATCAATTTCATGTTGTTTTATGTATATATTTTCTTTTTAATCTATTTATATATATACACGTCCTTTCAAATATATTACGTATATAGCTCATGCCTAAAGAACATATATTATTATATTTTTGTTATTTAGAACCGCTTCATATATTATTATCCCTTTATTATATTGTTTATAGTAAATTATTTTTTTATTGTATGTATATTATCAACTTTAAATAGATGTTACGTTTTAAAAAATATTTTGTACGTTACTTCCTTCAAACTTCTTCTTTCATGATATCAATTTTCATAATCATTGGTACATTATTGTGTTTTTTTTAATTTCTTTATATAGATAAACTATTTCAAACTCTATCATGTGTTGTTTATTTGCAAATTTTCATTTATTTAATAGTTCTTAAATTGTTTTTATATCATATTGACTCCAAGTTTCCCGTCTTTTATATATTATTATCATTTTAATTTTATTCATCCACGTTTGAAGACTTGCCATATTTTATTTTAATTCGTTTTTTAGCAAGGTTTTTAGCTTTCGTTGTTTCTTGATTAATGATGTTGGTTTTTTCAAAATAGGAATTGTGAGATTATTGTTTTTGTATATTTTGAATTGTATGTTCATATTATTATGCTTGTCATCCATTTGTACAAAGTTGTATACACATATTATTGTTCCATATACGATACTATCTTTTTCGTTCTCATTATCGAATAGTGATTCAATAAAAGCATTTTGAGTTGATTTTATATTTTTAAACAAGGCAATATTTGATGTTTGGAAATTCGAGGAATTGTGCCCTAACGTGCTAGGTTTCAGTTCTTCATTTGACCAAATAATTAAATATCCTTTTAATCGCATGATTTGGAAATTGTGAGATGATCTTGGTTTCGAGGCTTAAGATGTCACATCCTAACGTGTTGGACATGGTGTTTTATTCCTTCGGAGCGAGAAAATCTTAAGTTCCAACTTAAATTAATTAAACATTTTTCAAAAGGAATTACATTTACTACCTATTTTACAGCCTTTATAAAAAAGTCATTTTAGGCGTTTTCATGCAAAATCCTTTCAGAAAAGTTGTCATTAAACCACTAGGATTCATTTTCTTCCCTAAATTTTTAGCAAACACATAAATACTCACATGGAAAACCCTAGACTCTCAACCATTTTGCAAAATAGTCCCCTTATTAGTTAGATTATGCTACAAGGGTTCCAAAAGTACAAAAATTAACAAGAATGATCACCAAAATCACTTACTAGCAAAGGTTGAAGTTGCTGAAAATTTTCAAGCTTCCAGACCCCTCCTCTTGTTGATATTTTTGGTGGAAGAAGAAGAAAAATGGAAAAGATGATAGCTTTTCTTTATTTTATTTTATTTTATTTATCAATTAAATCACCAAATACTCTACCTACTCTTTGAAATTGTCATTTCTTTGTCCCTATGGCTGGCCATCCCCCTAAATAAGGCCTAATTGCACATTAAGGACCTCCAATTTAATATTCTATAGCTATTAGAAACCTTTAGCTAGTAGAACAAAACTTTCGCACTTTATGCGATTTAGTCCTTTTTCAAAATTAAACATGAAATCACTAAAATTAATGCACCAAAATTTTCATGCTCTCATATTATCATGCTATAACACATAAAATAATATTAAAATAAATTTTCTCTGACCTCGGATTAGTGGTTCCGGAACAGTGTTTCGACTAGCCCTAAAATCAGGCTGTTATAACTCTCCCCCTTTAGGGATTTTCATCCCCGAAAATCTTACCGATAAAGAGGTTTGGGTACTGCTTTCTCATGGCTTCCTCTGGTTCCCACGTAGCCTCTTCTACACCATGTTTTTTCCACAACACTTTCACCAAGGTTATACTCTTATTCCTCAACTGTTTAACCTCTCGAGCCAAAATCTTAACCGGCTCTTCGCCATAAGTCATGTCCGGTTGAACTTCTACCTCTGTTAGTATAATCAAATGCGAAGGGTCTGATTGGTAGTGACGTAACATAGACACGTGGAATACATCATGAATCTTTTCCAACTCAGATGGCAAAGCCAAACGAAAAGCTACCGAACTTATCCTCTCAGTAATCTCATACGACCCGATAAAGCGCGGACTCAATTTACCTTTTCAGTCAAATCTAAGAACTTTCTTCCATGGTCACACTTTTAAAAATACCTTATCACGAAATTGAAACTCAATCTCTTTCTGTTTGAAATCTGCGTAGGACTTTCATCCATCAGAAGTGACTTTTAAACAATCACGTATCACTCTTACTTTCTCTTTGGTTTCTCTGACCAAATCGACCTTGTGAATCTGATTTTCTCTAAGTTCGATCCAATACAAGGGTGTTCGACACTTACGCCCATATAATGCCTCATAAGGTGCCATTTTCAAACTCGACTAGAAACTGTTATTGTAGGCAAATTCTCCTAATGGTAAATACTTTTCCCAATTACCTTGAAATTTTAAAACACAACATCGAAGCATGTCTTCAAGTATCTGTATTATCCTCTCTGATTGTCTGACGGTTTGCGGATGGAAGGCTGTACTAAAATTCAACTTCGTGACAAAGGGCTCTTGCAACTTTTCCAAAACCGTGATGTAAATCTCAAATCTCTATCCGAAATAATCAACAACGGTACTCTGTGTAATCTCACAATTTCTGACACATACAAATCTACCAACTTATCAAGCGAATAGTCAATGTGTACCGGTATAAAGTGAACCGACTTCGTAAGCCTATCAACCACAACCCATACAACATCTTTCTCTTTCGGTGTCAAGGGTAAACCCGTCACAAAATCCATAGCAATACGGTCCCATTTCCACTCGGGAACCATAATAGGCTGAAGTAAACCTGTAACGCCCCAGAATTTGGGCCTAGAAGTATTGGGCCTTGAGCAAAGGAACGGTTAGGGAACTATCCATAAAAGTTTATGTGAGCTAGGAAATGACACAATTAAATGTCTGTTCAAGTGGTTAAAGGACCTGAGAGGAGTTGGAAAAGTCCTGGGTTCAAACCTGGGCTTTAGGAAAAATTTTGGTTTTAAGTGGATAAAACCTTGGATGCTTGGATGCAGGCCTTTTAAATTATTGTGTTAAAAAAATGACACAAGGAAGCATGTGGTCTAGTGGGTGTGGCATCATTAAGGTTGCAAGGGAGCTTGGGTTCAAGTCTTGGCTCTTGCAATTTATTTTGGTTTTTCTTTTAAAGGAACCTAGACTTTGGCCTTTAGACCTTTTAATTAATTGAAGATAAAATGTGACACAAAAAAGCTTGTGGCAAGGAGGCAAGTGGCGTGTTGAGCTATTAAGGGGGGCTTGGGTTCGAATCCCATTGCAAGCAAAAAGGAAATTTATTTTGCTAGCATGAGGTGGCAGGAGTTTTTAGGTGGTTTTGAACTCTGTTGGGTGAGAGTTTGAATGGGTCTTGGAGGTTGTTTGATGGATATCAAGGAGGGATAAATGGAGAGATTTGAGGAGATTTTCAAGGGATTTGGAGGAGAGAAGTGTTGTAACCAAATTGTGCAACTTCTATGTGCAAATTCGGCTAGGGGAACCCATTTGGTACATTTCAGCAATGTGAGAGTGAGTAGGTGCTGACTTCTTCTGGTATTTTCAGGTTTTGTTTTCTTATCTTGGCACATTTTTTACCATTCGGGTCCTCTTTTCTTTCAACATTATTTCTCGTCTGGCTTTTGGTCACTCTGCTGGAAACATTAGACATCAAGTGCCTAGTTTTAATTATTTCTTTTTGAAGTCTTTTTCTCTCATTCTTCTTTGGTCGAATTTAACATTACTTTACTTCTATTTTCTCTCGACCCAATTCAACCCCTCTCCACTCTTATGTTGTTGTTTTTCTTCTCGATTTCTTTAGGGCTGAATAGTTCTTTTTCTTCTTACTATTTCTTTTGGTTTTCTTCATAACCGAACTTCTCTATCGTAGTACCATATTCTTTTGATACTAAGTCAAATATCTGTTTCTCTTTCTGTTTCCCTTCGGCTCATAGCCTTGAACTAGATAGCAATCTCATTCTTCTTTCGCTGTGGTCAGTCGCGGTTTGGAGGTCACCTAAACTTTCAGTAAGCTCTTATTCTTTCTTATGTTGTTGGATGTTAAGCGTTTTCTCTTTCTTTAATAAATGTTTCTTTGGTTTTTCACGCGTGGTCGAATCCCTTTCTTCCCCGATGATGGTGGTGGCACTTTCAGTTATTAGATCATTGGAAGGGGGTAAAGGGGTTTGTCAAGGATTGCAATGGTAGTCAATCCTTTTCTTATCTCACAATCTAAGGTAATCATTTGGGCTAATATTGTAAGATGTTAGCCAATTATTCTGGTGTTGGGATCCTAAATCTTTTGATGTTTTCAATCTTTTAATAGGATTCGTGGACATGCAAATACATGATTAATCGAGTGATCGATTCTGTTAGTAGTCTAAGAAGGCTAGGGGCATCCGATCAAGTAAGGCTCGGGTTTGACATTTAGGAGTTTCTGCGCTATTCCGAAAAATGTGTGTATTAGTACTGTAATTGCTAATCGTTCAAAAGCTGATAGAGTGTGTAATCATACACCCAATATTGTTACTGTCAAAACGATGGACAATGGTGTGTATTCACGCCCCTGTTTTACTGTGAATCGGCAAAAGCCGAAAAGCTGAAACTTCGGCATCTGAGGCCTCACCAACGTGCGAACGCTCATATGGTAAATCGAGCCCACAAATCGTTGGCGATAGACTGTAGAGGCCATCGCGAGCGTTT
This sequence comes from Gossypium australe, assembly GCA_005393395.2. Taxonomy (NCBI): domain Eukaryota; kingdom Viridiplantae; phylum Streptophyta; class Magnoliopsida; order Malvales; family Malvaceae; genus Gossypium; species Gossypium australe. The sequence goes on along the minus strand of CM016625.1, from coordinate 82,334,164 downwards.
CTTGGACTGGGTCGTTATGGGCCTCGATGGGTTGAAATAGGCCGCGTGGGCCTAATGGGCTTGTGGGCCCACATGGGTAAAATCCTCGGTAAGTGATCATTGATAGGTTGGGTTATGAGGCTCGTGAGCCGTATGTGAATCTGAACTAAATGGGCCACACGAGTGTGTGGGCACACTTGGGCCCAATAGCAGGTTTTGGGCCCATATAAACTGTTCTGGTGGTGTAGGTTATCTGAGTTGCTCAAAGCGACGATAGACCCTCTAGTAGGCCATAATAAGTACCGAGACCCCAATATTTGTAAAATTATCGAAATACCCCTGCAGGACAAAATGATTGTTTTGCCCTTGTGGGTAAATGACTGACTTAGATTATGAATTTGATTGATTTGACTGTGATCGTATGACTGTGTTTTAACTAACTTGACTGTGGTCGTGTGACTGATATGCTTTTAGTATATGTTTAAATGACTATTACTGAGCATGGCCATTTTGCATACACCTGTGATGATTGAGCATGACATACACAACATATTGCATGGGGTTGAAACATTGTTACGGAGGAAGTTTACGGCCCGTTGTCGTTCTGTATGAGGCTTCCAGCCTTTTTGCGATATTTATGGCTTTTAGCCATTCTATTGACTTAGTGCCGCAACCGGTGCTAAGCTTGGTGTGTTGGCTGGGTGGGTCGATTTTATCCCCACATGGTGTGTTAGTTGGTATGGGGGTGTATTGGTTGGATTCGGCTAGATTTCTATCCACATATCTGCATCTAATACTGGTTTTGTTAATGGCCTAAGGCCCATCTGATACTGTGTCTGTGATGGGCTCAGGCCCAGTCTGTTTCTACATACCGTATATCTAACTATTTGTATTATAAGGGATTACACACTGAGTTTTCACAAACTCACCCTTCTGTCTAACTGTACAGGTAATCCCCAGTGTTAGACGATTCGGTGCTGCGAGGGACTCGGAGACGGCCACACTACTGCTCCGGATTTCGTTACTTGGCTCTTATTTACTAATAGTTTTCTTCTAGGTTTTTATATATGTAATAAGGCCTCTCTAATTTTATAGCTTTCGATTTGAGATTTTAATCATTATGATTTATACTTGTTAGAAGTAGAACGCGGTTTTCCCAAAACGATAACTGTTTTCAAAACACTATGTTTCCGCAACTCAATTTTTAAATACCACGTTTATGTAAATCATTGCTTTAATTTAAGCTTCCGCAACAATAAGGTTTTGAAGGTAATAATTTTTAATAAAACTCGATTGAAAATATCAAGAATGGTTTTAAATGAAAACATGGTTTTCGAAAAACACTTCAATGTGACACGCCAGATTCGACTATAACGTCTAGGTCGGGTTTGGGGTGTTACAAAACCCCAGGGTACTTGGTGTTCAGCCTTCACTTGCTGACAAATTAAGCATCCCGATACAAATTCAAAAATATCTTTCTTCATACTCGGCCACCAATACCATTTCTTCAAGTCATTATACATTTTTGTGCTGCCTGGATGTACAGATAAACATCCACTATGTGCTTCATGTAAAATTTTCAGAATAAGTTCATCATCTCTTGGTACACAGACCCTATCTCGAAACATCAAACATCCATCAGGACTAATACGAAAGTCTGACTCAACACCCGACTCACACTGAACTCTTTTGGTTTGCAAATCACTGTCGCCTTTCTAAGCTTCATAAATCTCTTGGAGGAACATCGGTCAAGCTCTCAACTCAGCTAGAATGGAACCATCATCTGATAAAGCCAACCATGTATTCATGGCTCTCAGTACAAACAAGGATTTCCTGCTCAAGGCATCAGCAACCACGTTCGCCTTTCCTGGATGGTAGTCAATCACTAACTTGTAATCCTTTATCAACTCTAACCATCTTCGTTGCCTTAGCTTCAATTTCTTTTGAGTCATCAAGTACTTTAGGCTTTTATGATCAGTGAATACTTGACATTTCTCACCATACAAATGGTGTCTCCATATCTTCAACGCAAATACAATGGTGGCTAATTCCAAATCATGTGTCGGGTAATTCTTCTCGTGCTGCTTTAACTGTCTAGAGGCATAAGCTATCACCTTGCCTTCTTGCATGAGTACACAACCCAATCCATTCAAGGATGCATCACTATAGACCACAAATTCTTTTCTCGGTTCAGGTTGTACTAAAACTGGAGCCTCAGTCAACAATGCCTTTAGTTTCTCAAAACTATGTTGGCACTTTTCTGTCCGCTCAAACTTCACATCTTTTTGTAGTAGCCTCGTCATCAGGGTAGCTATCATGGAAAATCCTTTGACAAACCGTCGATAATAACTAGCTAGGCCTAGAAAACTTCTAACCTCGAATACATTCCTTGGCGGTTTCCAATTAACGATCGTTGAAATCTTACTCGGGTCAACTCGAATACCATCACCCAAAACAATGTGCCCCAAAAATCTGACTTCCTTAACCCAAAATTCACTTTTACTAAACTTGGCATATAACTGTTTATCTCTCAAAGTTTGCAAAACCGTTCTCAAATGCTCAGCATAAACGTTCCCATCATTAGAGTAAATCAATACATCATCAATAAAGACTACAACAAATTTATCCAAATATGGCCGAAAGATGCGGTTCATCAGATCCATAAACACAGCAGGGGCGTTGGTCAAACCGAAAGGCATAACTAGAAATTCGTAGTGACCACACCTTGTCCGGAATATGGTTTTCAGCACATCTGAGTCTTTGACTCTCAACTAGTAATAACCAGTCCTCAAGTCTATCTTGGAAAACATAGTGGCTCCCTTCAATTGATCAAAAAAACCATCGATCCTTGGCAAGGGGTACTTGTTCTTAACTGTAACCTTGTTCAGCTGTCTGTAATCTATACATAACCTCATTGACCCGTCTTTCTTTTTCACAAAAAGTACTAGAGCACCCTATGGAGAATAGCTCGGTCTTGCGAAACCTTTATTCATCAACTCTTGTAACTGAGTCTTCAATTCCATTAACTCCAACGGTGCCATCCTATACGGGGCAACCAAACTAGGTGTCGTACCAGGTACCAACTCAATACCAAACTCAACCTCCCTAACTAGAGGCAATCCAGGTAACTCTTCTGGAAACACGTCCAGATACTCGCATACCACAGGCACTGATTCAATCGTTACCTCCGACTCTTGGGTATTTAACACAAATGCAAGATAGGACTCATACCCTTTTCTCATACATTTCTTAGCTGCCATAGCTGATCACTACAGGCAAGCTATCCGATTCACCTGATTCAACCCGAATAATATCTCCATTTACACATCTAAGTTCAATAAACTTACAACCACAGTTTACTAACACATTATGAATAGTCAACCAATCCATGCCAAGAATTAGGTCAAATTCATCAAACGGTAGTAGCATGAGGTTAGCCGAAAAACAATGGCCTCTAATCATCAAGGGACAGTTTCTACACATTTTGTCAACTATCACATGCTTGCCTAATGGGTTTGACACTTTTATCACAAATTCTACAGACTCAGCAATCATATTCATGCTAGACACCAATTTCATACGAACATACGAATGAGTATACCCTGGGTCAATCAAAGCAACAATAGAAATATCATTAAGAGAAAAAGTACCTGTAATCACATCTGGGGATGATGCCTCTTCGCGTGCGCGAATGCAATAAGTCGTTGCAGGTGCTCTACCCTCTGACCTCACAGTAAAATCTCTAGTCGTACCTCTACTGCTAGTCCCACTTCCCGGGTTCTTCTATGGTCTACCCCTCGAAGGTATATTACTCGCTCTGATTTCTTTTTTTTTTTTTTTGTCTTTCTCATCCATCTCAAGATAGTTTCGAATGAAGTGGTCTAGTGAACTGTACTTGCAGCAAGCTCGATTGTTTCCCCAACACTCCCCAATATGTTTTCTACCACAATTCTAACACTCGAGTTTATTTGACTTCACATTACCCACACTTGCCATCGAGGTGGCTTGAACTCTAGAGCCCAAATATGTTTTACCATGATCTCGGTGTGAATACCCAGTTGAAGCAGTCGTCCGAGGATTCATTTCTTTGGACCTCTTTGATTGGGATTGGAATGACTTACTCATCGGCCTCTTCCTTGCATCTTGGGCCTCAGTTATATCTTTTCTCCTTTCCTTATTCAGCTCTTCAACCTTACAAGCTCTATCGACCAATACCACGAATTCTTTCAACTCTATAATCCCGACTAACAATTTAACATCCTCGTTTAGCCCATCTTCAAATCTTTTACACATAATAGCTTCGATAGACACACACTCTTGAGCATACTTACTGAGTCTGACAAATTCACGTTCATACTCTGCCACAGACATTTTGCCTTGCTTCAATTCAAGGAACTCTTTCCGTTTCTGATCGATGAACCGGTGACTTATCTATTTCTTTTGGAACCCTTCTAAGAAGAAATCCCATGTCACTCTCTCCCTCGAAACTACAGATGTCAGTGTTTTCCACCAGCAGTATACCGAGTCCCTCAGTAATGATACAACACATTTTAAGCATTCTTTGGGCGTGGAAGAAAGTTCATCAAATACCCGCAGAAAGTTCTCAAGCCAGAACTCTGCTTTCTTGGGATCATCATCTATATTAGCTCTAAATTCCTCAGCCCCTTGTTTTCGAATCTTATCAACCAGGGGTTTAGTCATTCTTACCAAATCAATACCTTGAAGAGCTACGGGGACCGGCTGAGGTATAGGAGGGGGTGGTGGAGGTTGAGCTTTAGGATTTGCTCGTACAAATTTAGTATACCAATTACTCATCATATGGAGAAAGGCTTCCCGAGCCTCTTCTCTTTGACCCAAAGTCTCAGGTCTACTTTCTACTAGTACGGTCCCCTGCGTAGGAGCCGGCGCATTACTAGCAGCATCATCAGCAGTAGCTCGGTCGGGATCCATTTACTATATGAAAACATAGTTTGAAATTGTTAGGAGTCACCACACTATCATAATATATTTATGGCATGTATAGCTAGACTCTCACACACGCTATGGCAGTTTGAGAACCGACTAAACCATAGCTCTAAAACCATTAAATGTAACACCCCTTACCCGTATCCAACGCTGGGATAGGGTACGAGGCATTACCTATCTGAGATACAAGCAATTATGCATTTTCGAGTCATAAAATTTCGTTCAAAATTTAAAACTTTTCAAACTTCCTCTTGACAACCATAATATGGGCTACGAGACCCAAGACACATCTTAGAAATGTTTCAGAATCAAATCAAGTTCTTTGGAAAACTTGGGAAAATGTCAATAAAAATAGGGGCACACGCCCGTGTGCAAGGGCGACACGCCCATGTGACCGGATAACATGGCCATGCTGACAGATCGTGTGATTCACATGACCTAAGCATATAGGGACACACCTGTGTGGATTTATATCCTCAATTCGAACCTACATGGGTTTTTACACGACCTGACACATGCCCATGTCCATGGCCCGTGTCCCTCACACGGCCATGACACACCGGTGTCTTTGCCCGTGTGCAAAAACCTCGACATTTTATTTCTGACGTCATCAACCTAATATGGTCACACGGCCAAGGCACACACCTGTGTCCTTAAACCGTGTGGTAAATTAAATTCCTAAATTCAGGTGTAGACTTCACATGGCATGGGTACACGCCCATGTCCTATGGCCGTGTCTTCCACACGGTTAAGACACACGACTGTATTTCAGCCCGTGTGGTTACTACTGGACATTCTGTTTTGCCAATTTGGGATGCAAGGGGACACACGGCCATACCACACGCCCATGGGGCAGACCGTGTGTCACACATGGCCTAGACACACGCCTGTGTGTCTACCGGTGTAGACAAGAACAAGCCTATTTACCAAGCCCCTTCTGCCACCCCTACTTACACCAACATAAGCCACATCAAACAACCTATTTATTCATGTATAACTATACCATTTACTCAACCATGCAACTTGCATATTCATGAAAAACATCATCATTTTATATATTAATAGGAAATAGCCATCAACTATGGCCTTATACAAAAGAATTCATCTTCAAATAAGCCAACACGGTTGGCCAAAACAATATGATATTCGATAAAAAACTAAGTCCCTATACATGCCATACTCAAAAGGCTAGATCTAACTATACCAAAATGTGTGGATAATGTGGGTGATCCTTCAACGATCTCCGTATCCCGAGCTGGCTCTTTGACACTACAAAACAAGGGAAAAGAGAAGGGAGTAAGCTTTAAGCTTAGTAAGTCTATATGTAAACAATGAACATCATGCCACATACTTATTAATCAAGAACATTACATACTATTCAAGAATAATTTAGATCATCGTAATTGTACTTACTCATTTCAAATCTTACCACATTCCAAATACATATCATAAACATAGTTCACATTTGCATGCACTTATACCCTTCACTTGTCACCACATAGTCACACATAATTTCATTTAATCAAAGTTTCTCGATGAACACTTCAGAATAATACTGGATACACGGTGGTTTCGCACACAACCCACCATTAATAAATAACATAGTGGTATCGCACACAGCCCACCAACAATAACAAATACGGTGGTATCGCACATTGTAACACCCCAAACCCGGACAAAACACCACGTCCGAATCTGGTATGTTACGGGGAAAAACGTTTCTAAGAAGTTCAGATTTTCCGTTTGAAAACTGAGTGGAAACACCGTGTGCTTGAAACAGATCTGGGTAGACTTGTTTGAAAAACTCTTGATGTATTTAAAACCCGGAGATTTTGAAAACTTAGTCAGAATTTGTAGTTGAAACGAGTTTAACCATTTAAAACCTCAGTAATTTCTTAGTGATACATAAAACACTTTTAAACTTAGAAGAATTACAAGTTTGGATTGTGACCAGTTGTATTTGTTTATCATGAAAAACTCAGTGTGATACCCGATGGTATAGTTTAGAACCCCGTGCGTTATAGTTTTGAAATCATTATCTTTCCAAGTTTTAGTAAAATTCATACCAACTTGTTTTGTTAAGGCATATTAAAATCTAATTAAAACATCAAACAACTTAAAGCATAAATTTAAAGGCCTTTTACAAACCAAATAAAAACCCAAGTGAAAGTAAATAAGCTAAAGTACCAAAAATATAAAGTCTGAGTAAAAACTTTATTCAGCATGGCATAAGCACCTCGAGTCCATCCCGGCTCCAAGTCCGCGTCTACGAGTCACCTGAAAAGTCAAAGGAGAGGGTGAGTCGAGTGACTCAGTGTGTAACTCCCACTCCCGATAAAACAACATGCTAACACACATCATACATAGCAATATAATCAATGCAACCCGATCCTAACCATCCGTATCTCCTTTTCTACCCCGTGTGGTACCAAACCACTGGTGGTGCCAAACCACTGGTGACATATAGTCACAATGTGCTCCCAAAGCACTGGTGTCCCAAAGACACAATATCCGTCAATGTGCTACCAAAGCACTGGTGTCCCAAAGACACAATTGTGCCACCAAAGCACTGGTGACCGAAGTCACAAATCCAATGATGATGGGGCCAACCCATCGTGTGATACCAAATCACTAGCAGACGATCCCATACCTCAAGTGGGGCCAACCCACGGTGGTCAAACCACAGGGACAAGTCGCAATGAGGTGCCAAACCTCTGGTGTCCCAAAGACACAATGTGCTACCAAAGCACTGGTGACCGTAGTCACAAATCTGGTGATGGGGCCAACCCATCGTGTGTTACCAAAACACTGGCGTCAATCCCGTATAATCATCTGTGGGGCCAACCCACTGTGGTACTGAGCCACTGGGACGAGACGCTGAGGTACCAAACCTCTGGAGGTGCCAAACCTCTGGTGACCCAAAGTCACAAAGTGTGCTACCAAAGCACTGGTGCTCGTCAGCACAGTATATCACTGCTCCCTCCTCTCGTATCACCCATCAACATGCCAAACTCATGTAATCATACATATCATACTATCATGCATATCATGCCAATATGTCTAATTTCATACCCCATGTCACATATCCATAACCATGATATCATACAGATCATCAATAACTCATAATAGTAGCACTGACTTACCCGAGTCCAAAATCATACCCATGAGGGTATCATAACAGTCACCACTGTTTCATTAGTCATCATACAGGTTATTAACAATATTACCAAATATTAGTGTGTTAGTATACACACCTGATAAAAACGAGTCTAAAATCCAACGAGAACGATCTAAGCCCCTCGATTACAAGGTCCTACAATCGGCCAAACATTAGGGGTTAGGCATCTAAGACATTCGGCCAAAAACACTTAACCAAAGGGGTTAATATCGAACCCCTACCTTCACTTGGTTTGGTTTCCTACCAAACCCGAACCACAGTGATACTTCTACCCACAATCGGTCACCCCTTCACAAGAGAACGGTTAATCACTTACAACTCCTGATTTAAACGAAATTAAAAGAATGCACTAACAACCTAATCGCTTACCCCCAACTTACCAATCGGTTAACCCAAGAACGAAAGCTCCACCTGATTGAATCCAAAATCCAGATGACCTATAACAAAGAGATTAATACCATTCCAAGAATAACCATATTCGGCCCTTAAACAAACCAACATCAATAAAGCATAAGGGAGAAGGGAGATGACCATCCGGCCAAAAGCTTACCAACCCCCAACCGATTGCAACTAGGAGCCCAACACGTTCACCACCCTTCTGATATTCGGCCACCAAGGAACTATTAAGAGAGAAGAGAGTTTCGGCCAGGCTTTAAAAGAAGAAAAGGAAAATCGGCTTTAGGTGTTCAACACCCTTCAATTCGGCTACCACTAGGAAATAAGAGAAATAAATGTGGTTTAAGAGAAGCAAGAATTCGGTCACTAATGGAAGGAATATTCGGCTCAAGCGTTTCAAACAAGGAGAGAAAAGAAGAAAAGAAATGGTAAGAGGAGGAGAGAGCTTGTTTCGGTTTGCTCAAGTGAAGAGAAAAAGAAAACAAGGCACAATCGGCTACCAAGAAAATTGAGAGGAACCAATCAATTTCGACAACTAATTGCTTGCACCTTTTGGCTTCAAAGAGAAAATGAGAGAAATGCCTTAGAATTTCGGCTTGCTTTGACAAAAAGGAAAAAGAAAGTGTGACCTTACCAATGACAAAATGAGAAGATCCTAGCCTACTACCCCTTGACCGAACAACCAAAATTCACAAGTGAATTTCGGCATAGCCTTCCCACTCACTTACCAAAGCCGTCCAACCTCTTCCCCAACACCCAAAAATTCGGCCAACACCCCACAACACTCCTCCATATTCGGCCACATCCCTCCACAAGCTCCCAACCACTCATTTCAAATGAGTTTACCAAGTCTTACTCCCCTTTTTGCTCTCCACCATCCAAGTCACCTTTTTGACCAAGTCCATGGTAGAATTCCACTTGCATTCTGCCTCTTCTCCATGCCGTCCCAAAAAGCAACCAAAATGGGAATCCTGCAGCTTGAACTCAGGACCTCCCCTCCCTTGCAAATGACGCCACCTAGCTCCCAAGTTGCACCTTGCTCAGCCACTTTGCCAACACTTTATTTGTGCAATGAAACCACAATTTATTTTCTTAAACCCCAGCTTCCCTAGCTCCCTTCACTTAACACCCAAAAACTAAAATTTCCTAATTTACTCAGGCATACACCTAGGCTATAATTAAGCCCCAAGAACATAAAAATAGCAACACAGCACACTACAAGCATGCAATATCCTGCAACACCAAAATAGCCCCCTAACCCGGGATATTACAGTTCTACCCCCCTTAAAATAATTTCGGCCTCGAAATTACCTGATCAAAAGAGTTGCGGGTATTGCTGTCTCACCGTATCCTCGGGTTCCCATGTCGCTTCCTCTACGCCATGATTCCGCCAAAGTACCTTAACCAAAGGCACAGACTTCCTACGCAGAACCTTCACATCCCGATCAAGAATCTGCACAGGTTCCTCTTCCATAGTCAAGTCTGGATGTACCTCGATCTCTTCCACTGCTACCACATGAGACGGATCCGAACGATACCTCCGAAGCATCGAAACATGAAAAACGTCGTGAATCTGACTAAGCTCTGCTGGCAACTCAAGCTGATACGCTACTGGCCCAACTCGTCTCAAAACCTTATACGGCCCAATAAACCTCGGACTTAGCTTGCCTTTCTTCCCGAACCTCAGAACCTTCTTCCAAGGCGAGACCTTCAGAAACACTCGATCCCCAACAGCAAACTCTATATCTCTTCGCTTAAGATCGGCATAAGACTTTTGCCGGTCCGAAGCTTCCTTTAATCGAGCCTGAATCACTTTAACCTTATCCTCAGTCTCAGCCACTAACTCAGGTCCTAACAACTGGCGTTCACCTAACTCTGTCCAACATGTAGGTGAGCGACACTTCCTACCATACAACGCCTCATACGGAGCCATCTTGATACTCGCTTGGTAACTGTTGTTGTAGGCAAACTCAGCTAATGGTAGAAACTCCTCCCAGCTACCTCTGAAATCCAGGACACAACCTCTCAGCATGTCTTCTAAGATCTGAATAACCCTTTCTGATTGTCCGTCAGACTGCGGGTGAAAAGCCGTGCTGAAATCCAAACGAGTACCCAATGCCTGATGCAATGCTTTCCAGAACCTTGAAGTAAACCTGGGATCCCTATCCGAGATTATCGAAACTGGCACACCGTGCAACCTCACTATTTCTGAAACATACAGCTTCGCTAGCTTCTGAAGTGAGTAGTCAACCCTCACCGGAATAAAGTGAGCTGATTTAGTCAGACGATCCACCACTACCCAAACTGAATCCTTCCTGCTTGGCGTAAGCGGTAACCCACTGACAAAATCCATGGTTATCCTTTCCCACTTCCACTGCGGAATCTTCACAGGCTGAAGCAAACCCGATGGCAACTGGTGTTCAGCCTTGACCTGCTGACAAGTCAGACACTTCCCAACAAACTCTGTCACCTCTTTCTTCAACCCAGGCCACCAAAACTGCTCTCTCAGATCCTTATACATCTTGCTACCTCCAGGATGCATAGCATGAGGACTGCTATGTGCGTCCTGAAGAATCTTCTGCCTCAGCTCAACATCTTTAGGCATACAAGCCTTACCCTGAAAACACAGAACCTCATCACTAGACAAGCTGTAACCCTCCAAACCACCATTCTGCACTTGCAACCTTCGCGCACTCAGAACCTCATCCCCTAACTGCTTCTCTCTGATCTGCTCAATCCAAGTAGGCTTGACCTGTAGCTCTGCCAAAATACTCCCGTCGTCATACAAGCTCAAATGGGCAAACAATGCTCTTAAGTCCGAAACAACCTTACGGCTCAACGCGTCTGCTACCACGTTAGCCTTGCCCGGATGATACTCAATAGAACAGTCATAATCCTTCAGCAACTCGACCCATCTACGCTGCCTCAAATTCAAATCCTTCTGAGTCAGTAGATACTTCAGACTCTTATGATCCGTGTAGACTATCGATCTCTCTCTCCGTATAAGTAGTGCCTCCAAATCTTTAAGGCAAAAACTACAGCCGCTAGCTCCAAATCGTGCGTCGGATAGTTGACCTCATGTGGCCTCAGCTGCCTAGAAGCGTAAGCCACAACCTTACCTTCCTGCATCAGCACACAACCCAGACCCGTATGTGATGCATCGCAATAGACCGTGTATTCCTTACCAGCCTCAGGTTGAATTAAAACCGGAGCCTCAGTCAAAATCTTCTTTAACTTGTCGAAGCTTTCCTGTTGTTTCTCAGTCCAAACAAACGGAACCTCTTTCCTTAACAACTTGGTCATCGGCGCTGCTATCAACGAGAAACCCTCAACAAACCTTCGGTAGTATCCAGCCAAACCCAGAAAACTACGAACCTCAGCCACTGACCTAGGTGGCTTCCAATCCAAAACAGCCTCAATCTTACGAGGATCTACCCGAATCCCCTCTGCTGACACTACATGACCCAAGAACGTCACTTCTCTAAGCCAGAACTCGCACTTACTAAACTTAGCATAGAGTTGCTTTTCCCTCAGAATCTGTAGCACCACTCTCAAATGCTCATCATGCTCTTCCTCTGCCCTTGAGTACACCAAGATGTCGTCTATGAAAACCACGACGAACTGATCCAGATACTGCTGAAACACCCTATTCATCATATCCATAAATGCTGCCGGTGCGTTAGTCAACCCGAATGGCATTACCAGAAATTCGTAGTGCCCATACCGAGTCCGAAACGCTGTTTTATGGATATCAGCCTCCTTAACCTTCAACTGATGGTACCCAGACCTCAGATCAATCTTAGAGAATACCGCTGCACCCTTCAGCTGATCAAACAAGTCATCTATCCGCGGCAACGGATACTTGTTTTTAATCGTCAGCTTGTTCAACTGGCGGTAGTCTATACACATCCGCATCGTACCATCTTTCTTCTTGACAAAAAGAACCGGCGCACCCCACGGCGAAACACTTGGCCTAATAAAACCCCGATCCAATAACTCCTGGATCTGAGCCTTAAGCTCCACCAATTCCTTTGGTGCCATCCTATACGGAGCAATAGACACTGGCGCAGTCCCGGGTAACAAATCAATCCCAAATTCTACCTCTCGATCAGGCGGCAAACCCAGAAGCTCTTCAGGAAACACATCAGCAAATTCCTTAACAGTACGAACCTTCTCAACAGCAGACTCTTTAGCCTCCAAGGCATACACATGAACCACGTACGCTTCACAGCCCTTCCTGACCATCTTCTCCGCTTTCAAAGCAGATACCACATTTGATAAGTAATCTCTCCTATTACCTATCATAGCCACCTCAACACCATCAACCGTCTTAAGAACCATGCGCTTAGCCGCGCAATCCAACCTCGCTTGGTACTTGACCAACCAATCCATCCCAAGAATCAAATCGAACTCCCCAAACGGCAGTTCCATCAGATCAGCAGCAAACACTACCCCTTGGAGTTCTAGGGGTACCTCTCTAAACAGTTTGTCTACCACTACAGAGTGACCTAGAGGGCTAATCACAGTCATCTGCCTAGAAGATATCTCAGAGTCTAAGTCCATTGTCTCTACTATACTACTGGCAACATAAGAGTGCGTAGAACCCACATCAATTAAAGCAGTATAAGGAGTACCAAAAATCAAAAACGTACCGGTTATGACGTCCGGTGCGTCGCCCTCCTCTCGGCGCCTCGCAGCATACACCAATCCCGGCTGTCTAGCATCAGAACTACCTGCACCTCTACCCGGTGCTCCACGGCCCCGACCAGAACCATAACCACCTCTGCCATTACCACGGCCCCTCTGCAGTGGTGGTCCATTACCTCTGAACTGATTACGGCCCTGACTCTCAAACTGAATCCTGGCCATCCTACGCGGACAATCTCTAATGCGATGCTCCAGAGAACCACACTCGAAGCAACCTTTACCTCCAGTCCAACAGCCACCCCAATGAGATTTCCCACACTGATTACACTGCGGCGGTCCCTGCCTAGCAGCAACAAACCTAGCAGACTGATTCTGCCCACTCGGTCTAGCCCTCTTCTGCGGATTACCCGACGAACCAGAAGACCCAAAGCTCCTCTTAAGCCTACTCCTGTCCATGCTCTGTCTTACTGACTCCTTAACACCCTCAGCTACCTTAGCCTTCTCAACTAAGACAGCAAACTCGCGCTCCTGCTGAGGAGCAATCAGTAGCCTCAACTCGTCTCGCAGACCATCCTCGAAACGAACACACCTCTCATGCTCAGTGGCTACAATGCCCCTGGCATACCTACTCAGCTTCAGGAACTCAGCCTCGTACTCAGCAACAGATTTACTCCCCTGAATAAGCCTCAGAAATGCCTTTCTCTGGGAGTCAATATAACTAGCCCCGATGTATTTCTTTTGATAAGCAACCCTGAAATAGTCCCATGTCAAATCCTCAGCTGCCACACTGTCTCGCACCGTGAGCCACCATTGATAGGACTCATCCCGGAGAAGCGATACGATACCCTTCAGCTTCTCTTCAGCCGTCAAGTCCAGATCGTCCATGATCCGTTCAGTTGCCTCCAGCCAATATTCAGCAGTGCTAGGAGCAACACCCGAAACACCTCGGAAGAATTCGGCCCCGTTAGCCCGGAGTCTCTCAGGAACTGATTTCCTAACTCCTGCACCACCACTAGCCCCAGCTACCCTTTCCAACACTCGCAGCATCGCCTGTGACACTGCGTCGTCTCCGGTCTGATCTTGGAACTCACCACCTCCAGCTGGTGGCGGAACCGGTATCTCATTTTCTGAACCCTGCCCAGATCCTACGGGCTCAGAAACTGTCATTCTACCCCTACCTCTACCACGAGCATTACGACCACGTCCGCCTCGAGTGCTCATGTCTAATCTTTCTACGTATCTGATTAAGAATTTTATGCATCAGTATTTATTCCACTTGTTTAAAAAGCAAGTCTTATGAATATTAAAGAGGATTTGTTTTCGCAAGTTCACAGAATCCTATCAGTTTCTATCTCTAAGGTAGCATACTATTGCTAATAATCAATCATACCACATCCAATCAATTCACAAAGAATAGTCCGGGGTACTTACCTGGGCGAACTGGTGCCGGAGACTCGGTGCCATGCCTTTCCAAAACCATACTTTCAAACAACCATTTAAACAGACTTTTGAAAACCATTTTGGGCCTCAGGCCCACAGCCGAGCCTTTGAACTTGGCTCTGATACCACAAATGTAACACCCCAAACCCGGACAAAACACCACGTCCGAATCTGGTATGTTACGGGGAAAAACGTTTCTAAGAAGTTCAGATTTTCCGTTTGAAAACTGAGTGGAAACACCGTGTGCTTGAAACAGATCTGGGTAGACTTGTTTGAAAAACTCTTGATGTATTTAAAACCCGGAGATTTTGAAAACTTAGTCAGAATTTGTAGTTGAAACGAGTTTAACCATTTAAAACCTCAGTAATTTCTTAGTGATACATAAAACACTTTTAAACTTAGAAGAATTACAAGTTTGGATTGTGACCAGTTGTATTTGTTTATCATGAAAAACTCAGTGTGATACCCGATGGTATAGTTTAGAACCCCGTGCGTTATAGTTTTGAAATCATTATCTTTCCAAGTTTTAGTAAAATTCATACCAACTTGTTTTGTTAAGGCATATTAAAATCTAATTAAAACATCAAACAACTTAAAGCATAAATTTAAAGGCCTTTTACAAACCAAATAAAAACCCAAGTGAAAGTAAATAAGCTAAAGTACCAAAAATATAAAGTCTGAGTAAAAACTTTATTCAGCATGGCATAAGCACCTCGAGTCCATCCCGGCTCCAAGTCCGCGTCTACGAGTCACCTGAAAAGTCAAAGGAGAGGGTGAGTCGAGTGACTCAGTGTGTAACTCCCACTCCCGATAAAACAACATGCTAACACACATCATACATAGCAATATAATCAATGCAACCCGATCCTAACCATCCGTATCTCCTTTTCTACCCCGTGTGGTACCAAACCACTGGTGGTGCCAAACCACTGGTGACATATAGTCACAATGTGCTCCCAAAGCACTGGTGTCCCAAAGACACAATATCCGTCAATGTGCTACCAAAGCACTGGTGTCCCAAAGACACAATTGTGCCACCAAAGCACTGGTGACCGAAGTCACAAATCCAATGATGATGGGGCCAACCCATCGTGTGATACCAAATCACTAGCAGACGATCCCATACCTCAAGTGGGGCCAACCCACGGTGGTCAAACCACAGGGACAAGTCGCAATGAGGTGCCAAACCTCTGGTGTCCCAAAGACACAATGTGCTACCAAAGCACTGGTGACCGTAGTCACAAATCTGGTGATGGGGCCAACCCATCGTGTGTTACCAAAACACTGGCGTCAATCCCGTATAATCATCTGTGGGGCCAACCCACTGTGGTACTGAGCCACTGGGACGAGACGCTGAGGTACCAAACCTCTGGAGGTGCCAAACCTCTGGTGACCCAAAGTCACAAAGTGTGCTACCAAAGCACTGGTGCTCGTCAGCACAGTATATCACTGCTCCCTCCTCTCGTATCACCCATCAACATGCCAAACTCATGTAATCATACATATCATACTATCATGCATATCATGCCAATATGTCTAATTTCATACCCCATGTCACATATCCATAACCATGATATCATACAGATCATCAATAACTCATAATAGTAGCACTGACTTACCCGAGTCCAAAATCATACCCATGAGGGTATCATAACAGTCACCACTGTTTCATTAGTCATCATACAGGTTATTAACAATATTACCAAATATTAGTGTGTTAGTATACACACCTGATAAAAACGAGTCTAAAATCCAACGAGAACGATCTAAGCCCCTCGATTACAAGGTCCTACAATCGGCCAAACATTAGGGGTTAGGCATCTAAGACATTCGGCCAAAAACACTTAACCAAAGGGGTTAATATCGAACCCCTACCTTCACTTGGTTTGGTTTCCTACCAAACCCGAACCACAGTGATACTTCTACCCACAATCGGTCACCCCTTCACAAGAGAACGGTTAATCACTTACAACTCCTGATTTAAACGAAATTAAAAGAATGCACTAACAACCTAATCGCTTACCCCCAACTTACCAATCGGTTAACCCAAGAACGAAAGCTCCACCTGATTGAATCCAAAATCCAGATGACCTATAACAAAGAGATTAATACCATTCCAAGAATAACCATATTCGGCCCTTAAACAAACCAACATCAATAAAGCATAAGGGAGAAGGGAGATGACCATCCGGCCAAAAGCTTACCAACCCCCAACCGATTGCAACTAGGAGCCCAACACGTTCACCACCCTTCTGATATTCGGCCACCAAGGAACTATTAAGAGAGAAGAGAGTTTCGGCCAGGCTTTAAAAGAAGAAAAGGAAAATCGGCTTTAGGTGTTCAACACCCTTCAATTCGGCTACCACTAGGAAATAAGAGAAATAGATGTGGTTTAAGAGAAGCAAGAATTCGGTCACTAATGGAAGGAATATTCGGCTCAAGCGTTTCAAACAAGGAGAGAAAAGAAGAAAAGAAATGGTAAGAGGAGGAGAGAGCTTGTTTCGGTTTGCTCAAGTGAAGAGAAAAAGAAAACAAGGCACAATCGGCTACCAAGAAAATTGAGAGGAACCAATCAATTTCGACAACTAATTGCTTGCACCTTTTGGCTTCAAAGAGAAAATGAGAGAAATGCCTTAGAATTTCGGCTTGCTTTGACAAAAAGGAAAAAGAAAGTGTGACCTTACCAATGACAAAATGAGAAGATCCTAGCCTACTACCCCTTGACCGAACAACCAAAATTCACAAGTGAATTTCGGCATAGCCTTCCCACTCACTTACCAAAGCCGTCCAACCTCTTCCCCAACACCCAAAATTCGGCCAACACCCCACAACACTCCTCCATATTCGGCCACATCCCTCCACAAGCTCCCAACCACTCATTTCAAATGAGTTTACCAAGTCTTACTCCCCTTTTTGCTCTCCACCATCCAAGTCACCTTTTTGACCAAGTCCATGGTAGAATTCCACTTGCATTCTGCCTCTTCTCCATGCCGTCCCAAAAAGCAACCAAAATGGGAATCCTGCAGCTTGAACTCAGGACCTCCCCTCCCTTGCAAATGACGCCACCTAGCTCCCAAGTTGCACCTTGCTCAGCCACTTTGCCAACACTTTATTTGTGCAATGAAACCACAATTTATTTTCTTAAACCCCAGCTTCCCTAGCTCCCTTCACTTAACACCCAAAAACTAAAATTTCCTAATTTACTCAGGCATACACCTAGGCTATAATTAAGCCCCAAGAACATAAAAATAGCAACACAGCACACTACAAGCATGCAATATCCTGCAACACCAAAATAGCCCCCTAACCCGGGATATTACACACATAGCCCACCAACAATCACTTATTCATGGATTCTATCCGTACCATTTTCCTATTCCGAAGGTTCATCCGAGAGTTTCCTTTCTTTCTATCATTTTAATTGATATCAATAATATTTATTTGCATTTCACACAATGCATTAACATGTAAAGACATAAGTAAAAAGGATGTATCATTTACATATAAACTTACCTCGATACTAAATATGTCAATCTGAGACTTAGTCCGAAACATTGCCTTTTCCTCGGTCAAGGTTGATCCCACGTTCTTCTTGATCTATAATGACATATTTAGCTAATTAAATAACCACATACATCAAATCACTCTAAAAATCCTATTTTGGAAAAATTACCATTTTGCCCCTAGACTTCCACAAAATTTACGATTTTGCATCCAGCTCGTAAATCGATTTTCATCAAATTTCCTTATTAACCAAGCCTAGCTAAATATATTTTAAGCTTATCGCAACTCACAATTTCAATTATTTCACACATTTACTACCTATTTTACAACCTTTACAAAAAGGTCATTTTAGGTGTTTTAATGCAATATCCTTTCACAAAAGTTGTTCATTAAACCACTAGGATTCATTTTCTTCCCTAAAATTTCAGCAAACACATAAATACTCACATGGAAAAACCCTAGACTCTCAACCATTTTGCAAAATAGTCCCCTCATTAGCTAGATTATGCTACAAGGGTCCCAAAAATACAAAAATTAACAAAAATGCTCACCAAAATCACTTACTAGCAAAGATTGAAGTTGCTGAAATTTTCAAGCTTCCAAACCCCTCCTCTTGTTGATATTTTCGGTGGAAGAAGAAGAAAAATAGAAAAGATGATAGCTTTTCGCTATTTTATTTTATTTATCAATTAAGTCACCAAATATGGCCTAAATTGTCATTTCTTTGTCCCTATGGCCATCCATCCCCCTAAATAAGGCCTACTTGCACATTAAGGACCTCCAATTTCATATTCTATAGCTATTAGGTACCTTTAGCTAGTAGAACAAAACTTTCGCACTAAAATTAATGCACCAAAATTTCATGCTCTCGTATTATCATGCTATAACACATAAAATAATATTAAAATAAATTTTCTCTGACCTCGGATTAGTGGTTCTGAAACCACCATTCCGACTAGCCCCAAAATTGGGTTGTTACAATTATACTCAATTTTAACTGGAAAGACCATTAATGTGGGAAAAATCATCCTGAGAGAAATGCGGAATTGTGCTGCTAGACGTTCTGGCCCAGCTTACTTTCCCTTGACGATAAAAATTTTGTGCTTGAGAGCTAAAATTCTTGCAAACGTAAAGAAGACAGGTTATAGCCAGGACACAATCACATATTGGGACCTCTATCGAATAGTTGGAGACTCTGCTCTACAGCAATGAGTTGAAAAGAGCAAGGATCCTGAAGAAGAAGAAGAAGAAGATCCCACAGAGATCGAACCAATAGAGTCAAATGAAATCCCTGATAAGGCAAAACCAATGGAACCAGTAACCGAACTTGATGTCGCAACTTCAATGTTCAGGACTCAATTGCCTCGCCCTGATCTTTGAGATGAGCTGTCAAAATTGATGGACACCATGCAACATATGCAATGGTAGCAACAAGCTTACTGGAGATATTCAAAAATACGGGATGACTCAATGAGAAGCGCTCTTACGAAAATACACAATGACTCATTTATTTTTGTGCTTGAGTTTCCAGGTTTCATATTTGAACCATGTAGTCCACTATCGAAGAGGGAGCGAAGCAATTCATGCAAAAACAAAGACGATGGAGCAAAAGAATGAGTCGAATTCAGAGGGATCTGCAAATAAATAAAAAGGGAGGATCTTGAATTTATTTTATTTCCGTTATTAGGTTATTTAATAGGATTAGGTTTTATTAGGAATTTTTATTTTTGCATAATAAAAAAAAGAGGCGGACATCATAAATAAAAATGAACAACTTGCAAAGTACAAAGTGTGGCAATAGATATATACATGTCTAGGATTGGATCTAGAGAGAACTTGGTACTTAAGAAGTCAAATTGACACCTCCTTTTTTCTAGAATCCTACTTGGTTAACACCCCTAACCCGTATCTGTCGCCGGAACAGGGTTTCAAAGTATTACAAGAGTTTACAAAATAATCACAAATAAATCGTGTTAAAGTACTATTTATGTCCAAAACCAATCAAATTATCCCTTGAATGGACCCTCGAGGCCCAATATGTAACACCCTGAATTTGGGCCTAGAATAAGTGGGTTCATGTGTCGAGAGAATGGATTTTGTCGTTAAAAAAAAACTTGTAATTATTGTTTGGATTTAGATTAATGTGTAATTATTGTATACTAATTTTTCCTCCCTTTTAAATATATTAACTGAATTATAATAAAATTTAATGTGGCATAATATTAAACTCTATGTAGTCAATTTATGCATCAATTTATCAAATATTTTCCATAATTTTGTCCTTGTCATATAATTAATTATTTTATTTATGTTATCAGTGTGATGAACGAAGTTATAATTTAGAAATATTAATTTTTCTATTATTCTCGATTTAATTTTTATATTTTAATATAATTTAGTTCTTATATTTTTTTATAATATTAATTTCTATCGTTAAATTTTCGTTAATATACAATATGAGTATATATAATTTGAATGTACTAAAAAAAATTAATATGTGGTTTATACTAAAATAAGATAATGGTCAATTTTTAATTGACCCCTAGATTATGCTAAAATTTGGGGATTCGATTTATATGCTTTACTTTTTTTTATATAGTTTGTCCCTCTACTTTTATAATGTCACTAATACATTTAAATAGTTAATTTTTCTTAAAAATATTATTCAAACAGAAATAAATTATTTTATCATGAAAAGTTTGAATGGACATTTTCTTTTAAAAAAATTATTATTGCATGTTTAGTTTAATTTTTAGGAGGTTTAGGAAGGGTTGGTAGTGTTGAAAAAGTCCTAGGCTCGATCTAGGGCTTTAGCCAAAATGTTATTTTTTTAGGGAGGTTGGTGGTAGTCATAAGGCTTTTAAAATATTGTTGGGTTAAAAGATATCACAAAGAAGTAGGTGGTCTGGTGGCTTGGGGCGTTTGGAATAAGCTGGTGGTCAGAGGTTCAAGTCCTGGACTTGGCAAAAAAAAAATTTTATTGCGCATAAGTGGTATGAAGGCCAGAGTTTAGGCCTTATAAATAGTTGGGACTGTTTCATGACACAAGGAAACGCTTGGCCCAGTGGCAAAGGCGTTAGGAGTAGTAGGGGGAGCATGGTTCTAGCCGCGGCGCGCGCATGTTTGTTTTTTTTTTTAAGTAAACCTGGAGCACGGAATAAAGATTGATAATTAATTGGGGAGGAAATATGACTCAAATAAAATAAGTGGCGCAGTGGCAAGGGACGTGCCTCATAGTGAATAGGTCGGAGGTTCGAATTTGGGTGTTGGTTAATATTTTTGGATTTCTTTGGATGATTCGGTCGCTGGAAAGTATACTTTAAAACAAGTTGAGAATGGAATATATCACAAGAACGGTTGTGGTGCAGTGGGTGGTGGTGCTTGGAGGTCTTGGGTTCGAGTTGCCTTGTGCACAATAATATGTTATTTTGCTGCTGGCGTGGGGAAGGTATTTGAGGTGGACCAAAATGCCCAAAAGATGGCTCCTGTTCAGGGAAGCTATTTGAATGAAATTCAAATTGAATTTTTGGCTAAATAAAAGGACTTTTTGATGAGGATAAATTTTGGAGATAATAAAGGAATTTAATTAGTGATAAGTTTGAGTTGATTAGGGAGTGTAGGTTTATTCTATTTATTTATTTATTTATTTAATTTAGTATATATGGGTACCGGATTTTTCCCTTTTTATTTGCTTATTTTTTTTTTAGTTATTAGGAAGGGCACTTTCGGTTTCTGATAGGTAATTGCCGAAATTTCTATAAATAGGGGGGATAGCTCATTAATTCCGGCATTTGAACCCTACTCATTCTTCTTTCTCTGTGCCGAATTTTTCATTTAGTTTTCTCTCTTTCGAAGCATCTCTTCTTCTTTTGCTTTTCTG
The DNA here is from genome assembly GCA_005393395.2 of Gossypium australe. Lineage (NCBI taxonomy): Eukaryota > Viridiplantae > Streptophyta > Magnoliopsida > Malvales > Malvaceae > Gossypium > Gossypium australe. The sequence continues at coordinate 82,312,175 of CM016625.1, read as the reverse complement.
TCAGAAATCGAAACTTCTGAGGTCTCATCAAATTACCGAAACCCTGTAAACACTTTCTCTTTTCTTTAATATTCATTGGCCGAATATCTCTTGGCCATCTCTTCAATTCTTTGTTCTTCCAAAAGTCGAAAACATATCAGTCCTCTCTTGTTCATCTTTCCAGGATTTCCTTAAAAAGCCGAAACTTCTAAATCTCTAATCTTCTACAGTTGCCGAATCTTTTATAAGGGATAGCTGAAACCTTCAGTAGAGGTAAGTACCGATTTGGGTTATCTTTTGATCTTTTTCCGGCTTTTGGAGGCCATAGCCGAATGGCCATATGGAATTAATCTTGTGTTTTTCTTTCTTTTTCGACATTCTGGGATTTGAAGGGGGAGTCAATCGCTTAGATCTCTAAGTCAGGGTTCAGTAACACTCGAATCGTGTTACTTTTGGGATTTCAAGGTAAGGAGATCTATTGATTTTAGCGTGTAAATTTGGGTATTTATTAACCCTTGGCCGAATGTAGGGGAGGCCAAATCTTCGTGTTCTTCCGGCTTTTGAGCAAGGATTTAGACTAAGGGTTGTAGATCCAGATAGTAAGGATATTGACTAAGGGTGTAAAACTACGCGATATCAGGTGTGTAACACTTCCACACCACTTAGATTGCCTGTTAAAATATGTTTATTAATCTGTTATATTTTGATAAATGCAGAAATCCGGGCATAACGATTGAAACCCCAAAGAGGGTAAAAGTGAATTACTAGGTTAGTGATCCCTGTCATTCTAAGTGAATGTTCTGATTAAATGATATGAGTATGCCGATTTTCTGTGATTGCATGGGGTTGGGTTTGATGAAAGGGGAAGTGTTCTATTGTAGCGGCTTTTGCCGTGATTTGTTGTAGCGGCTTTTGTCGTGATCTGTTGTAGTGGCTTTTGCCATGACCTGTTGTAGTGGCTACGGCCATGATCTGATGATGAGCAGCACGACTGCCATCAACGGCGTGTAGCGGTGCGGATTGATTGTAGAAATCCCCTATGGTGTGAATGGCTGGTACGGGTGGCGTGTAGGGATGGAAACCTAGGATTTGGGTTGGGCTTGCATAATTTTTGTTTTATATATATTAATCTGTTATTCTGTTCTGTGGGGCTAAGGCCCAAATCTAATGGTGCATGAGGGTTGCACACTAAGTCTCATGACTCAACCAATTACTTAACATTTTCAGGTAGCACCTAGTGCATCGGACCGGGCTGGAGAGGAGCGCAAGGTGGCCATGCAAAAGAACATTTGGATTCAGCAAAAAGACTTTAGTTTATTATTTTATATTTTTATTTAATGGGTTTTAAATCTCATTGTAATAAGGCCATGGGCCATTGGATTCATATTTATTTTGGGGTTTTATTTTGGGCTTTGACTGTTACTAGACATTTAAATGTTATGTTTAATTAGACTAGGGCATGTACTAAATTTTGGTTTTAAATTCATAAAGGCATCAGTTAAATTTATATTTTTATATATTATCTAATTACTAAGTTTTCCGGTATAAACATTTAAGTTAGAAAAGATATTTTTCTGAAAAAAAAAAGTGACATGTTTTACAAAAATTTCCTAGTGGCATGCCAGATCCGGTCGTGGTGTTTGGGCCGGGTTTGGGGTGTTACACAATATGTACAGTAGAATCAAATCAGGACTAATTCAGAACCATTGAGAATTTTTTGCGAAATTTTAAAATTTTTCAAAGATGCAGGGCTCACACGCCCGTGTGGTATAAGGACACACCTGTGTGATCCTTAGACATGCCCGTGCCTTAGGTTGTGTCTTATCTCGTGTAACTCTCTGACTTGTGTCACATGGCCTGCCACACACCAGTGTGTTGGACCGTGTGGTTAATTTAATTTTCGTAAAATAGTAGCAGTTTTCACACGGCCAGGATACACACCAGTGTTTGAGGCCATGTCCCTCACACGGCTGAGACACACGCTCGTGTCTCTGTCCGTGTGCTCAATTCTGAGCATTCTATTTCTCAATTTTAAGATACAAGGGACACACGGCCAGACCACATGCCTATGTACCAAGTTGTGTGTCGCACACGGACAAGACACGTGCCCATGTGTCTACCTGTATGGACAAAATAAAGGTATTTCCTTGCTTTATTTCTCACCCAAACTTTTCCATTAACCTACACCAAAACAAACCAACATATACCAACCAATTCAAGCATATTTCTAAGCCAAATTCCAACAACCAATATCACATGCAGTCATGTTCATAACCTTACCTTTATTTAATCTATTTCTTATGCAATACTTAGTCAACTATACTTAACATTCTCAATTCATAGATAATTGTTATAGCATAACCTTAAGTATATCAAAATAACTATTTCTAGCCATTCCAATGACTAGATTACATCCATCATTTACAAACTATAATTTGGTCATTTTAGCCTATACATGCCATTATACCAAAGCTAGTTTACTATTTATACGAAAATCAATAGGTGGATAGTGTGATGATTGCTCCGACCAATCTCCAACCTTCCCGAGCTTTTGAGCACTATAAAACATGGAAAAGAAAACCTAGTAAGCATTTTATGCTTAGTAAGTTCGTATAACTTGAATTAAACTTATCATTTACTTTCATTAATATCAAACATACAACAACATGATTTTCATAACATTGGCAATTTTCCTAAACACATTCACTCAATCAAACAAGTTAGTCATATAATTTTCATATACATCAAATAAGCATAGATGAGCTCATCATGCCATATTCCCTCAAGGCATTATTCTTTTCATCCCATATCACTCATATCATCTCATTTATTTTATCCGTTGAATCATTGAAATTCCAATGGATACTCAAGTAGTACACACAAAGTGTACAAAACAGTATATCCGTTAATTCATGTTCAATGGTACCCATAAGGCACTATTTCAGAGAGCACACTCTCAGCCACATCTATGCAACCTGATTACCAATCCAGGCTAAAACATATCTTCAATATATACTCAATAGAGCTTAGTTAGGATTACCAGTCCAGGATAAGTCCTTTTTATGACATATACTCTAAAGAGTTTGATCTGGACTACTCGTCCGGGCTAAATCCAATCCATAACATATGCTCAAGAGACTTATATCAGGATTACCTGTCCGGGGTAAATCCTTTCTAAAATGAGGTCAAAGGATTACTCGTTCGAGCTAAATCCCATCAGTAACAAATTCAAGACCTCATTCATTTCAGGAAATATCATTTATCCATCAAAATCCAATGTTCATGTAACAGTCTGATTTTGGGCCTAGTCGAAACAGTGGTTTTGGACCACAAATTCGACACAGAAAAGTTCATTTTTATTATATTTTTATGGTCTACAGTTTCACGGAATGATTTCGTGAAAATTTTGCTTGAAAATTTTGACGTTTAGGCACTCAATTTAGTCAAAAAGACTAAATTGTAAAAAAGTGAAAAAGTTGAGTTCTACATGTTAGAGATGTCTAATTGCTATAGGATTCTAAATTATAGGTCCTTATATGATAATTAGACCATTTCTTAAGATAGTGGACAAAAATGGACATTGTGAAATAAAATTTTAAAGTTTGGCAAAAAGGGCATTTTGGTCATTTGGTCATCTTTCTTCTGTCTTGGCCAAATTTCATAAGGGCTCCATAGCTAGGGTTTTGCCGCTTTTCAAGCTCAATAGTAAGTGCATCCTAGCCCCGTTTTTAATTCTCTTTATATTTTTAAAATTCTCGTAATCCGGTTTACCTATTCCTACCATTATTTTGAAGTAGGGTTCATGTTTAAAACTTTACCCATGTGTGACATGCATGTATTTTGATGTTTGATGGAAGATATTGATTGTTTAAGGTGTGATAAAAAACTTTTACTAAGTGATTTTTAGTAAAAATGTATAAAAAGGACTTATTTGTAAAAAGTTGTAAAACGGGTAGAAAAATCTGATTTGATGAAAATTGTGGGCTGTTATGAGGATGATTTAGGTTCGAATAGGCTTGGGATTCAAGGAAAATGGATGCATTTCATTTTACAAGCCTAGAAACAAAATGTAAATATGTCAAAGTTTAGGGGCAAAAGTGTAATTTTTCCATAATAGGATTTTGGACTGAATTGAGTAATGTGGATAATAAATAAGTTAAATTTGCTATTATAGATCAAGAAAGACGAGGTTCGGACCTTGATCAAAGGAAAAACAAGGTTATTGACGATTAGGTCCATTTTTGCTATTTTTGCACCGAGGTAAGTTCATATGTAAATAATGCATTATTATTTATGCTTTAATTGTGTTATTATTGTATGAATTGTGATCTTTGAATGAATTCGATAAAGTTCGAAAAGCGAGAAAAAAATCCCGATTGAACCTTAGGAATTGTTAGGATACAAATGTCATGACATTATGGTTAATTGAAATTACGTGTAAGACCATATCTGGGATATGGCGTCGATATGAGATTTCATGTAAGACCATAGCTGGGCTATTGGCATTGATATGAGATCCCATGTAAGACTATATCTGGGATATGGCATTGGTATGGTACTATGTGTGTGAGATTTCCCGAGTATCCTTTCGTATTCCAAGTGGTTCAACGGGAAACTTAACGGTAAAGTTTAAGTTGTGAAAGACTATGGTATGATGTGAAAGATTATGGTAAGTTGCAAGTTGGTACAGGTATGTACATAAAACTCATGCTTAATGAGCTTGATATGTGATGAAACCTCAGATTGGTTCAATTGAGTAAGTTATGATGTTAAAGATTTTAATAACATCTATGCTAAGCTTGATTATGAATTCACAATGACATTTATGTTAATTTACTTTATGTTAAATATATGTTAAAGTGTGTATGATGCTTATTATTTGCATAGGAACTTACTAAGCTTTAAAGCTTACTCCCTTTCTCTTTCTCTTGTCTTATACTATCACCAAGCCAGCTCGAGGATCGAAGACGGTCAGAGATTCATTCACACTATCAAATTATCATTTTGGGTACTTATGATTTCAATATTTTGAGTTATGGCATGCATAGGGACTTGGTCTTTTGTTATGTGTCATAATTGATTTGGCCATAAGTGATGGCTTCAATAGTTGATAATTCATTTTGTAAATGGCCATTTGATATTGGCTAATATTGGTTAAGTGTACATACATATGATGATGTTTTCATGAATGTGGGAAATTGCATGGTTTGAGATGCTAAGTATGCGATGTTTGTATGTGATGTTTGTATGTGATAAATGATAGCATGTAAATGATATGTGGATGCCTTGTGTATGGCTGATTGGGTTGAAAGTATATGCTTGGATTGGTGCTATGTTTTGTTGTGTAGGTTGGTGCATGGAAGGGTGGACAAAAGGATTGGTAAATAGCCTTATATTTTTGCACACGGGTAGACACACGAGCGTGTGTCTAGGCCATGTGCGACACACAGTTTGCTCCATAGGCATGTGTTTCGACCGTGTGTCCCTTGCACCTTAATTGCTACAAAACAGACTGCTCAGTAATGAGCACACAGGCAGAGACACGAGTGTGTGTCTCAACCGTGTGGATGGCACGGCCTCGAACACGGGCGTGTGCCCTGGTCGTGTGAAGTCTGCACCTATTTTATGAAAAATTATAAAAATTTAATCGATCACACGGCCTAAGCACATGGGCGTGTGACTTGATCGTGTGACTTCAATTTGATGACAGTGTCATAAACAGAATGCTCCCTAATTTGAACACAGCCTGAAACACGGGCTTGTCTTAGGGTCACACGAGCGTGTCCCGAACCCACACGAGCGTGTGACCCCTTTTTCATGAAAAATTTTCTAAGTTTTCCAAAAGTTTCCAAATTTCTCGGTTTAGTCTTGAACCACTTCCAATGCATGTTTTGGGCCTTGTAGGCTCGTTTTAGGGACGATATGAATGTTTTTGAAAAGTTTTAAATTTGAGTGGAAATTCATGTCTCGGTTTTGAATGTTTGCTTGTGAATAAGTCCGGTAATGCCTCGTACCCTATTCCGGCGTCGGATACGGGTAAAGGGTGTTACAGTTCAAACATAATTTAATCCCTTTTCTTTCAATTTCAAACATGTATCCATTTCTTGCATTTCTATCATTTACATAAACATAATTCACATATAACTCAAACATAACATTATATGTAAAGTCTCTATTATTTGGAATCTAATGGCCTATTAGAAGTAGAAGGCGTTATGGTGGGATCCTCACGGACAGAAAAAGATTGCGGTCAGTTTGATAATGATCGAGTGACATTGCTTCTTCGGTCCGAGCCGGGGAATCCCTTATATATGATGCAAAGTGGATCTTGTTCTATCGTTGATCAGAGAAATCTCTATGAAAAATACGAATCGGAGTTTGAAGAAGGGGAAGGAGAAGGAGTACTCGACCCGCAACAGATAGAGGAGGATTTATTCAATCACATAGTTTGGGCTCCTAGGATATGGCGCCCTTGGGGCTTTCTATTTGATTGTATCGAAAGGCCAAATGAATTGGGATTTCCCTATTTATATCTTTATCAAAAAGCCTTCAATTCTTACAAGAGAATAGAAGAAATCATACTTTCATACAATATCTTAATTGAATTCTATTTAATGATCAATAAATTCGATTTAATTCTCTATCCATACGTGCAAAAATCGTAGCAAGAATCTAATCTATTCCATAGCTATTTGGAACTGGAATTGACGAACAAGGAATACCCATATTAGTGTTTAGTAGTTTTAAATAGAAATCTAAATGGGGCGTGTCTCAGTCCCAGTGTGGCTGATCATCCTCTCGGACCAGCTACTGATCATCGCCTTGGCAAGCTATTGCCTCACCAACTAGCTAATCAGACGCGAGCCCCTCCTCGGGCGGATTCCTCCTTTTGCTCCTCAGCCTACGGGGTATTAGCAGCCGTTTCCAGCTGTTGTTCCCTAGCGGAAGGCTATTGGATCAAATGACAAAGACATTGTTGAGAAAGAGATGGCTTTTCCCGGATGAAATGAAAATTGGATTCATGTAAGAGGAGAAAGGTTTCCCATTACTTAGCCGGAAAGATATGTGGTCATGAAATAGGGATTAAGTGGAACAGAATTGACTGGGTGGTAAATACTGATAACTCACGGATGGAGTATTAGAACGGAAAAATCCATTAGATAATGAACTATTGGTTCTAAGCCATCTCTGGCGATGAATCAATAATTCGAAGTGCTTTTCTTGCGTATTCTTGATAAACCAGCGTTTATATATAGATGTAGGAGGATCTGTTTGGGAAGTAAGAAGCCCCTTTGACATCTCTTCATCTGCAAAGAATTCTCGGTGTGAAAACACAGAGACAAAGGGCTGATCTTTGAATAGGAAAAAGAGTGGATCCGCAGGATCCCAAATGAATTGGCTTATTCGAAAAAAGCCTTGTTCTTTGGAAGATCTATCTCGTGCCTGGTACTGCATGGTTCCACTCTGCAAGAACGCCGAATCATTCTCTTGAAGCACATCCTTTTCATCATAAATGATCCGCTTGCCCCGAAATGACCCGGCCCAATAGGGAAATCCCAATTCATTTGGCCTTTCGATACAATCAAATCCCAGAAAAACTAAAAGAAAATCGTGTATTGGTCCAGGCAAATCCATTCTGTGTAAAATAAGAGATAAATAAATCTAAATGCTTTTCATGATCTTATTGACCCGACCAGGAAGTTTTTTTTATGATACGTTCCTAATTGAATAAAATCCTAATCTATTAGGCGTGAATTGCTCTAAGCACAATTATTGGACAGTTTCGTTTTTGATTCTTTTTTGTTTGTTCAAAAGAAAAGGGTATTTTGTTTTTTGAAACTATATATTTCTAAATAATTATGAATATATTAATATATTTTTATTTTCAATAAAAAGGAATCCTAAATTCTTATCAACCAGTTAATTTGTAATTGAATTTTCCACCAAGAACGTTTTATAAAACTCTTGGACCCCCGAATTTGGAGTATCCTACTTTCACGCAATTCACAGGGTTCAACAAGCAATCGATATTTCACGATCAAGGGTGTAGTACTATTTGTAGTAGCGGTCCTTATAATATATTTGACGAAAAATACCGCACGAATATTCTACCATAGTAGGTATTCAAGAATCAGTCCATGAAATTTTAATGAATTTGAAAGAAATTGTATTGAGAGGGAATTTGTATGGAACTTGTAACGCCTTTATTTGTGCCAAGGGTCCCGGATATGTAACTGCTCAAGAAATTGTAAGATGATGTCTTGAGCAGTTACATATCCGAGACCCTTGGCACAAATAAAGGCGTTACGAGTTCCATACAAATTCCCTCTCAATACAATTTCTTTCAAATTCATTAAAATTTCATGGACTGATTCTTGAATACCTACTATGGTAGAATATTCGTGCGGTATTTTTCGTCAAATATATTATAAGGACCGCTACTACAAATAGTACTACACCCTTGATCGTGAAATATCGATTGCTTGTTGAACCCTGTGAATTGCGTGAAAGTAGGATACTCCAAATTCGGGGGTCCAAGAGTTTTATAAAACGTTCTTGGTGGAAAAAAATGTGAATGAAAGATCCCACTCCTTTCCTCGATCCAACTCCTTATTTGATCTTTCTGGATCTATATAGATGAATTTAATCATCAATTTCTCACATTTCATATTCATTTGAACTTAATTTACATTCTGGGCAAAATTAGTATTTTGCCCCTAAACTTTCCATAAATTCCAAATTTGTCCCTAGGCTCAGAAAATAAATTTCATGCAATTTACTCCCTATTCCAAGCCTAACCAAAATTTCAATATACAATTTACAGTACATATATTTCATAAAAATTAGAATTTCCATGGAATTTTCCAAGTTTTCAATTTAGTCCCTAAATCATGTTTTCATCAAAACTTACTTTGTAAAAGTTGTTTATCTATCAGCAACTTTTTATTTTCTACCATAAATTTCATAAATTCAGCGTCTACATCCATGGCACAATTTCCATACTTTAATAACTTTTCAAATTAATCCCCAAAATAAAGAGAGTAAACAATCCCGATTCCAAAAATATAAAAATTACTAAAAACGAGACTTGGAAACTTACCCAATTAAGCTTGAAAAGTTCCTTTTCTCTCTCCTAGGGCTTCCATAGATTATTTGTGGAAGATTATGAGAAAATAAGATGACATTTCTTTTATCATCTTTTAGTCCTTACCCTTTTCTAAATTTCCATGGATGATTCACCAAAAATATCTACATACTTTTCTTTAATAGTCTAATTACCATATAAGGACATCAAGTTTTGAATTCCATAGCTATTTAATCCTTATAGCTAATAAAATTCAATTTTAACATTTTATGCAATTTAGTCATTTCTCTAATTAAACACATAATCGATAAAATTTTCTTTTCAAAATTTTCATATAACCTTCCTATCATGTCACTAATCATACAATAATATTAAAATAATTTATCTTTTTAGCTCGGATTTGTGGTCACGAAACCACTGCTCCAATTTCACTAAAATTGGGCTGTTACATATTCACTTTTAACAATGAGGACATTGTTCATCTTAAGTAGGGGGACCGAAAAAATTGAAATTAATTCCTCTTAGAATAATTTTTTCTTTCAATTATGATTAGGTTATATTTTGTTCAAAAATTTGAAATTTTGTTAAGTATGCTAAACTTTAGTATGAATAAAGTTTGATTATTTCAGTAATTGTTATGTTAACTGAAATATGACATAAATGTATTTTTAATAAAGCGTGCAAATCATACCATAAAAAATTTAGTTCCTTAGGAAAGTTAGGCATGCACGAAAGTTTAAGTCTCTAGAATTGACTTAGTAGTTTCTTGAGGCGAAATCCTAGGAAGCATGGAATGTTGAAAATGATTTAGGCAACTTTTATTTGGACAGTTTGAGCCTTTCAAGCCAACCTTGATGAAATTTTATCCTTTGAAACCCAACTTTGAGATTATATGGCCTAATTTTATTTGAACCTTTTCAATATTATAGCATCACTTTTCATCTTTAAATTGTCTCAAACACTAGACTCAGTATTATTCAGAATATTCTTTGAAACGAGTTTGGGGGAGTTGAAAAGAAGAATCAAATGCTCAAAAATTTGAAATACATACAGCAAAATGCTCGTGAAAACAAAAACGAAAAAAAAAAGAGAGCATATGTACTCAAAAGAAATAGATGTATAATAGAGCATGTGAAAGCGAAATAAGTTGGTGTATTTGAAGGTAATTATTTTGAAGGTCCGATTCAAGCTGAGTCTACAGTTTTTAGCTTAAATTTATCTATCTTTTACCTACCCCTAGCCTAGCCACGTTACAACCTATTTAAAAGACCTATTGATTCAAGTTTCTGTGCTACCTACATTAATAGAGAGAAATTGCTATGTTCAACATATGAAGGCATAAATTAAACTTAATGTAACACCTCTCACCCGTATTCAACGCCGGAATATGATTACAGAGCATTACCGGACTTATTATTCAATTAAACATACATTTCACTTACATAATCAAATTTCATGTAATCATCATTCAATATCATTCACATTGTCCTTAATACGAGTCTTTGAGGCCCAAAACATGCTTTAGAAGTGGTTCGGGACTAAACCGATAACTTAGGAAACTTTTAGAAAATTTAGAAAATTTTGTAAAATACAGGGGACACACGCCCGTGCGGCTCGGCCGTGTGTCTCACACGGCCAAAGACACACCCGTGTCATAGGCCGTGTGGACATTCCAAATGGGATCACATGTCCGTGTCCCAACCCGTGTCCGACCTCGTGTAACTCCCTGACTTGGGTCACACGTCCAACCACACGCCCGTGCGACCAGCCCGTGTGCCCTTCGAAATGGCCTTACACGCTCGTGTGCCAGGCCGTGTGCTATGCCGTGCCAAAACTGTAAGGTATACTGACTTATGCCACAAGGCCAAGTCACACGCCCGTATGCTGGGCCGTGTGGAGCATACTGACTTGATTTTTAATTAAACACACGGGGACACACGGCCGTGTAACCTGACCGTGTGTCACTCACAACTGAGACACACGCTCGTGTCTCTGCCCGTGTGGACAAAAATAGGCTATTTACCAAGCCATTTTGCCACCCAAATTTCATACACCTACACCAAACCAACTGGCACCAAAACATGACATAAATAGGTACTCATCCAATCTCAAATAAGCTTAATTCATGCTATATCAATACCAACAATACAAGGTACACAAATACCACAATCTGTCATTCAATTTCAAACCAAAACTAATAATCTCATATTATCAATATGGTCACTTTCAAACATGCATTATTTTACCTAAAATTCACAAACATACCAAATTCAAATCTCAATCATTTAGTATCCCTAATTGCCAATTATCAATAAGCACCACATGTCCATCATCAAACACATAGTCATATGCACATATATATACATCACTAAATATGTCAAAATAAGCCAACTCTCATGGCGATATACAAAACCAAACACTTAACATTTACAAGCCAATTCAAATGGCTAAATTCATTACTATCATATATACCAAAATGACCATACTCCTATACATGCCATATAACCAAATACATAGATTCAGAAGTACCAAAGTGATATCTTGATAGTGTGATGAGATCTCTGATGATTCCCAAATCTGAGCTAGCTTCGATATCACTATAAAACATGGAAAATAAACAGAGTAAGCTATTGTAACATCCCGAATTTGGGCCTAGAATAAATGGGTTTCGTGTGTCCAGAGAATGGGTTTTTTCGATTGAAAAAAAAAGAAGAAAGAAAGGGAATAATGAATTAAGTGTGATTAAAAAAAATTATGATTGCATGTTTAGTTTATTTTTTAAGTGATTTAGAAAGGGTTGGTAGTGTTGGAAAAGTCCTAGGCTCGATCTAGGGCTTTAGAAATAATTTTGTTTTTACCCTTAAAGGAGGTTGGTGGTAGTCATAAGGCTTTTAAAATGTTGTTGGGTTAAAAGATATCACAAGGAAGTAGGTGGTCTGGTTGCTTGAGGCGTTTTGAATAAGCTGGTGGTCAAAGGTTCAAGTCTTGGACTTGGCAAAAATTTTTATTGCGCATAAGTTAGTATGAAGGCTTAGAGTTTAGGCCTTATAATTAGTTGGGGCTGATTTACAACACAAAGAAACGACTAGCCCAGTGGCAAAGGCGTTAGTAGCAGGTGGGGAAGCAAGGTTCTAGTCGCGGCATGTGCTAAATGTTGTGTTTTTTTAAGTAAACCTGGAGCGCGACAGAAGGTTTATAATTAAGTAGGGAGGAAATATGACTCAAATAAAATACGCGACGCAGTGGCAAGGGGCGTGTACCATAGTGAAGAGGTTGGAGGTTCGAAGCCCGGTGTTGTCGAATATTTTTAGATTTCTTTGGATGAGTTGGTCGCTGTGAAATAGGCCTTAAAAGAAGTTGAGAATGGAACATATCACAAGAAGAGTTGTGGTGCAGTGGTGAGAAACGTGTGGTGGTTCCTGCAGGTCTCGAGTTCGAGTTGCCTTGTGCAGAATAATTTTCTATTTTGCTGCTGGCATGGGGAAGGTGTTTAAAGTGGACCGAAACACCAAAGGATGGCTGCTGTTCAGGAAAAGCAATTTGAATGTAATTCAAATTGGATTTTTGGATAAATAAAGGAATTTTTGGATGGGGATGTAGATAAAATTTAGAGATAATAAAAGAATTTAATTGGTGATAAGTTTGAGTCGATTAAGGAGTGTAGGTTTATTTTATTTATTTATTTATTTATTTTAGTATATATATGGGTGCCGAATTAAGTTCCTAGAGTAATGCCGAAATCTTGTCTTCCTTCTGGCCGAATTTCTTCACTTGTGAGATGCCCAAACACCTTTTTTCTCTCTAAGTGTTCAGAAGACGAATCCTCCATACTCTTCCTTCTCAAATTCTTTTTTTGGTTCACCACTTGGTTCTAGCCGAATCACATCTTTTCTTATTCTCTCCAGTGTTGCCGAATTGCCTCTGTCACCTTTCTAGTCTCAAAAGCTGAACTTAAGCCCTAGGATCAAAGGAGGATTTTGGTAAGAGCTTAGTTGAATTTTTAGTGGGTTTTATTAAAAGTCGAAGGGCTATCTAACCCCTCTTTTCCGTTACCATGTATGAGGTTCAGCAATCGCAAGCGCGGTAGGTAAGGATTGTTATCAAGGCAGTTAGTATTTTCGATTCAGTTAGAATTTTAATAAGTGACCGAATCTATTGTGGCTCATATGGGTGACTTATGATCAATATGGGTCACTTGGTTTTGACTATATAGGTATTTGGGTGCAGATCTAGAGCATAATCGCCAATAGTAGCAAAGGAAAGGCTACTAGAACGTGAGGTACACGGTAAGGTTATGGTGAGGTTTCGGTTTTTAGTTAGTGTATGTTAAAGCTTTGGTTAATCGCGAGCAATGTCGATTGTAGGTTCGTGACTAAGGGTTGTGCAACACGCGAGGTTACCAGGTGTGTACAAACACTACACACACGATATCGACAATGCCGAAAAGCCGAAAGTGGCTAAATGGGCCCGGTGGGCCCTGAGGCTAAGTTTGATGAAATGGTTTGGTTGGTTATACGAATTGAGTTAGTCATGCATGATACATGATCTGGATTTGTTTTGGGCCTAATAGGCCATATGATGAGATTTGGGTCTAATGGGCGGTAAGGATGTGATTTGGGTTTGATGGGCTTTTGGGGACGTAGACATGTATGTTAGGGTCTATGAACCTTAGGCCTAGTTTGAACAACTCTTAAATTCCATAAGACTTAATCTAATTAAACATGTCTGTGAACAAGTCGTTGGGTTAAGGTGTGGCAACAGACATACGCATGTCTAGGATTGGATCTAGGGAGAGCTTGGTACTTAAGCGGCCCTAGTGGCCCACCTCCTCTTTTCTGGAATCCTACCTGGTGCGTAGTGTCTGTTCACTTTAGCCACGAGGACTTGTTGACGGGCCAAAATTTATAACTAAAACCCGAAAGGGACCAGCCACCCTATTTTGCAAAATTACCAAAATACCCCTGTTTAGCAAAATTTCCAAGATACCCTTATTTTTAAAAATTACCAAAATACCCCTGTAGGGTAGAATTACGAAAATACCCCTGGGTAGTGAAATGACGAAAATACCCCTACATGACGAATATGAGTTTATGGATGTTACTTGTGTGTTTGTTGCATTCATATGATATTCTGCTTATGATGCATATGGGTGGGAATTATGGTAAGGAGGAATATTTGAGGATCGCATGGCCGTATGGTATGGATCCGAGGAAGGCTTTAAGTCCAATATATGTGATTAAGCAGCTATGCTGCAACGTTCGGTAGTACCGCAATCGAGCTACCCTTGGTGTGTAGCGGAGGGGTGGGTCGAGCTAGAATTCCCCACAGAAGTCATAAGGTTGGAAAGGAAATAGTGTGTAGCGGATGGACATTTGGGGTGGGTTTTGCATTATCTGGTTGTATATAATACGATATGATATGATATGAGGTCATTGTGGGCTAAGCCCAAGACCACTGATTTTGATAGGGCTTAGGCCTAATGTGAATATTTGAATGTTGATCTGCTTGCCAAGGGTTGTACACACTGAGTTTCGAAACTCACACCCTTGATTTTAATGTTTCAGGTGATCCTGAATAGACGGCTCGACGTGGGAGAGGACTCGGAGATGGCCACACTACAAGATGTCTGAATTTTCATTTATTTGTTTCTAACCTGTTTTTCTTTACTTAATTTTCGGTGGATGTAATAAGGCCTTTTTCTCCGTTTTGACTTCAGATTTATGTTTTGGGTTTGAGATTAATTGTTTATTTAAATATTAAACCTAAGTAAGCTCTTATGCTCAAACTTGGTTTCTGAAGTACTTAAAATAATAAAATGGTTTTTTTTTTCACTTAATAAGACTCATTGAATTTTGGGCTTTTGGGCCTTAAACTTTTAATTAGCAAGACTATTTTGAGTTGTGCCTTTAATGTGACATTCCAGATTTGGGCCTAACTTCTAGGCCGGGTTTGGGGTGTTACAGCTATAAAGCTTAGTAAGTTCGTATAATAATAAACTCAACTTACCAAAAATACACAATTCAAACCAATTGAATATATCAATATACAACTCATATTAATCCACAAACCTATCACATATTCATTCATAAGATTAGATGTGAATTCACAAGTTTCTTCGATTCAAAGCTTATATGGTTTATGTACATACCTGTACCATATCGTATCAATCTCATACTTATCCATATCTTGATATACTCATTGAACCATTCGGAATACTATCGGATACTCGGGAATCTCGCATCCTAAATGCCAATACATAGCCGAAGCTATCTCAATCTCATATCACATATAATGCTCACTCTTGAGCTATCAACAGGTCTGCTCACACAGGCTGACAGTCATGATAAAGCTACACAGTGCTGCTCACACAAGCTGACAAGAATCTGCAACACATGCTGGATAACTCAGCCACTGGTAGGCCGTACAGACTAGCACCCAAATCACATAACCCCTAATGACATGTCATTCATATCCTAATCTATTCCTAAGGTTCAACCACGATTTCACATTTGCTGAACCGTCGTTGAATATATCTGCAAGGTCGTATTCACAATTTATACAATATTAAAGCATTTAAAACACAATTATAACAATGCTTATTGCATACAAACTTAACTTGATCGCTAAAACGACAAAATGTATCGACTAGTCCAAATACTTGTTTTTCCCCCGATCTAAATCTGAATTTCACTTTTCTTGATCTATATGTAATCATATTTAACTAATTCAATCACCATTCTATTCAATTTAGTCCAAAATACACATTAATGCAACTTTACACTTTTGCCCCTAATATTTCAAAATTTTTACAATTTAGTCCTTATTCATAAAAATACGAATTCATGCAATTTGGTCCCAACCCATGCTAACCGAATTTCTATTATAACCATAGCAACCCATATTTTTCATTTATTTCACAATTTAACCACAAAATTTTCATATTTATCAATTTAATCCCTAAATGACAATTTTGTCAAAAATCACTTTACAAATGTTGTTTATCTAACAACAAGCATACATTTTCTATCATCAGACATCAAAATACACCTATATCCATCAATGGAAAAACCCTAAACCTTTAAAAGCTTTGCAAAATAGTCCCTGGGCTAGCTAGATTAAGTTGCAACGATCTCAAAAACATAAAAATCATTAAAAATGGGACAAAAATCACTTACAATGCAAAGAAAATAGCTTGGCTGAACCCTAGCTATGGCTTCCCTTGATAATTTCGATTAAGGATGATAAAATGAAGAAGATGGACACATTTTGCTTAAGTTATTTTAACTTACATAATTAACCTTTAAAATTATTATAAATTTCAAAAATACCAAACCAATATCATCCAATATCTAATTAATGGGATAATTACCACATAAGGACCTCCACATTAAGGTTCTATAGCTATTAGACACCTTTAGCTAATAGAACTCAAGTTTTACACTTTACGCGATTTAGTCCTTTTTATCAAATTAAGCATTCAAACGTTAAAATTTCTTAATGAATTTCACACAATCATTCTATCATGCTGTAGACATTAAAATAATAATAAAATAATTATTTTGACCTCAGATTTGTGGTCCCGAAACCACTGTTCTGATTTGAATAAAAACGGCCTGTTACACTTAATGATTGCAGCTTAATCTTAAATAAGGGAATAAAATCAAATTGGTAGGGATTTACATGTTTTTATTGAGAAAGCATTTAGTATATTTTTTCTATCATAATAGTTGTTGAGATTAATTTGAATGATATGTATACTTAAGTAGCATAATTATCAAATTTCTTATTTTTGAGCATAAGTATACTAAAATCATAATTTTGGGAAGAATGTTATTCTGAAGAAATTTTTCAAAGGTGTTTTCGAGAAATTCTTTTCAAATTTGTGAATTACTCGGGACGAGCAATGAATTAAGTTTGGGGTTGTGGAAACATGAAAATATACACACTTTTTCATGCTCTTTTTAACTCAAATTCATGCAGTTTCGGTAAAATCCGTGTCGAAAAATAAATAATATTTATAAAATAATTAAATTTCACCCAAATTATGAACATGTTGAATTCTAATTAATTTTATATCAAATTTTGATTAATTTTGATTATTTTCGACAGATTTGTAAAAGGGCAAAAAAGGCTCTATAACATCCTGAATTTTAGGGCCTGTGCATTTTGTGTAATGAATGCTTAAATATGTTAAATTGAGAATTGAGGTATTAATTGGGCTCAGGAATGGGCTGAGACCTCAGTTAAAATATTCTGTTTGGGCATTATAAGTTTTAAATATAGTTATCTATGTTAAAAATATCAAGATTGGGCTTGTGGCCCAGTGGCAAAATGGCGCCACTAAGAGGGAAGGGAGTTGGCGTCACTGGCAAAGGAGGAGGCCCAAGTTTTGGCCACTTGGAGCCCATGATTTTGGGTCAAATTCGACATTTAAAGAGGAGCTAGGGGGGACGGCACAAGGCTATAATTTAGGAAAATTTTAATGTTTTTAATTTGTGGATAATAAGCTGATAAAGGAGGGAGGAGTTGGAGCTAATTAAGTCTCTTTTGGATGAGTTAGTAGATTAAGATAAAGGAGAAAAGATAGGATTTATCTACAAGGTTAGATAAGTGCCGAGATTTCTATAAATAGGGGGGATATCTCATCAATTCTGGCAATTGAACCCTACTCTTTTCTTCTTTCCTTGTGCCGAAATTTGCTGTATAGTTCTCTTCATCTTTTTTCTTTTCTCTGCCGAAACCTCCACTCCATTCTCCCTCTCAACTTTCTTTATTTTCTTTTTCCCTTATTGGTCGAACTCTCTGACAATCTCTTCCTCATCTCTTTCAAATACTTTAGCCGGAATCTCTAAATCTCTCCTTGCTTTCTTTCTTTCTAAGCCAAAGCCGAAACACTTTACTTAGATCTTCTAAAAGCCGAAAGCGCATCAGTTCATCTTTTCCAGGATTTCCATAAAAGCCGAAATCCTTAAATCTCATCTCCTGTGTTTGCCGAATTCTCTCTGAGGTATCTGCTTGTGCCGAATCTCGAAAGAAACTAAAGGTAAGTATTGATTCGTAAGATTTCAATCTTTTCCGGCTTTTTAGGGACTTTAGCCGAATGGCTATAAGGGAACTAATCTTAAGTTTTTCTCTTATTTGTGACATTTTGGGATTTGAAGAGGATTCATTTGCTTAGATCTCTAAGTCAGAGTTCAGTAACACTCGAATCGTGTTACTTTCGGGATTTCAAGGTAAGGAGATCTATTGATTTTTAACGTGTAAATTTGGGTATTTATTAACCCTTGGCCGAATGTAGGGGAGCCCAAATCTTCGTATTCTTCCGACTTTTGAGCAAGGTTTTAGACTAAGGGTTGTAGATCCAGATAGTAAGGATTTAACTAGAGAGTAAAACTACGCGATATCAGGTGTGTATCACTTCCACACCATTTAGATTGCTTGTTAAAATATGTTATAAATCTATTATATTCTGATAAATGCCGAAATCCCGGCATCATGGTTAAAACCCGAGGAGGGTAAAAGCGAATCACCAGGTTAGTGATCCCTATCATTCCTAAGTGAATATTCCTATTAAGGTGACATCTGTGATAAGTATGTTGTTTCTGTGATTGCATGGGGTTGGGTTTATTGAAAGGGGAAGTGTTCTGTTGTAGCGGCTTCTGCCGTGACCTGTTGTAGCGGCTCTGCCGTGACCTGTTGTAGCGGCTTCTGCCGTGATCTGTTGTAGTGGCTTTTGCCATGACCTGTTGTAGTGGCTACGGCCATGATCTAACGATGAGCAGCATGTCTGCCATCAATGGTGTGTAGCGGTGTGGGTTGATTGTAGAAATCCCCAAATGGTGTGACTGGCAGCTAAGGGTGGCGTGTAGCGGATGGAAACCTAGGATTTGGGTTGGGCTTTGCATATTTTCTGATATATTATATTTTGTTATATGTTCTGTGGGGTTAAGGCCCAAGTCTAATGGTGCATGAGGGTTGCACACTGAGTCTCACGACTCACCCTATTATTTAACAATTTCAGGTAGCACCTAGTGCATCGGACCGGGCTGGAGAGGAGCGCGAGGTGGCCATGCGAGAGACTTCTTAATCCAGCAGAAGATTTTACTTAGAATATTTTTTTAATATTTTTGATTAAAGGTTTTAAATTTCGTTGTAATAAGGCCTTGGGCCACTAGACTATTATTTATGTTTTGGTTTTATATTGGGTTTTTATTACTGGGCATTTAAATTTTATTTTTAAATTAAGTTAAGACATGTATAAAATTTGGGTTTTTATTTAAAATTCACCAAGGCAATTTATAACTTTATAACTTATATGACTTAATAAACTACTAAGTTTTCGGTATAAATATTTAAACCTGATAAATGTTTTCCAAAGTGCTACATCTTTTTACAAAATTACTTTAGTGACATACTAGATCCGGTTGTAGTGTTTGGGCCGGGTTTGGGGTGTTACAGGCTCGGCAAACTAATTTTGAAGTAATTTTTTCAAGGCAAATTAATTTTGAAGTATCAAGGCAAATTAATTTTTTCAGCCAAAGATGGTCCATATTATGTGTATTAATTCATGATATAATTAATTTGAATTTTAATCCAATTTAATTTGGGTTAAATAAATTATTGTTAATTAATTATGAAAAGGGGCCCAGTTGAGCTAAATTGAGAAAACCGATCCAACCGAGCACTGGGTAGCCCAAAACCGTCACACACGCTGACCCAATCAGCTTGCTTGGCTGATTATTTGGCTTGCAAAATGGCCCTTGAAGACTCCTTCAAATTGCATTCAAACCCCTCCACTATTTATGCCTTTCTAGATTTGCCCTTGCCTTAAAATAGCATGTTTGAAATCTTCAAACATGCCACATGTGTGGCCGGCCATGGGGGAGCCTTTGGCTGCTGATTTTGGATATTTTTAGCAGCATTCTTAACCTATAAGTACCCCCTTCGCTGCTCACTTCAAACACATCTCAACTCTTCTCATCTCTTAACTTCTCTCTCATTTTTCTTTCTTCATTCCCTTCTATTGTTCTTCACTTTCTTCCCCTATTCCATTGCCGATTTCACCTCTTGAAAAAGAGTCAATCAACCACCATTTGGAGCAGCATTCAAGTGTTCATGGAAGCCTCGGTTCGACAAGAACAATCAGAGAAAGTGAAGTGGAGCAAACTAGTCAAGCAACAGAGAAAACACTAGATTTGATTCTTGTTCCCTATCCTTTTGATTTTTTTTGTTGTTATGATGAACATGTCTATGAATATTTGTGATGTTGATATGTTTAATTTAATTAATATGGCTTAAATTTAATTCATGTTATGTTGATTGCATTTCATCTACTTAATTTATTAAAATTGTGTTTGTGTTGTTATAGGCCTCGGTAAGATGTTTGATTAAGTAAAACCATAACTAAGTTATTCTTGCATTACAATTGTAAGGTAACTAATGAATTAATTATTTAAAAGGATTGAAATTGTAATTAATTGACACGATACTTAACCAGTACACGTTTAATCATCTAAGGTAGTTGTGTAACACCCATTACCCGTATTCGACGCCGGAATAGGGTACGAGGCATTACTGGAACACATACACTTGTAAACGTATTAAACTGAGTCATAAAATTTCATCCAAATTAAAAATTTTCAAATTTTTATCTTTGAGTCCCTAAATAGGGCCTACGAGGCCTAATACATACTTTGGAAGTGGTCCGGGACTAAACTGAGATCTTTGGAAAACATTAAAAAATTTCTTGAAAAATAGGGGCACACGCCCGTGTCCAGGACCGTGTCCTTCACACAGCCGAGATACATGCCCGTGTGTTAGGCCGTGTGGCATTCCGAATTTCTGAAAATCAAATGCAGACTTCACACACCCTGGGCACATGGCCGTGTGGCTGCCCGTGTGGCCACAAGTAAGGCTATTTACCAAGCCCTTTGCCACCCCAAAACACTTATACATTTATACAAATTTATCATCACACAACATGGTATCATTAAGCATTCAAACATCTACACTAAGACATCCACATACCATTTACAAACCACATTCATCATGCATAATCACACACACACACTTAACCATTCACATGCAAGCATACACATCCTTGAAATGCATCATCATAGGCTTATAACATAACAAAAATTGGCCATGTTAAATGGTCTTATACAACAATAACCATCAAATAGCATAGGCCAACATTCTAGGCCAACTCATAATAACATATACACATAATCAAGTCCCTATACATGCCATAGACTTAAAAATACTTGAAGATCGTTGATACAATACCAATCAATAACTTGTTAGTGTGATAGAATCTCTGACGACCTCCAACTTGAGCTAGCATATGTGACACTATAGGAAAAAGGAAAGGAAGGGGGTAAGCATTATAGCTTAGTAAGTAGGTATGTAAATAATAAGTGATTTATTAACAGGCTTTTATAAATCTTCACAATATGTTCTCAAGATAATACAATCATAATTACACATAGTTCCACCATTTACTCATGTTCATCTCAAGCTGTCTACTCGAGTTACAGTCACTAAATTATTTATATCTTGAACCATGGAACTTCAAATTAAGATCCGCTAATTTTCCCTGAAACTATACTCACATCTTTTTACCATAAAATTTTCAAAATTTTTTGTTTAGCCAATAAGTACAGTTCATTCTTTAAATTTTCCCATGTTTTGCTGTCTAACAGTTTCGATCCTTCTTCACTAAAAACTAATTATCTCTTTGTACAGGATTCAGATGATGTTCCCATTTGTTTCTATTGAAGGTAGGCTCATTAATAAATTTAAGCATATAAATTAAAAACCATAATTATTTTTATACAATTTTTAGTGATTTTCCAAAGTCAGAATAGGGGATTCCAAAATCATTTTGACCCTGTCTCACAAAATTCAAATATCTCAGACTATGAAATTCTTTCGCTTACACCGTTTCTTTTATGAAAAAATAGACTCAATAATCTTTAATTTCATATATTATGGAACTTCTACTTCAATTTCCACCATTTTTGGTGATTTTTCAAAGACACATAACTGCTGCTGTCCCAAAACTGTTTTATTGCAAATTTTACTCTTTCATAATTTCTTTGTATTAACTCTTATTTACACACATATAACACTAAAGTATATCCATACTTAGCCATGCCAATATCTAGTCATCATAAAATATTTACAAGTCTTCATTGTAACACTTACTGTAACAACCCAAACCCGGCCCAAACACTATGGTCGAATCTGAATCGTTACGGAGGAAAACCTTTTTGAACCCAATGGGCTTTGTTGAAAACTTGTTGGATTTGATTATCTTGATAAAATCATACTTAGTGTTATAAAAAAAATATATATTTAAATCAAGTTATAAAACGAAATTTTAACCGGGCCCGATGGCATTTAAAACATTTTTTGTTTTTAATTGGGAAAATGTGATCTAAATTCAACATTAATAATAACAGAGTTTAAAATAATATCCAACATAAGAAAATAATAAGAATAAAGTATCAGGAGGCCTTATTACAACCAAATAAAATAAACCCAGAATAAAATTATTGAATAGAAATTAAAGTTATTTAAATTTAATTCCACTGCATGGCCACCTCGAGTCATCCTGGCTCCACATCCGCGGTCTAAGTGTCACCTGAAAAAAAAATATAAAGGAGAAGGTGAGTCACCAAGACTCAGTATGTAACCCTTCTCCCAATTTAAGTGATTTCATACACAACATGTAACAACTAATATGCATACTATCATGTACCCATCCTAGCCAACCATACGCCACTGTCTACCCCGATGTGGTACCAAACCACTGGTGGTGCCAAACCACTGGTGACATATAGTCACAATGTGCTACCAAAGCACTGGTGTCCGTAGACACAATCGGGTGATGGGGCCAACCCATCGTGTGATACCAAATCACTGGCAGACAATCCCATATCTCAAGTGGGGCCAACCCACGGTGGTTTTAACCACAGGGACAAGTCGCGATGAGGTACCAAACCTCTGGAGGTACCAAACCTCTGGTGACCGTAGTCACAGTGTGTTACCAAAACACTGGTGCCCGTCGGCACGATCAATACTGCCCCCTCCACTCATCAACCCAAATCAAAACATTGTATAACAGATCTCATGTCATCACATATTTAATCAACATATAGTAACAATGGCATGCTTCCCAAAAGCATTATTAACAATCTCGTACTGACAGAGACTTACCGGCATCCTCGCTTGTACCATCAAGGTACTAAATTCATATCTACATTAAGCAGATATTCACACAACAGGCATTCAATATGATTTATTAATTATTACAAGTGTGTATATACACACCTTTCACCAACGAGGAGTCTAAATCCCGAAAGAAGAGTCGGCCACCCTAGCTTTACTGATCCCTATATTCGGCCAACACTAGGGTTAGTATCATGGCCTATTCGGCCACCCAAAATTAATCTAGAGGGGTCAGTTGTGATCCCGAATCCTTACCCTTCTGCTTTTTGGCTACCAACCACAGCGCTTAAAATGCAAATCTGTTTACCAAATAATTGGTCAAGGACACTGTCAATAGTCTTTGATTTTTAATCACTAAAACAATAACCCAATGAGAAATAAGCCCTTACCACCACTTACTAATACCGAATGCTAGATATTCCGGCTTAAATTGCTTGCTTGCGATATCCCGAAGACCTTGGTGAAATCGGCTTCACTAGAAAGGTTAGCCAACCATTAGTACTTGCCAACTTTCGGCTTTTCCTTAAGTCCAAATCAATAGATCATAAGAGTGAACACTAAACATTCGGTTAGAACCCCTTACCTTCTCAACCGATTGGAAAGAAAGTCCCGAAACGTCCTGTACCACCTTTGGTATTCGGCCAAAGTGCCTCCAAGTAAGAGAAAAGATTTTCGGCACTGCAAGGGGGTGTATTCGGCCTAGGGAAAAATAATGGAAGAAGGGGATGAAGTTTCGGTAATAAGAAGTGAATGTTCGGCCAGCAAAGAAAAGAAGAAGAGGGACTTGAAGATGGAATTTCGGCAAAAGAGGGACAAAGATTGGAGTTTTGGAACCTTGGAACAAGTTGTAAAAACACAAAAAAAAAAAATAACAAAGTTTCTCTCTAGAGAATTCGGCTAAGCTCAATAGTGAAGAAAAGGAAAAATAGGATGATAGCTAGGAGCCTTAAATAGAATTCGGCCTCCCCCTAGTTGCCTTGCCGTCCACTTCTATTAACCAAAGAGTTCAAACTCCATTAAACCTTCCCAATTGCTCCTGACCACTCATTCATTTTAATTCAAATAATTTGAATTAATCACTTAATAATCCTTTTTAATTAAGCAATAATCCTCTTAATATCCAATTAATAATCTATTCCAAAACTTAATAATATCCTACACATTATCCTTAGAATTTTAAGGAGATTAAAGCTCATATTATCACTTAAAAAAAAATTAATTAAAGAGAGAAAAACTCTCTATATGTGCCGTCCATCCATAATGCAAAAGAGGGATCCTTGTGACTCGAACCAAGGCTCTCCCTTCCCCTTGATGTGGCGTCACATGTAGCTCTTAAGTGGGCTTACTTTGCCACTTAGTCTAGGCTCATTTTATGGCCAAATTATACAAATTTATTCTTTTAACACCCTTCTGCTGAGGCTCCCTACCTTTTAAGTTAAAAACTGAATTTTTCCATTAAACCGAGCCAACTCAAAGCCTTAAATTGATCATTATTATTCCATAGATAATGACACAGCATTTCATACATAAGAAAAATAGTTTATTTCCAAATAACCCCATTTTTGGGATGTTACAGTTCTACCCCCCTTAAAATAAATTTCGTCCCCGAAATTACTTAACTAGAAAAGGTGGGGGTATTGCTGCCTCATTACATCCTCAGGTTCCCACGTAGCTTCCTCTGTACCATGGTTCCGCCACAGCACCTTCACCAAGGGCACTGACTTCCTACGTAGAACCTTCACATCTTGGTCTAAGATCTGAACTGGTTCCTCCTCAAACGATAAATCCGGATTCACCTCGATCTCTGCCATTGGCACAACGTGCGATGGGTCTGACCGATACCGTCTCAGCATTGATACGTGAAAGACATCATGGATCTGACTCAGTTCTGCCGGCAACTCAAGCTGATAAGCTACCGGTCCAACACGCTTAACCACCGTATACGGCCCAATGAACCTTGGGCTTAGCTTCCCTTTCCGTCCAAATCTTAACACCTTTTTCCAAGGCGACACTTTCAGGAAAACCTTGTCTCCTACCGCATACTCCATTTCCTTGCGTTTTAAATCAGCATAGGATTTTTGCCTATCCGATGCTTCCTTAAGACGAGACCGAATCACCTTGACTTTATCCTCCGTCTCTGTCACCAACTCTGGACCCAAAATCTGTCGTTCGCCTAATTCCGTCCAACATGTCGGAGTACGACATTTCCGCCCATACAGTGCCTCATATGGAGCCATCTGGATGCTTGCCTGGTAGCTGTTGTTGTAGGCGAACTCTGCCAATGGTAGAAACTCCTCCCAACTACCACGAAAATCCAAGACGCATCCTCTTAACATATCCTCCAAGATCTGTATCACCCTCTCCGATTGTCCGTCCGATTGTGGATGGAAAGCGGTACTGAAGTCCAACCGCGTACCCAAAGCTTGGTGCAAGGCTTTCCAAAACCTTGATGTGAATCTGGGATCCCTGTCCGAGATGATTGATGTTGGAACCCCATGCAATCTTACTATCTCCGAGACGTACAGCTTAGCTAGCTTCTGAAGAGAAAAATCCATCCTCACCGGTATGAAGTGAGCCGACTTAGTTAACCGGTCTACTATTACCCAAACCGCGTCTTTCTTGCTGGCCGTGAGGGGTAGCCCACTAACAAAATCCATAGTGATCCGTTCCCACTTCCATTGGGGAATCTTCACTGGCTGAAGCAATCCTGACGGCAACTGGTGTTCAGCCTTAACTTGTTGACAAGTCAGACACTTACCAACAAACTCTGTTACTTCACGCTTCAACCCGGGCCACCAAAACTGCTCTCTAAGATCCCTATACATCTTGCTTCCTCCCGGATGCATAGCGTAGAGGCTACTATGTGCATCATGGAGAATCTTCTGCCTCAACTCCCCATCCTTTGGCATACACGCTCGCCCTTGAAAGCATAATACTCCATCACTCGACAGGTTATATTCTTCCAAACCACCATCCTGAACTTGCATTCTCTTAGCATTTAACCCTTCGTCCACTAACTGCTTGTCCTTAATCTCCTCGATCCATGTCGGCTTGACTTGAAGTTCTGCCAAGAGACTCCCATCGTCATATAGACTCAACCGAGCAAACATCGCTCTTAAGTCCGTCACAACCTTCCGGCTCAACGCGTCAGCTACTACGTTAGCCTTGCCTGGATGGTATTCGATTGAACAATCGTAATCCTTTAATAGTTCAATCCACCGACGTTGTCTCAGATTCAGATCCTTCTGAGTCAAAAGATACCTCAAACTCTTATGATCCGTGTAGACTATCGACTTCTCCCCATAAAGGTAGTGTCTCCATATCTTCAGTGCGAAAACGACGGCGGCTAACTCCAAATCGTGAGTTGGGTAGTTCAGTTCATGTGGCCTTAACTGCCGTGATGCATAGGCTACTACCTTCCCCTCCTGCATCAGCACACATCCCAAACCAGTATGGGACGCATCACAATAAACGGTAAACAACTTCCCTGCCTCAGGTTGTACCAAAACCGGAGCTTCCGTCAAAATTCTCCTTAGCCTATCAAAGCTTTCTTGCTGCTTCTCCGTCCATACAAATGGAACTCCTTTTCTTAGTAGCTTCGTCAACGGTGCTGCGATTAGAGAGAATCCTTCCACGAATCTCCGATAGTACCCCGCTAGACCCAGGAAACTTCGGATTTTCGCCACTGACCTAGGCGGTTTCCAATCCAATACCGCTTCAATCTTGCGAGGGTCTACTCTAATTCCTTCCGCCGATACCACATGTCCTAAGAAAGCCACCTCCTTCAGCCAAAATTCGCACTTACTGAATTTGGCATATAACTGCTTCTCCCTCAATACTTGCAGCACTATTCGTAAATGCTTGTCATGCTCTTCCTCCGTCTTAGAGTACACCAGGATGTCGTCAATGAATACTACGACGAACTGGTCCAGGTACTGCTGAAATACTCTGTTCATCAAGTCCATAAATGCCGCCGGCGCGTTGGTCAACCCGAATGGCATTACCAGAAACTCGTAATGTCCATACCGAGTTCTGAACGCCGTCTTGTGAACATCAACTTCCTTCACCTTCAATTGATGATAACCCGACCTAAGGTCAATCTTTGAAAATACCGACGCTCCTTTCAATTGGTCAAATAAGTCGTCGATCCGAGGCAACGGGTACTTGTTCTTTATCGTTAGCTTGTTCAATTGGCGGTAATCGATGCACATCCGCATAGATCCGTCCTTCTTCTTGACAAATAGCACGGGTGCTCCCCACGGGGATATGCTTGGTTGAATAAACCCTCTATCCAAGAGCTCCTGAATTTGAGCCTTTAGCTCCACCAATTCCTTAGGTGCCATTCGATATGGTGCTATAGACACAGGTGCCGTTCCGGGTAGCAAGTCAATACCGAATTCAACTTTCCGATCTGGAGGCAGACCTGGAAGTTCTTCCGGGAATACGTCAGCAAATTCCCCAACCGTTCGAACCTCAACTACTGACTCCTTAGCTTCCAACGCACAGATCCTAACCAAATATGCCTCGCAACCTTTCTTGACCATCCTTTCGGCTTTCAAGGCTGACACCACATTGGATAGGTAATTCCTTCTATCACCTATCATGACCACTTCATCACCCTCCGCCGTCTTAAGCACCATGCGCTTAGCCGCGCAATCCAAATTCGCCTGATACTTAACTAACCAGTCCATTCCAAGGATCAAATCGAACTCTCCGAAAGGTAGTTCCATCAGATCGGCTACAAATACGACCCCTTGGAGTTCTAGGGGTACACCTCTATAAAGTTTGTCTACTACTACAGAGTGTCCTAGGGGGCTTAGCACAGTCATCTTCCTAAGAGTAGTTTCAGAGTCTAGGTCCATAGTCCCTACCACACTACTAGCAATGTACGAGTGCGTCGAACCCACATCAATCAATGCAACATAAGGTAAACCAAATATTAGAAACGTACCGGTTATGACGTCCGGTGCGTCTCCCTCCTCGCGACGCCTCGCTGCATAGACTAAGCCAGGCTGCCTAGCCTCTGTGTTACCCGAACCTCTGCCCTGAATTCCACGACCTCGGTTGGAACCATTGTTTCCTCTGCCATTACCACGACCCCTCTGTGGTGGTCCAACATTTCTGCCCTGAGCGCGATTCTGACCTTCGGGCTGATCCTTAGCTACCTTTTGAGGACAGTCCCTTACCCGATGCTCCAAAGACCCACACTCAAAACAACCTTTGTTACCGGTCCAACAACTCCCCCAATGGGTTTTTCCACAGCGGTTGCACTGAGTTGGCCTTTGATTAGTAGTCGTGGGCCTTGCTGCCTGATTTGGCCCACTTGGCCTAGCCTTTTTCTGGACATTACCACCTGACCCAGCTGGCCCAAATCCTCTCTTCTGATTATTCTTGCTATAGTTTTGTCTCACAGTCTCCTTAATCCCTTCGGCCACCTTGGCCTTCTCTACTAGAGATGAGAACTCACGAACCTGCTGCGGGGCAATTAGCAATCTCAGATCATCTCTGAGCCCGTCCTCAAAGCGGACACAGCGCTCATGTTCGGTGGCTACGATTCCTCTGGCATACCTACTCAGCCTTAAAAACTCCGCCTCATATTCCGCTACTGACTTAGTTCCTTGCACTAGCCCTAAAAAAGCTTTCCTCTGAGCATCCGTATAGCTAGTGCCTACATACTTCTTCTGGAAGGCAGTTTTGAAGTAGTCCCACGTGAGATCATCAGCTGTGGCTCCATCCCGGACTGTCAGCCACCACTGGTACGCCTCATCCTTTAGAAGCGACACCGCCCCTTTCAGCTTCTCCTCCTCAGTCAGGTCGAGATCATCCATAACCCTTTCCGTAGATTCCAGCCAATATTCTGCAGCACTGGGCGCCACTCCTGAGACACCACGGAATACCTCGGCCCCGTTAGACCGAATTCGCTCGGGAACAGACTTCCGAGCTCCCAAATTCCCACCAGCCCCAGCCACCATCTCCAACACTCGCAAAACAGCTTGCGACACAGCCTCACCACCGGTCTGGTCCTGTTCCTCAGCCCTGAAAGTAGGAGGTGGTGGTGGCGGTGGTACCTCGTTTTCCGAACCTTGACCTGACCTGACGGGTTCAGACACCGTCATTCGACCCCTACCGCGTCCACGACGTCCACGTCCTCTAGAACTCATTCTATCTACGGCGCTTTAATCTGATTAAGAAAATTTTATGTATTAGCATTTGTTTCACTTTCTTATTCGCGAAGACATTTTATGAACAGAATTTAATTAGGGGTTCTTTCGAGCAAACAAGGTTTCAGTCTTCTATCCTAGTTCACACAAAAAGTTCATGCATCCATTCCTTAATGCTTTCCATACCTATTCACTCTTCGGACATTTCTGCCCATTTCCAACCCAGGGGTATTTTCGTCATTTTCCCTACAGGGTATTTTCGTAAATAACGAAATTTTAAAACTTTAGTAAAGTAGGTCATTTGAAATCCCCAAATCTGGAGGACATTTATAAAATTTGTAAAATCGTAATCGTTTTGAAACCAGGGGTATTTTGGTAATTTTGTCAATCAGGGGCAATTTTGTCATTTTGATAAATCAGGGATATTTTCGTCAGTTGTAAAACTGTGAGGGTCCCTTTTTGAAAATGTTTCTTTTCAAATAGTAATGGTTGTAAAAATTTCTAAAACCAGGGTCATTTCGGTAATTTTGCAACTTGAGGGCGTTTTCGTAATTTTCCAAGACCAAAATATTTTGCTGATGATTTTCAAAACTAAGTTGTTGGATATTTGTAAAGTAGTCGAAATTTTGAGCGAAACCATTGAACTGATATTTTATGAGTCAGGGGCGTTTTAGTAATTTTACCCCTAAGGGCATTTTTGTAATTTTCCAAAAAAAAATTTGAGTTTTTCGAGAAAAACGTTGTAAATAGGATGTTTTTCGATTTGAAAGAGTTGTTGCAAGAGTTTTGAAAACATCGGAGTTGTTGTTGTTTCATTTCTTTTCGAAAACATGGCTAATTCCCTTTTCGGGTTTTAATCATGGTGTTTAGCCCATGACCGAGCCCTCTTGGTCAGGGTGAACCAAAGCTACGCACCAGGCAGGATTCGAGTGAAGAGGGGGTGGGTCACGCGGACCGCTTAAATACCAAGCTCTCACCGAACCTTTCTAGACATGCGCACAGAGGTTACCACACCCTAGCTCACTTGGCTAAGTCATAGATTGGTTTAGTTCTTTAATGTCTTATGTTCGGTTCATGTGTTTGAGTAATCTAATCCTAGGGTTCAAGTCCTATAAGTCTATCTACGTTCCATACTTCCTACCCTTCTACAGAATTTAATTCACCAAGAGGTTCAGAAGTACTTACCTGGGCGGATCGGTGCCGGAGACTCGGGCCATGCTGTCCAAAATCCAAAAATCATTTTATAAGGCCTTCTAAAACATTTTTGGGCCTTGGGCCCCCACAGCCGAGCTTTGAACTGGGCTCTGATACCAATTTTGTAACAACCCAAACCCGGCCCAAACACTATGGTCGAATCTGAATCGTTATGGAGGAAAACCTTTTTGAACCCAATGGGCTTTGTTGAAAACTTGTTGGATTTGATTATCTTGATAAAATCATACTTAGTGTTATAAAAAAAATATATATTTAAATCAAGTTATAAAACGAAATTTTAACCGGGCCCGATGGCATTTAAAACATTTTTCGTTTTAATTGGGAAAATGTGATCTAAATTCAACATTAATAATAACAGAGTTTAAAATAATATCCAACATAAGAAAATAATAAGAATAAAGTATCAGGAGGCCTTATTACAACCAAATAAAATAAACCCAGAATAAAATTATTGAATAGAAATTAAAGTTATTTAAATTTAATTCCACTGCATGGCCACCTCGAGTCATCCTGGCTCCACATCCGCGGTCTAAGTGTCACCTGAAAAAAAAATATAAAGGAGAAGGTGAGTCACCAAGACTCAGTATGTAACCCTTCTCCCAATTTAAGTGATTTCATACACAACATGTAACAACTAATATGCATACTATCATGTACCCATCCTAGCCAACCATACGCCACTGTCTACCCCGATGTGGTACCAAACCACTGGTGGTGCCAAACCACTGGTGACATATAGTCACAATGTGCTACCAAAGCACTGGTGTCCGTAGACACAATCGGGTGATGGGGCCAACCCATCGTGTGATACCAAATCACTGGCAGACAATCCCATATCTCAAGTGGGGCCAACCCACGGTGGTTTTAACCACAGGGACAAGTCGCGATGAGGTACCAAACCTCTGGAGGTACCAAACCTCTGGTGACCGTAGTCACAGTGTGTTACCAAAACACTGGTGCCCGTCGGCACGATCAATATTGCCCCCTCCACTCATCAACCCAAATCAAAACATTGTATAACAGATCTCATGTCATCACATATTTAATCAACATATAGTAACAATGGCATGCTTCCCAAAAGCATTATTAACAATCTCGTACTGACAGAGACTTACTGGCATCCTCGCTTGTACCATCAAGGTACTAAATTCATATCTACATTAAGCAGATATTCACACAACAGGCATTCAATATGATTTATTAATTATTACAAGTGTGTATATACACACCTTTCACCAACGAGGAGTCTAAATCCCGAAAGAAGAGTCGGCCACCCTAGCTTTACTGATCCCTATATTCGGCCAACACTAGGGTTAGTATCATGGCCTATTCGGCCACCCAAAATTAATCTAGAGGGGTCAGTTGTGATCCCGAATCCTTACCCTTCTGCTTTTTGGCTACCAACCACAGCGCTTAAAATGCAAATCTGTTTACCAAATAATTGGTCAAGGACACTGTCAATAGTCTTTGATTTTTAATCACTAAAACAATAACCCAATGAGAAATAAGCCCTTACCACCACTTACTAATGCCGAATGCTAGATATTCCGGCTTAAATTGCTTGCTTGCGATATCCCGAAGACCTTGGTGAAATCGGCTTCACTAGAAAGGTTAGCCAACCATTAGTACTTGCCAACTTTCGGCTTTTCCTTAAGTCCAAATCAATAGATCATAAGAGTGAACACTAAACATTCGGTTAGAACCCCTTACCTTCTCAACCGATTGGAAAGAAAGTCCCGAAACGTCCTGTACCACCTTTGGTATTCGGCCAAAGTGCCTCCAAGTAAGAGAAAAGATTTTCGGCACTGCAAGGGGGTGTATTCGGCCTAGGGAAAAATAATGGAAGAAGGGGATGAAGTTTCGGTAATAAGAAGTGAATGTTCGGCCAGCAAAGAAAAGAAGAAGAGGGACTTGAAGATGGAATTTCGGCAAAAGAGGGACAAAGATTGGAGTTTTGGAACCTTGGAACAAGTTGTAAAAACACAAAAAAAAAAAATAACAAAGTTTCTCTCTAGAGAATTCGGCTAAGCTCAATAGTGAAGAAAAGGAAAAATAGGATGATAGCTAGGAGCCTTAAATAGAATTCGGCCTCCCCCTAGTTGCCTTGCCGTCCACTTCTATTAACCAAAGAGTTCAAACTCCATTAAACCTTCCCAATTGCTCCTGACCACTCATTCATTTTAATTCAAATAATTTGAATTAATCACTTAATAATCCTTTTTAATTAAGCATTAATCCTCTTAATATCCAATTAATAATCTATTCCAAAACTTAATAATATCCTACACATTATCCTTAGAATTTTAAGGAGATTAAAGCTCATATTATCACTTAAAAAAAAATTAATTAAAGAGAGAAAAACTCTCTATATGTGCCGTCCATCCATAATGCAAAAAGAGGGATCCTTGTGACTCGAACCAAGGCTCTCCCTTCCCCTTGATGTGGCGTCACATGTAGCTCTTAAGTGGGCTTACTTTGCCACTTAGTCTAGGCTCATTTTATGGCCAAATTATACAAATTTATTCTTTTAACACCCTTCTGCTGAGGCTCCCTACCTTTTAAGTTAAAAACTGAATTTTTCCATTAAACCGAGCCAACTCAAAGCCTTAAATTGATCATTATTATTCCATAGATAATGACACAGCAGTTCATACATAAGAAAAATAGTTTATTTCCAAATAACCCCATTTTTGGGATGTTACACTTACTCCATATCAACCTTACCAAAGTTCGATCACATATCGAGCACATTGCTCATGAATATATATACACATGTTCCTGCACTTGTTCATCACATAATCACATTCAATTACACTTAGTCATTTTCCTGTTGAACACATCGGAATATTATTGGATACATCGGAAGTTTGCACATAAGTGCCACACTTGTAGCCAAAGCTACTTCACATCACTTTTCACATAGGCTGGCTCTCGAGCTAATCACATTCACGGGTCTGCTCAAACAAGCTGTCGGTCATACGTAACTACTCAGTGCTGCTCACACAAGCTGTCAGGTATCAACAACACATGTCGGATTATCTAGCCACTGGTAGAACTTATAAGACCAGCACCCATTTCACATAGTCATAATCTCGGGTCTCCTCACACAAGCTGTCGGCCATGACGAAACTATACGATGCTGGTTACACAAGCTGTCGAGTATCCGTAACACATGCTGTATAACTCAGCCACCGGTAGAACATACGGACCAGCACCCGGATCACTTATTTCGCTTGGATTTCACATAGGTTTCTAGTGAACATGTCACTCGTATCCATTTTTATTCCTAAGGTTCAACCGGGAAATTTCTCACTTGTCGATATTTTGTCAATTGCATCAAATATTCAGCCAAAATTCATACCATTTATCAAAATATGAAAACGTAAATAAAAATGATGCATTATTTACATACAAATTTACCTTGGTAGCACAATCGGTAAAAAGGTCTTTTTCGTCATATTCTTTGTTTTCCCCCCGTTCTAAGTCCGAATCTCGTTTTCCTTGATCTATAATAACACATTTAACTCATTTATTTATCCTGCTACTCAAATTAGCCTAAATTCACATTTTGGTAAAATTACATTTTTGCCCCTAAACTTTATCATATTTACACTTTTGCCAATGGGCTCGTAAAATGATTTTTATTAAATTTCCTTGTATTTTAAGCCTAGACGAACCATTTTCATAACTATAGCAGTCCACAATTTCCATTTATTCACACACTTACACACATTTTACAACTTTTTACAAACTAGTCCTTTTTGACAATTTCATCGAAAATCACTTAGTAAAAGTCGTTTATTACACACCGAGCATTCATATTCTACCATTAAACATCAAAACACAAGCATTTCTCATATGGGTAAATTTTCAAACATCACCCTAGCTCAAATAAATGGTAGAAATAGAGAGATCGTGTTACGAGGATTTCAAAAACGTAAAAATCATTAAAAGCAGGGCTATAACAGACTTACAATCGAGCTTGGAAGTTTGAAAAACCCTAGCCATGGTTTCTTCATGCAAAATTCGGCCATAGCTTGAAGATGGACACAATTTTGCTTTAATTTTGGCTTTTTTAATTCTTTTAATTACTAAATGACCAAAATGCCCCTAACTTTAAAATATCCTATTTCACTTATCTTGTGTCCATTTTTGTCCAACAATTTAACCAATGGTCTAATTACCTTTTAAGGACTTCCAATTTAAAACTTCATAACAACTGGACACTTGTGGAACTCAACTTTTGCACTATTTACAATTTAGTCCTTTTAACTAAATTGAGTGCCCAAACGTCGAAATTTTCGAACGAAATTTTCACGATATATTTTCGTGAAATTGTATACCATAAAAATATAATAAAAATAAGATTTTCCTTGTCAGATTTATGGCCCCGAAACCACTGTTCCGACTAGGCTCAAAATCGGGTTGTTACAAGCTGAGGGTTAAATTAGCAACAGTATCTAACGATACATTAGTCTTGCATAACTTGCAAGATTATTGTGATTAAACTATTTCAAGGTAGAAATACATTGTTACCTCACGTAATCTTTTATGTGCTTATGAGATTGAATTAATTGTTTGAATTGGCATAGAGATATGTACAAAAGATTATTTTAATTTTATAAGTATGTATGTGCATTAACACATTTGCTTATTAAAATTTGTTTAATCAGTTGAATTGACATAGAGATATAGTCAAGAGATAAATGGATTTTGGTAGGTAAGTATGCTCATAAGTTAGCAAATTACCGAGTTGTCGTAAATTTATTCGTAACAACATAAACATGAGTTTAATAATTCTAAGTTAATAAATGTAATTAATCTAGCACAATTATGTCATCTTGATTAAAATCATCTTTTGAAATTGTGCATTGGAACTTTTATTTCCTTTTTATTTATTTTACTTAGTTAAAAATCTTAGTTTTTAATCACCTCCTCAAATCAAAATATTATTCTTCACCAAAGTGTTTTTAGTTGCATTCATAAATATTTCTTTTCACAGTCCTTATGGGTACGATAACTCGACATTTACTTTCACTTTATTACTTGTTACGATTGTGTGCACTTGCACATTTTCATCGTTCCAAGATACAACTTCAAAATTTGCTTGATAAAGTTTTCATTCGACCAAGCATATCACCTTGGGTCGCTAGTGCTATTTGTGAAAAAGGATGGTAGCATTGAGGATGAGC
Organism: Gossypium australe; assembly: GCA_005393395.2. Taxonomy (NCBI): domain Eukaryota; kingdom Viridiplantae; phylum Streptophyta; class Magnoliopsida; order Malvales; family Malvaceae; genus Gossypium; species Gossypium australe. Next base: position 82,276,311 of record CM016625.1, on the reverse strand, counting down.
ATCGACAATAGGCAATTGAATAAATTGACTATAAAAAACAAGTACCCTTTTCCAAGAATTAACGATATGTTTGATCAATTGCATGGTGCCACTATGTTTCCGAAGATCGATTTGCAATCTAGTTATTACCAACTCAAGGTGAAGGAATCTGATATGTTGAAGACAACATTCAAAACAAGATATAAGCCCTTTGGTTGACAAATGCACTGCTACTTTGGACTTGATGAATTAAGTGTTCCATGAATATTTAGATCATTGTGTGGTGGTATTTATTAATGACATATTGGTTTATTTGAGAACTGAGGAAGAGCACGACACCCATCTATGAACTGTTGCAGATTCTGTGAGAGAAAAGTTGTTCGCAAAGTACAACAAAGGTGAGTTTTGGCTCAAAGAAATTGTGTTCTTAAGGAACATTGTTCAATTGAAGGGGTTCACGTAAACCCAAATAAAATTGAAGCCATTGTGGAGTGGATATCGCCAAGAAGTGTGATTGAAGTGTGAAGCTTTTTAGTGCTCGAAGGGTATTATCGCAGGTTGCTGAGGGGTTCGCCACAATAGTAGCACCCTTAACAAAGTTCTCCAATCATATTCTACCATTAAACATCAAACACAAGCATTTCTCATATGGGTAAATTTTCAAACATCACCCTAGCTCAAAAATAAATGGTAGAATAGAGAGATCGTGTTACGAGGATTTCAAAAACGTAAAAATCATTAAAAGCAGGGCTATAACAGACTTACAATCGAGCTTGGAAGTTTGAAAAACCCTAGCCATGGTTTCTTCATGCAAAATTCGGCCATAGCTTGAAGATGGACACAATTTTGCTTTAATTTTGGCTTTTTTAATTCTTTTAATTACTAAATGACCAAAATGCCCCTAACTTTAAAATATCCTATTTCACTTATCTTGTGTCCATTTTTGTCCAACAATTTAACCAATGGTCTAATTACCTTTTAAGGACTTCCAATTTAAAACTTCATAACAACTGGACACTTGTGGAACTCAACTTTTGCACTATTTACAATTTAGTCCTTTTAACTAAATTGAGTGCCCAAACGTCGAAATTTTCGAACGAAATTTTCACGATATATTTTCGTGAAATTGTACCATAAAAAAAAAATAAAAATAAGATTTTCCTTGTCAGATTTATGGCCCCGAAACCACTGTTCCGACTAGGCAAAATCGGGTTGTTACAAGCTGGGTTAAATTAGCAACAGTATCTACGATATTAGTCTTGCATAACTTGCAAGATTATTGTGATTAAACTATTTCAAGGTAGAAATACATTGTTACCTCACGTAATCTTTATGTGCTTATGAGATTGAATTAATTGTTTGAATGGCATAGAGATATGTACAAAAGATTATTTTAATTTTATAAGTATGTATGTGCATTAACACATTTGCTTATTAAAATTTGTTTAATCAGTTGAATTGACATAGAGATATAGTCAAGAGATAAATGGATTTTGGTAGGTAAGTATGCTCATAAGTTAGCAAATTACCGAGTTGTCGTAAATTTATTCGTAACAACATAAACATGAGTTTAATAATTTAAGTTAATAAATGTAATTAATCTAGCACAATTATGTCATCTTGATTAAAATCATCTTTTGAAATTGTGCATTGGAACTTTTATTTTCTTTTTATTTATTTTACTTAGTTAAAAATCTTAGTTTTTAATCACCTCCTCAAATCAAAATATTATTCTTCACCAAAGTGTTTTTAGTTGCATTCATAAATATTTCTTTTCACAGTCCTTATGGGTACGATAACTCGACATTTACTTTTCACTTTATTACTTGTTACGATTGTGTGCACTTGCACATTTTCATCGTTCCAAGATACAACTTCAAAATTTGCTTGATAAAGTTTTCATTCGACCAAGCATATCACCTTGGGGTTCGCTAGTGCTATTTGTGAAAAAGGATGGTAGCATTGAGGATGAGCATCGACAATAGGCAATTGAATAAATTGACTATAAAAAACAAGTACCCTTTTCCAAGAATTAACGATATGTTTGATCAATTGCATGGTGCCACTATGTTTCCGAAGATCGATTTGCAATCTAGTTATTACCAACTCAAGGTGAAGGAATCTGATATGTTGAAGACAACATTCAAAACAAGATATAAGCCCTTTGGTTTGACAAATGCACCTGCTACTTTCATGGACTTGATGAATTAAGTGTTCCATGAATATTTAGATCATTGTGTGGTGGTATTTATTAATGACATATTGGTTTATTTGAGAACTGAGGAAGAGCACGACACCCATCTATGAACTGTGTTGCAGATTCTGTGAGAGAAAAGTTGTTCGCAAAGTACAACAAAGGTGAGTTTTGGCTCAAAGAAATTGTGTTCTTAAGGAACATTGTTTCAATTGAAGGGGTTCACGTAAACCCAAATAAAATTGAAGCCATTGTGGAGTGGATATCGCCAAGAAGTGTGATTGAAGTGTGAAGCTTTTTAGTGCTCGAAGGGTATTATCGCAGGTTGCTGAGGGGTTCGCCACAATAGTAGCACCCTTAACAAAGTTTCTCCAGAAGAAAGAAGAGTTTGCATAGACAGAAGAAAGATAATAGGGCTTTGAAAAATTAAGCTGATCCTCACCAAAGCACATGTGTTGATTCAACCAGAACCAAGGAAGGAGTTTTGTGGTTTACAGTGATACCTCTCATACCGGGCTTGGATGCGTGCTGATGCAAGAAAGGAAAGTAGTAGCTTATGCTTCCAGACAACTAAAGGTGAATGAATGAAACTACCCAACCTACAACTTGGAGCTAGCGGCAGTGGTGTTCACACTGAAGATTTGGCGACACTACCTATATGGTGAGAAGTTTACCATTTGCACAGACTACAAAAGTCTCAAGTACCTACTTTCACAGTAGGAGTTGAATCTACGGCAAAGGAGATGGATCGAGTTGCTAAGGACTACGACAGTGTCATAGAGTATCACCCTGGCAAGGCAAATGTGGTAGTTGATGCACTAAGTAGAAAGTTAAAAAGTAAGTTGTAAGCTATGTTCGAGTAGCTAAGTGTGACCAGTGATGGAGGATGGAACACCCCTCACCCGATCCGGTTGCCGGGACTCGAACAGTAGGATGTTACAACTAATTATCAGGAAATTACAAGAAATTTATAATTTTGAAAATCTAAATTAACTATCAAACAAATCATAATTAAATATATTAATGTATGTTTCAATCAACTACAGGTTAATATGAAGCTTACAGAAAGTTAAAACTAAGCAGACAATCAATTTGGATAAATTTGAAACAGATTTAAAAAGACAAGAAAAATATGAAAATAAGGGACATGCGACCGTGTCTCGAGGCTGTGTGGATGGGTCACATGGTCGTATGAGTAAACCGTGTAACAATTTGATGTCGTGTGAAATTGGGGTCACACGGCCGTGTCACCAGGTCGTGTGACAAAGCTTAGCCTGTGTGGCTCAAGAACATGATCGTGTGGCCAGACCATGTACAATTCGAAAATAAGGTCACACGGCGATGTCGCCAAATCGTGTAACTCCATGAGACCATATGGAAAAACCTGCACCAAAATTAAATAGGTCACAGGGTCATGTGGGGTGACCATGTGGAACATACAGCCGTGTGGTAAACCGTGTCCCAGGCCGTGTGCACCTAAAGTAACTTCAAAATCAAGCCATTTCACCTACCATTTCTTGGTTTCCAAGCCATACCATTTGCACCTATAAATACCCATATCAAAACACATCAAATCATGTCAAAACATGTCATATACCATTCAACCTAAGTGCCTAACCAATATGCCCACAAAGACACCTCAATTTACAATTCAAAACAACCAAAATGAAAATGCTCAAACATACCAAATCATTAACATTGTATGACATTTTCCTCATTCATTTACTTAAGCACAACTAACCTTTAAAACAACTTCATGTTTCAACTTCCATATATATATATATATCATAACATATCAAACGTAATGCCTAACATATAATCAATTCATCCATGAAAACATTTAACAAATAACCAAAGCAACCATCAAGCTATCAACAAAGTGACTATTGCCATTATACTATACATATTTACATAACCTACAAAGCCGACAAGATTCAAAATACTATCAACCACAAATCCAACATTTCAAACTCAAGACAACCTTGGTACATGCCAAAACCAAAATAAGAGCATCACCAACACTTGAATTCAGGATTGTTGGAACGCCGGTACCCCATGGCGCAGCAGAATAAAATTAGATCTGGCAATCCAAATCATGGATCCATGTGTAAGGAACGAATCGGGGTGAAATAAAGGTTTTGAAATTACCAAAACTTCAATCTGAGTAGACAGCGACGCCTTGGCAACAAGAGTTTTGATCTACTGTCGAATCAAGCCTCAACCTTTTCCGATGTTGGCCTCTACGTAATCCACCCGGTTTGACTATGAACGGAAGAAATCTCCAAAACTGTTTTGGAGGCTTATTTGCTTGACGGCTGCTAGACCTAACAAGCAATCACTTACGATTTTCATCTTTTTTTTTTGTCTCCTTTTAATACCTTTTATAATGGGTGCCTTTCTCATTGGGCCTTTTATAATAGGTATCCTCTTAATTGGGCCTTTTATAATTGGTATCTCTTGAATGTATTACAAGATTAAATAAATACAATAAAGTTTTTAACCGAAAATTATAATTACATTAATTATAGCTGAAAATTATAATTACATTAATTATAATAAGGATTCCGGTAAACTATATTTATTTAAATTTATATATGAATCAAATTCATATATTAATAAAATTATGTTATCATTATGTGTACAACATCCTTGTACATATAATATGTTCAATATTTGATTGCCCAATTAAATTAATTCTTTAATTAATTTAATTTATGTGACAACCAAGCACAATACCAACTATATTTTATTCCGTTCATTTCAACCATAGGGTGTGACCCTGTAGGTTCTTGCAACGTTAGCAGTAATACTAGAACGATTCTAATGTCACAAACAATGAGTGGCATCTAGCAATGCATCATTGCTACCTAAGTTACAAGAAGTCATGATTCGACATAACCTTTCGTGATTAACCTTTCATGCATTAATCCTTAAGTCCTTTATCTCTGGAACGGATACAAGTCATGGGATAGTCACACTTGCATAGTCCATCCCATGTTTCTTGATATCTTGAGTAGACTATGATATACAAATTAGTATGACATCTCATATCAACTTATTTGAGCATGGCCATGCATTTCTAGTCTCACTCAATCAAGTGGCCTAAGATATTACTCCTATTATGTAGGAGGGACTTATCCTTTATTGATCAACCATATCCCTCTACATAGATTGTGGTATATCCAACATCAGCCTTTATAGAACAACCTGTTACGGTGTACATTTGACTGTATCAAAATATACAACTCACGATGCTGGGATAATAATGATATCAAGTCTGAGGATCAAATACATATTAATCACTATGAGTAATGTTGTGACAATTACATAATAATCCAAGAAACATACTCATAGCGGGTCAATCCAATATGTTGTTCTCTAACACACATATTCATGCATTGATTTTGACACTCCATATCAATGACAACTCTTTATCATCAATCAACTACATGTTAGTCTTAATGCATTATTATTGTCCTAGTCAACAATAATACTCGACTAAGGATCTTTTAAGAATAATCATATTATTCTCAGGACATTATTATAAAACAGTTTATCTATACAAACAGAAAGAAAAACTGAAATAATAATGACAACGCTTTGTATTAATAAACATGGTAAATTAAGTATGTTATTACAACCATCTCATGATTGATCTTTGGGCATACTCTTACAATCTCCCACTAGCACTAAGACCAATCACTCATATATCTAATACCAAGTGACTTAGTGTGACGATCATGCTTCTGCTGTGTCAGAGGCTTGGTCAGGGGATCAGCGATGTTATCATCTGAAGGTACTCTGCATATCTCTACATCCCCTCGATCGATAATCTCTCGAATAAGATGGTAGCGTCTAAGTATATGTTTGGATCGCTGGTGAGATCTGGGTTCTTTAGCTTGTGCAATAGCTCCATTGTTATCACATCGGAGTTCTATAGCATCTGATATGCTAGGCACAACCCCTAGTCCAGTAATGAACTTCTTGATCCAAACTGCTTCTTTTGCTGCCTCACTGGCTGCAATATACTCGGCCTCTGTTGTAGAATCGGCTACTGTACTTTGCTTTGAACTCTTCCGACTCACAGCACCACCATTAAGGCAAAACACAAAACCTGATTGCGATCGAGAATCATCCTTGTCGGTTTGGAAGCTGGCATCAGTGTAACCTTTTACACTTAACTCTTCCTCACCTCCATATAATAGGAACGTATCCTTAGTTCTTCTTAAGTACTTAAGGATACTCTTGACTGTGGTCCAGTGACCTTCACTGGGATCTACTTGATACCTGCTCGTCATACTTAAGGCATACGAGACATCTGGACGGGTACATAACATAGCATATATGACAGATCCAATAGCGGAAGCATATGGAATTTTACTCATACGTTCTCTCTCTTGTGGAGTTGAAGGACACATTTCCTTCGAGAGTGAAATACCATGTCTCATAGGTAGGAATCCTCTTTTAGATTCTTCCATACTGAACCTTTTCAGTACTTTATCTATGTATGTACTTTGGCTTAGACCTAGTAGTCGTCTTGATCTATCTCTATAGATCTTGACTCCTAAGATATAAGTGGCTTCGCCCAAGTCCTTCATAGAAAAACAACTTCTTAACCAAGTCTTAATAGACTGCAAGGTAGGTATGTCATTTCCCATGATAAGTATGTCATCCACATATAGTACCAAGAATATGATAGTGCTCCCACTAACTTTCTTGTAAACACATGGTTCATCTTCATTTTTGATAAAACCAAACTCTTTGATTGCATCGTTAAAATGAATATTCCAACTTCGAGAAGCTTGCTTTAATCCATAAATGGATCTTTGTAGCTTACATATCTTTCTAGCATCCTTTGGATTTACAAAACCTTCAGGTTGTGTCATATACACATCCTCTTCAAGTTTCCCGTTAAGGAAAGCTGTTTTGACGTCCATCTGCCAGATTTCATAATCATGAAATGCAGCTATAGCGAGCAAGATCCTGATGGATTTAAACATAGCTACAGGAGAAAGGTTTCATCATAGTCAACACCATGAATTTGGCGAAAACCTTTAGCGACTAATTGCCCTTTGTATGTTTGTACATTACCATCCATGTCTATTTTCCTTTTGAAAACCCATTTGTACCCTATAGGTTTAACCCCTTCGGGTGGGTCAATCAAAGTCCATACTTGGTTTTCATACATGGAATCCATCTCAGATCTCATGGCCTCAAGCCATTTCTCAGAGTCTGGGCTCGTCACCGCTTCTTGATAAGTCCTAGGCTCATCTTGATCTATAAGAAGAACGTCACCATGCGTTGTAATGAGAAATCCATATCTCTCAGGTGCACGGCGTTTTCTTAAAGATCTGCGCGGTGGTTGTGTTTCTATAGCAGTTGTTTGTTCCTCAATTTCTTGTGGAATTTGGTTTTGTTCAATCTCTGGTTCAGTAGTATCTTGTGATTCTTGAATTTCTTCAAGTTCAATCTTTCTCCCACTTCCTTTTCTAGAAGTAAATTCTTTCTCTAGGAAGACACCAGTCCGAGCAACAAAAATTTTGTTCTCAGTGGGATTAAAAAAATAATATCCTTTGGTTTCTTTTGGATACCCCACAAAAATACACCTTTCAGATTTGGGTTCAAGCTTAGTAGACGTCTGACGTTTAACATAAGCTTCACAACCCCAAATTTTCATAAAGGACATACTAGGACGTTTCCCAGTCCACATCTCATATGGCGTCTTTTGAACCGATTTAGATGGAACACGATTTAGTGTGAAGGCAGCAGTCTCAAGTGCATGTCCTCAAAAGGAAGTCGGTAGATCAGCATGACTCATCATGGATCGAACCATGTCTAACAAAGTTTGATTTCTTCTCTCAGATACTCCATTCCATTGAGGAGTACCAGGAGGAGTAAGTTGTGAGACAATCCAACATTCTTTCAAAAGATCATCAAACTCTAGGCTCAAATACTCTCCACCTCGATCAGATCGAAGTGACTTGATAGTTTTGCCTAGTTGATTTTGTACTTCATTTTTAAATTCCTTGAACTTTTCAAGGGACTCAGACTTATGGCGCATGAGATAAACATACCGATATCTACTGAAATCATCAGTGAAAGTAATGAAGTAGTGAAATCCACCTCTGGCCTGTGTATTTATTGGTCTACATACATCAGAATGTATTAGGCCCAATAAATCATTAGCTCGTTCACCTTTTTCAGAAAAAGGAGATTTAGTCATTTTTCCCAATAAGCAAGATTCACATACTTCAAATTGTTCAAAAACAAATGAATTCATGAGACCATCTCTATGGAGTTTGGATATGCGTTTCTCACTTATGTGGCCCAAACGACAATGCCAAAGATAAGTTTGATTTGAGTCATTTATTTTAGATCTTTTAGTATTTATGTTGTAAATGGGATTCGTTTGATCTAAAATATAGAGGCCATTAATCAATTGTGCCGAACCATAGAAAACATTATTGAGATAAAATGAACAACAATTATTCTTAATAATTATCTCAAAACCAATTTTGTCTAAACAAGAAATTGAAATAATGTTTTTAGTCAAACTGGGCACAAAATAACAATCCTCTAAACATAAATCAAGTCCACTAGGCAAAGATAAAGTATAAGTTCCCACAGCTAATGCAGCAACTTTTGCTCTATTTCCAACTCGTAGGTCCATATCTCCTCTAGCCAAAGTCCTACTCCTTTGTAGTCCCTGTACAGAAGTACAAATATGAGAACCACAGCCAGTATCTAATACCCAAGAAGTAGTAGTTGATAAATTAATATCAATAACATAAATACCTGAAGCAGACATTCCGCTTGCTTTAGCCTTCTTGACTTCTTCAAGATAGGCAGGGCAGTTCCATTTCCAATGTCCAGTCACACCACAATGAAAACAGTTTCCTTCCTTAGACACCCCACCTTTAGGTTTCAGTGCAGCCTTTCCTTTTCCAAATTTGGGCTTACCTTTGCCCTTGGGCTTTGTTTGAACTTTGGCCTTTCCCTTGCCCTCGTTATTACGGACCATCAGTATGGGCTTGGGTCCAACCTTTTTCAAGTTGCCTTCAGCAGTTCGTAACATACTGAGCAATTGTGGTAGAGTCTTGTCAATTTCATTCATATTGAAATTGAGGACAAACTGGCTGTAGCTATCCGACAACGATTGTAAAATAACATCAGTGGCCAAATCTTGGCTCAATGGAAACCCAAGCTTAAACAGGCTTTCAATATAGCCAATCATCTTAAGGACATGAGGTCCTACTGGGCTTCCTTCAGCCAACTTACATTGGAATAAGGCCTTAGAGATATCAAACCTCTCTTGCCGTGCTTGTCCCTGATAAAGTTCTTTCAGGTGCTCGATCATATCATAAGCAACCATGTCCTCATGTTGCTTCTGAAGTTCAGGATTCATAGTGGCAAGCATAAGACATCCAACATCTATCATGTCATCGAGATACTTCTTGTAAGCATCTCTATCAGTCCTCGAGGCATTAGCGGGTGGTTCATTAGGAAGTGGTTGTTCAATGACATATAATTTCCGTTCTTGTTTAAGAACAATCCTCAAGTTACGGAACCAATCAAGAAAATTCAAACCATTCAATTTGTCCTTCTCAAGGACCGATCGCAATGAGAGTGTGCTAGTGTTTGTAGCCATAATATATCTACAACAGTTAAATATGCATGTGAGTAAATTTACCAATTTTATATCAATCATTAAAAAGACTTTATTAAATGATATTCCCACTATTTTATTTCAAAATTAATAACCCTCGTATATTAATTTCGGAAAAACTTTCTCAAAAGTATTTCTAGTAGGTTAAGGATCCATATTTCACCACCTCTTAAGTCAGCTTTGGCTTTACTCTTAAGATTATGGTTATTTAGGTAAGCAACATTTGCTAATTACATCATATGTAACTCCTAATATTTGGTGAACAACTCTTGTTCTAATCATCTTATGCTTTATCCAATTTACTTGCCTCTAGGTTTCTAATCCTATTAGAGTAACCTAGTTAAGTCATTAACCAATTTTTTAACCACCGAATATCACTAGTTTATTCTTCGCGTTTAACCAAGATAAATACTAGTACTTCGCTTTGGCAGAACCTACATAGTATTGATCGAGGCCTTAACGAGGGCAAAATTTGAAGGCCATGTTGACTTAATATTTTAATAGAGGGATTTTATTAAGGTTGTTGCATCTCACCAATTATGGTCTACTTTAGCCCATTTAGTCTTCTAATCGATCTCATCAATTAATAGGGTTTATTATCAACAAGGTTTATTATCATCCATAGCATCTCATACATGAATAAATAAAGCAATAAATAAATGCAATAGTTATAGCCCATAAACTAAAGTGGTTCAACCCAAGCCAATGGGAAAACCAAAAGGAAACCTAAAGGTGTAAGCCCTTTCACAAGCTATCATTCACAATCATTGTCCCACCTTCCTTCTTGTTTGGCCCACAGCAACTCTTGCAAATTACAATATGCAGAAACTCGTTTTACATACGAGGGAATAAGATGAGAAGAGAAATACAAGAGAATAGTAGTAAGGCACGACACGCAGGCCGTATTTTAAAAAAAAATACAACCTTTTATCGAATGGGTCATTGGGCTATAACTATGCATTTCAAACACCGTGCATGTCAAAAATAGCATACATAATTCAATGCTTTTTTGCTAAGGTGAATTATAAAATATCCTTTCAACCTTTTGTGGCCCATCAAGTTTATAAATTTCTTTTATTAACAAATTTTTTTGCGGGGGTCTGAGGATGTCGGAGGAAGCGGGCCGAAGGCCCGCGGCCGGAGCCATCCTCAGATCCCTATCCCGGGGGGTGCGTGGGCGGAGCCCCCGCGGCGCGAATCGCATACCCCATTCAAATGAAGCCTCACGATTTGATAAATTTTTATCAACAGAATCGTGTTTTTAGGATTTTAATCCTTGAGGTTTCATATCGGAACAACCCTTGTTCCACTAGCCAGTTAACACTTACTGGAAACTATAAATACCACCGCCGCATTATTACAGATTTGTTAATAGTTAACAGTAATAACATAAAATCGAATAGGCCACAACACCATGATTAACATTTAATCAATTACCGAAAGGAACAATTATCAGATTATGCTTAAACGATTTAAACAATCGAAAATATAATAAGATCAAAACATGTATCTCATACAATTGCATCACCCAAGTATTTAAACCCGAGTTCGTATCACACAAGTGGCTCTGATACCACTGTTGGAACGCCGGTACCCCATGGCGCAGCAGAATAAAATTAGATCTGGCAATCCAAATCATGGATCCATGTGTGAGGAACGAATCGGGGTGAAATAAAGGTTTCGAAATTACCAAAACTTCAATCTGAGTAGACAGCGACGCCTTGGCAACAAGAGTTTTGATCTACTGTCGAATCAAGCCTCAACCTTTTCCGATGTTGGCCTCTACGTAATCCACCCGGTTTGACTATGAACGGAAGAAATCTCCAAAACTGTTTTGGAGGCTTATTTGCTTGACGGCTGCTAGACCTAACAAGCAATCACTTACGGTTTTCATCTTTTTTTTTGTCTCCTTTTAATACCTTTTATAATGGGTGCCTTTCTCATTGGGCCTTTTATAATAGGTATCCTCTTAATTGGGCCTTTTATAATTGGTATCTCTTGAATGTATTACAAGATTAAATAAATACAATAAAGTTTTTAACCGAAAATTATAATTACATTAATTATAGCTGAAAATCATAATTACATTAATTATAATAAGGATTCCGGTAAACTATATTTATTTAAATTTATATATGAATCAAATTCATATATTAATAAAATTATGTTATCATTATGTGTACAACATCCTTGTACATATAATATGTTCAATATTTGATTGCCCAATTAAATTAATTCTTTAATTAATTTAATTTATGTGACAACCAAGCACAATACCAACTATATTTTATTCCGTTCATTTCAACCATAGGGTGTGACCCTGTAGGTTCTTGCAACGTTAGCAGTAATACTAGAACGATTCTAATGTCACAAACAATGAGTGGCATCTAGCAATGCATCATTGCTACCTAAGTTACAAGAAGTCATGATTCGACATAACCTTTCTTGATTAACCTTTCATGCATTAATCCTTAAGTCCTTTATCTCTGGAACGGATACAAGTCATGGGATAGTCACACTTGCATAGTCTATCCCATGTTTCTTGATATCTTGAGTAGACTATGATATACAAATTAGTATGACATCTCATATCAACTTATTTGAGCATGGCCATGCATTTCTAGTCTCACTCAATCAAGTGGCCTAAGATATTACTCCTATTATGTAGGAGGGACTTATCCTTTATTGATCAACCATATCCCTCTACATAGATTGTGGTATATCCAACATTAGCCTTTATAGAACAACCTGTTATGGTGTACGTTTGACTGTATCAAAATATACAACTCACGATGCTGGGATAATAATGATCTCAAGTCTGAGGATCATATACATATTAATCACTATGAGTAATGTTGTGACAATTACATAATAATCCAAGAAACATACTCATAGCGGGTCAATCCAATATGTTGTTCTCTAACACACATATTCATGCATTGATTTTGACACTCCATATCAATGACAACTCTTTATCATCAATCAACTACATGTTAGTCTTAATGCATTATTATTGTCCTAGTCAACAATAATACTCGACTAAGGATCTTTTAAGAATAATCATATTATTCTCAGGACATTATTATAAAATAGTTTATCTATACACACAGAAAGAAAAACTGAAATAATAATGACAACGCTTTATATTAATAAACATGGTAAATTAAGTATGTTATTACAACCATCTCATGATTGATCTTTGGGCATACTCTTACAAGGATTATTGATGGATGTTGAATCGACATACGAACTGAATAGTACCTAACCTAAGCACGGACAATGAAAACGTACGTTGAGTATAACTCAGTGGTACTTCTATAATTCGAACAATAAGTATAATATGAAACATAAAGGGAGCATAAACTTAAAATGAAAAATAACATGCAAATCATTATGCCGAATATGCTATTTCACATAATTATGTACTCAAAACCATCTTATTTCTCTTATATCAACTTAAGCCTATCAAATTTTGCAAGTTAATAATCATATAACTCATGTAAGATGCATTTCATCTCAAAATCCAATTTCATGATTTCATGGAACATAACATATTAATCTTTCGATCAGCTATTCACAATTCATTTTCCATTTCTTATTTCATTTCTTGTTCTTTTTTTTTTCATATCAAAATCATATAAACCATTTCATTTTTTATATCCCTATTAACACGACTAGGACTCGGATGGATACACGGATCGAATAAATTCAAAGCAAATAATTGTGCCCAGCGCTATCATATAGATTGACACCCAGTGTCTCATTGGTTAAACCAGAGCAAATTGGCACCTAGTGCCTCATTCACTCGTAGCCAAACACATCCCTTAACTCTTCCTATCCTATGGCATCCCAATTATATTTGACTCTGCCCAAACAACTAATAAGGTTTCCATTACTTATTTCACCAATTCACATCAATTGCATCATTAACTCATTTATGCAATCATATAATAACATAGAACATTTCATTGCACATTCAATCCCACATTTAAATAAACACACACATTTTTCACATATACTTAAATTAATCTTCAAGAACATCAATCGTTTTTACCAATTCAAATGCATCTCAATTTTCCTGTAACACCCCAAACCCAGCCTAGACGTTATGACTAGATCCGGCATGTCACATGGAAAGGGTAATTTAAAAACTGTGCATTCTTCAAAAACTTCGTATTCTTTTTGAAACTTCGGGCCTTTTTGTTTGTGAAACTCAGATTCGCTTTTGAGGTTTTCTTGTGAAAACGTTGTTATTATTATTTTCGAAAACTTTGTTTATAGAGAAATCAGATTCAATGAGTTGTGGAAACGTGATATTTTGAAAACTGTTATTAATTTAATAGTTATTAATGAAAACTTAAAGAAAATAAACCAGCGGCCTTATTACAAAAATTTTAACCTAAAATAAAATAAATCTCAAATTAAAGTGAAACGAAAATTTACTAAGGTTTCGATGTATATTCCCGATGTATGGCCACCACAGAGTCCTCCAAAACTCCAAATCCACTATTCCTGGGGATCACCTGTAAGGTTAAAACAACAGGGTGAGTTACAAGAACTCAGTGTGTAATCCCCTAGTCGGTCATTAACTGGGTCGAAGCCCATACAGAAGCAAACTGGGCCGAAGCCCTAATCAGTAACAATCTGGGCCTTAGCCCTATAAACATGATAATGCAAATAGAGGATGCAACCCAACCCAATCCAACCAAACACACCCCCGTATCAACCCTACACACCTGTGGGGACCAAGTCAACCCACCCAGCCCTACACACCAAGATCGCAGCCGAGCTGCCAGAATATAATCAGCTTAAAGTCGTCGGTAGGTCCACAATCGTCTTGGGTGACCCGTGCGACCCTAACAATCAAATCGGTGGGTCCACAGTCGTCTCGGGTGACCCGTGCGACCCTAAAAGTCAAATTGGTGGATCCACAGTCGTCTCGAACGACCCGTGCGACCCTAAAAGTCAAATCGAAGGGTCCACAGTCATCTCGAGCGACCCGTACGACCCTAAAAGTCAAATTGGTGGGTCCACAGTCGTCTCGAGCGACCCATGCGGCCCTAACGGATCTATCACTTCCTCCAATTACATAATCCCAATCCCATGCAGGATGTCATGTATGCAAAGCACATATCAAATGATGTATGAAATAAATTATCATCATAAATAGTTAAACACGATACATAAAATCATACTAATTAACGTCAAATCGGTCATATCATAGCACAAGCCAATCATGTACCTACAAGGGCAAATCAGTCATTTTATCCTATAAGGGTATTTCGGTAATCCTACCCTTCAGCGGTAGTTCGGTAATTCTACTCATAACTAATTCCTATATGTAGTACATCTCATACATAATCAATCATACAATTAACACATACAACGCTAGTACTACCACGAGGGTACAACAGTCATTTTGTCATTTAGGGGTACAATGGTAATTTCACCACTTGGGGGTATTTCGGTAATTACACAAACTAGGGGTATTTCGATAATTTTGCATACTAGAGGTATTTCAGTAATTTTGCAAATTAGGGGGTATTTCGGTAATTTTACAAACTGGGGGTATTTCGGTAATTTTGCAAACTAGGGGTATTTCGGTAATTTTACAAACTAGGGGTATTTCGGTAATTTTGTAAACCAGGGGTATTTCAGTAATTTCGTAAACCAAGGGTATTTTAGTAATTTTGTAAACCAAGGGTATTCTAAATAGTGATAACGATGCAAATGGGCCTAAGGCCCATTCTCGGCCCAAATGGGTCCATACGCTTGTGTGGCCCGTTTAGCCCAAATCTAGCTACATATATGAGGTTCACATAGTCTAATCCAACATCCACTACACAATTACACAACCTAATCATATAGGCCCACAGGCCCATTGGGCCCACTTAGCCCCTTTCGGCCCATCGTGGCCCAAACAAAACATCAACCCACAAGAATACTCATGGTGGCCTCAACTATCGCGTCGAAGCTCCCACACGTGCGCTCACACGCTCGTGTGGCTACCATTGCCGTGTGATTGGCATTTCGGCACTTGCCGCTCTACAGCTAGAGTAGGGCGAAAAACACACCTAATAGGAGTCTGAAGCTAATCCGCGCTCCGAATGCTCCTATGCCCAAACGCCCATCGAGGTATGCTTCATCTCCTCATAGACAGCTCCATTTATAGCCAGCTTCTCACCTTCCCTTTTGCTAGCTTTCCGATGTGGGATCCCTCCTTCAGTAGATTTTAAATCCAACACAAACTCTGGTCGTCCAATCCACAAAATAAATACTCCCTTGCTTGTCATGAGATTCGAACCCAAGCTCCCTTGTCACATAATCCACGCTGCTAGCCACTTTAGCAGCTAGCTCCTTATTGTCTTAAAACATGCGCAACTAAATATAAGTCTATGGCCAAAGTCTAAGTTCACTTAAAAAAATAAATCAAAATGGAATGCAAGCACCAAGACTTGAACCTTGGACCCCTTGCTTCCTTGTGGCGTCATTCACTTGTCTCTTATGTGGCGTCATTTGCCACTAGACCACAACCCTTTCTGTGTCATTTTTCTCCACATTTTATTCTTAAAGCCTACTTACTAACTCCCAGGGTTTTATTCACCTAAAACCAAAATTTTCCTAAAGCCCAAGTTTGATCCCCGGGACTTCATGGAAGCCCCCTAACCTTCCAAAATCACTCACCTAATAGGTCCAACTTGCATTAGTGTCGTTCTCATGTTCTCAAAAATTTTAAACGCTCCCACGCCTAAGGCCTAATGGGCCCAATTCTACTAGGCCCAAATTCAGGTCGTTACATTCCCATATAGACTCACCTTGTATTCTTAACATACAAACACAATTCAAATGCATCAATTTACAAATAATTTGGATAATAGAAACACAAATCGTAAACTCTGAGCTATTCGTCGACGACTGTCTTTACCTTTCTTTTCCAAGGAGTTCGGGTCGATGTTAGCTATGGATTAAAACAAATGTAACAAATTATCAATACATTGCTAATTTCACATTCAATTTCTAATTTACGCCACTTTTACATTTTATTCAATTTAGTCCCTAATAGGAAATAACATAACTTTCAAACTTAACCCTAAATTTTTATATCATTGTCACGATAGACCCAATTTAATTCTCTATTTCATATTTTTACCACTAAATTCAAAATTTGTAAATTTTAGTCCCTATTGCACAAAATCATTGATTGGCTTTACAAATTAGTCCTTTATCAATTCTAAACTTAAAATCTATCAAAATATCACCAAAAGCTTCAACCATCTAAAAATGGAAACTTCTTAATTTTTTAACAATACCAAAAAATTTGATATGGGTCGGTTAGCTTATAGTAACAGGATTTCGAAAACATAAAAATTACAAGAAAAATGACTAAATTGAACTAACCAAATTGAGCTTGAAACCTAATGAACCCTAGCTGCATGTTTCTTCTTCTCCTTATTCTTTCTTGTTTCGAAATTGAAAAGAGAATAGTCACATTCTCTTTCAATCCACTAATTACATTTTTTATTTTATTTTTATTATAACATAAATTTTAACTAAAGTTTTATAATATATAACATGTAATATAAATCATAACCAGCCACCATTAAAATCATATATAATGGTTTATTTATTTAATAAGTCCTATATATTAAATTCTAGTTATAATTCCTTAATAACTCTTACTTTTATCATTTACGCGATTTAGTCCCTATACTCAAATTAAATAATACTTCGACAAAATTACCTATCCAAAATTCTATTTACTACAATTATAACTTTATAAATATTTAATAAAAATATTTATGAGTTCAGTTTATGGAAATGGGGTCCCAAAACCACATCCTCCGACACCACTAACTTTCGGGTTGTTACAAAGGACTACTTGTAGAACTTCAAGTAAGGCCAATATTTTCACAACAGGTTAAAGCAAAGTAAGTTTTTGATGAAGAGTTGGCAAAAAGGGTTCACCAAGTGGAACAAGGAGTGCGAGGTAACTTCGCACTTAACGATGAAGAAGCACTTTGTTTTTGTAGAAGACTTTGCGTGCCCAGTGATGAGGAACTTCGGTAGATGATTCTTAAGGAGGCTCATAATAGTCCATATGCAATGCACCCAGGAAGTAACAAGATGTACCATTACCTCTGTGAAATCTATTTTTGGCCTAGATTGAAGGGAATTGTTATAGAGTTTGTTGCAACGTGCCTACTTTGTCAGAAGGTCAAATCAGAGCATCAGTATCCTTTTAGGATTGTTACAGCCACTTAAGATTCCAGAGTGGAAGTGGGAAAGGATCACCATGGACTTTGTAAATGTTTTGCTAGAAACCGCGACCAAGAAGGATGCAATTTGGGTGATTGTTGATCACCTAATGAAGTGTTTATACGTTTTAGCTATTCACACGAATTGTTCATTGCAAAGGCTCACCGAGATTTATGTTGCTAAGATAGTTCGATTGCATGACATGCCAATTCCCATAATTTTTTATTAAGACCCTTGATTCACTTAGAGATTTTGGAAAAGTTTGGAAGAAGCTTGGGGTTCGAAGCTTTAATTCAGTACTGCTTATCACCCTCAAACAGATGTCCAATCTAAGAGAGTGATATAAGTGTTAGAAGACATGTTGCTAAGTATGTTTGTTTTCGAAATTATACCGCATGTTGCAAACTTAGGTACTACACAAACTATTGGTATTTAGTGGACCTATACTATTGTATGTGAACCTATATTGTTGTGTGAGCTCATACTTTGTTTGTTGCGAAATCATGTTGAACATTACTAAGTGATCTTATGTTATTTTATTTATTTGAACTCTTAAGTCTTTCTATTGTTTGACATGCTAACCTTTCCTTTAATGTTTTTTAAGCTTCCATGTCTGTATGTTATGTATAAGTTAATTTTGTTGTTGTGTGATAACTTAGCATATTTTATGTTGTAAAAAAGTGGTGTGTTGGAGGTTTGGTTAGGAGTTAACAGAGAGTCACTTCGATGGCTAATTTAGCTCGTTAAATTTGGGTCGAACCTGCTCAACCGGGTTTGGGTTGTATTTTAGAGTTTGTAAGAAGCTGGGAACATTGTTTACCTTTGGCAGAGTTCGCCTATAATAATAGTTACCAAGCAAGTATTCAGATGGTGCCTTTTGAAGCACTGCATGGAAGGAGGTGTTGAACGCCTCAATGTTGGGCTGAGTTAAATAAAAAGAGGATCGTTGGACCCGAGTTGGTTGGCGAGACGGAAGGCAAGGTAAAGTTGATATGTGAAAGACTTAAGGCTGCTTCAGACAGACATAAGTCCTATGCTGACTTGGAAAGGTGAAATGTTGAGTACCAAGTGGGCGAGAATGTGTTTCTTAAGGTATCGCCATGGAAGAAAGTCCTAAGGTTTAGGTGTAAAGGGAAGCTAAGTCCAAGATTCATTGGTCCTTATGAAATGGTAGAAAGAGTTGGCCCTGTAGCATATCGACTCAAGTTGCCCCGCGAACTTGATAAGATCCATAATGTGTTTCATGTGTGTATACTAAGGAGATACCGCACAGATGTAACACCCCTAATACGTATTCGTTGTCAGACTAGGGTTAAAGGCGTTACCGGATCGATCGGAAACATTTTTAGAAGTTCATACATTCATTCATTCAATCTCAAACATAATGTCCCTTAATACGGTCAACGAGACCTAAAACATTCTTATAAACCGGGTCGGGGCTAAACCTATACACATACAAAATTTCATGGAAAATTAAAACTTTTCTAAGTTTCAGGGCTTACACGCCCGTTTGGGTATGCCGTGTGCCTCCCACGGCTGCTAGATACACCCGTGTGTCCTCCCCGTGGTCGAAACTGACCTTTGCTCCACGACCACCAAGCACGCCCGTGTATTTTGGCCGTGGTCGATCCTGTCAAAACCACACGGCTACCAGGCACGTCCGTGTACCGTTGCCGTGTGCTCTTAGGCCTTATACTAACTTATGCCCACGGTCACTAGGCACGCCCGTGTGCCACAACTGTGTGACATTATAGGCCATTTTCAAGGCCAAAATGCCACCCACTTGGGTCTTACCTACAAGCAATATTTACCAACATATTTCATGCGTACTAGACAACCAAAAATAACCATTCAATCTAAACATTCAATATCTATTTCAATCATGTCAACTTCCAAGACCAAAACATAAGTATATCAAGTATAATTCAACCAAATGCTTACCCAAAAATTGACCAATTCATAGATCACATAACCATGCCAAAAACATACTTCACTTATCACATACATTTAAGCAAATTCTCAACTCATAAATAGCCAAATCACATGGCTAAGTTCATATAACAAACTTATACCAAAATTCTAGCCTATACATGCCATATCTAACTATATACATTTCCAAAGTGTACCAAAATGAGTTTAGTAGTGTGATGACGATCCTTGACGGTCCCGAGCCTTCAGTAGCTTTGACAACCTATAAAACAGAGAAAACACACATACAGAATAAGCTTTCCAAAAGCTTAGTAAGTCATAATACAAACAAACTTAGCATGGAAGGCATATATGCACATAGGTACATTGGCACATCATAATTACCTAGCAAACTATCACATATATGCTGTGGTCCATATACTTGACCATTTGGCACATTCACCAATTCAAAAGTTGTATGTATACATAGCTCTTTCATGTTTACTTTCACATATCATATTGTTATCCTAATATACATAATCATCATAGTAAGATCACATAGGTACTTACCTTATATGCACACTTAGTGTATAAATCAACGTGCCTGAAACGGATTTATACTTACATAGCCATTCGTATCACAGACTAGCCCGTTGAACCGTAAGGAATCTAATAGGATACTCAGAAAGCTCGGAATAGTCGTACAATGCCAACGTCCCAGACGAGGTCTTATATTCACTCAAATATAGATACCACTGTCCCAGACAGGGTCTTACACGAATCAATACGATGCCGATGTCCCAGACATGATCTTACATGTAAAGATCATATCAATGCCAATGCCCCAGATGAGGTCTAAAATGAAATCTCAAATCAATGCCAACGTTCCAGACGTGGTCTTTCATGATAAAATAGAACAGATACATATGTCATGACATAGCTAGTCCTAACTATTCCTAGGTTCGTACGGGACTTCTCGGACATTGTCACTAAGTAATCCTTATCTCGGAACTCATAAACAGATCATATCATAAGTATTCATCGATAACAATAACCATAAGAACATACATAATTCAATACGAATACATTTATTTGCATAATGACTTACCTCGGATTCGGTTTAGTTGAAACGGAAACGGCTATTCAGTTACTTTCGCTTTCCCGCGATCTAAGTCTGTTTTCCTCGGTTCTTGATCTATACATATTAAGAATTAACCCTTTTACTCACTAACTCATTCAATTCAATCCAAGGACACACATTTAGGGCTATTTACAAATTAACCCTCATATTTGCATAATTTATCAATTTAGTCCATTTTTCTCAAAACATCAAATTCACAAAATTACACACACACCCAAGCTTAGCCAAATGCACATATATATCATACAAGCCCATATTTTCCATCAAATTTGTAATTTAGTCCCTCAAATTTCTATTTTCTCAATTTAGCCCTAATTAGCTAAATTTGTAACATCCTGAAAAAGGCCTATGCATTTTTGGTTTAATTGTATGAAATGACATGTCTTATGTGTTATGAATGTGTTTTGAACATTTTTGGAAACCTGGAAATGTATGGAAATGTTAAGTTTAAAAGAGGAAAGTGAACATTTTTGGAAACTAGGAAATGTAAGGAAATGATTTAGAAATGATTCAAAAGAGGAAAGTAAACATTTCGGGAAACTTGGAAATGTAAGGAAATGTTAGGTTAAAGGAGGGAAACGAACGTTTTTGGAAACTTGGAAATGTAAGGAAATGTCAAGTTTTAAAGTTTAAAAAGAGGAAACTAAGGCAAGGTGGCCTTAAGAAAATTAATAGGAGGAATTTGACACACAAACAGGCTTGGAAAAGTGGCCTGAAGATATCACTTAAGGCCCAAGTAAGTGACGCCACAAGCTATGCAAGTGGGCCTGAGTTCAAGTCACTTAGGAAGCAAATAAAAGAAATTTTATTTTGCTACAAGGAGTAGAGAGGTGGACGGCACATGGCTAAATTCTAGGAGCTTTTATTCTTTTATAATTAGTAGATAAATAAGGGATAAATAAAGGATTTATTTATCATTATTTTCAAGAGATAATTGTTGGATTAAATTCTTTTAATAAAGTGATAATTCAAGGGATAAAGCTATCAAAATAGAAAAGTGGTGGCCAAGTAAGGGACTCTAGCTAGTAATTTCGGCTACTAGAGGAAAAGAGGCCATTCATTCATTCACTCTTCCTTTGCCGAATTTCTTAAGCAAATTCTCCTCTCTCTGCCGAATTTCCTACAGCCTTTATTCTTCTTCTTTTTGTTAGCCAAAGCCGAAAATTCAAGATACACCATTAGCCGGTTTCTTTTCTTTCCAATCCATCAGAAGCCGAATCTTTGAGGGGCTTCAAGCTTAGGTGCTGTCGATTTCTTCAAAGGTAAGAACAAGTTTGATTTCTATTCTTTTCCTTTTAGATTTGTCGAAATCTAGGACTAAGCCATCAATATTCTTATTTGTCGAAATTTGGAAGGATCTTTCGGGATTATCAGAGTAGTCGACTAAAAGGAGGATTTTTCGGGATTTAAAGCTTCAAGGTAAGACATCTGATATTCGACCATAGGCCATTTAATGATGATTAAGTGTTAGAAATCGATCTAACATGTGAATATAGGGATTTCGACAACTCCCCAAGACAAGAGATCAATTCCGGGATTTAAGATTTGGAAGGTAAGAACAAAGGTAAATTCGGCCAAGGCCTATTTTAATATGTGGATCTATTTATTATCTTCTTAAAAGTCGAAAACTAACCCATTCGTCAATTTAATGCCTGGCCGAATACAAGGAGGAATAAAGCAAAGATTTCAGGATTTGTTGGTGTCCCAATCGGCAACAAGGTGGGTTTTAAGTATACAAATCCTACTAGGATTTGGTTTTATAGCCGAATAGGCTTTATGCTAATATATTAAGGTTGGCCGAATGTAGGAATTGAGATCTAAGGCATTAGATCAAGCTTTTCGGGATTTAAGTGAACCACTAAGCAAATCAGGTGTGTACCCTATCCTAAGTTTTGATATGTTCATGGCTATGATTAAATTAAATGTATTATTAAGAATGTGAAAATATGGCTAAGTACCATGTTATGGTACACAGTACTAAGGTACGTTTTCCTACCCCCACTAGGATTACGAAATATGTTATATGTAACATGTGAATAAGGACAAGAATATGAAATTTGGCATGTTAATGCATACTATATATGATATGGGGCATATGGGTTATTGAAAAGGGGAAGTAAATGTGGTGACCTAAGACCACGAAATCTGAATGTGGTGACCTAAGACCACGAAATCTGAAAGTGGTGACCTAAGACCACGAATTTTATAAGGGCGATGAGCACGTCGACTGCAGCGACTGCCTTCGATGGAGTGTAGCGGAAGGAAGGTCGACTTAGTAGTCCCCACGGTGTACAGGTTGGTACGGGGAAGTGTAGCGGATGGCTATCTAGGTTTGGGATTGGGTTGCATCATTATTTTTACCAATTATATGAATATGTATGTGATATGATAATGCATGCCTGAAATGTTAATTCTTAGTGTTGGTTACACATTGAGTCTGTTTGACTCACCCCATTGTGGGAACTATTTTCAGGTGACGATCAGTAATGGACCGGGTCGGTAGGAGCTTAAAGGTGGCCATGCACAGCAAGGAAAATTTTATTATTTGGACTTTTATTCTATTTAAGCATTTTAATTTATTTTTGGGAATTATTTTGATGTAATAAGGCCATAGGGAATTATTTTATTTCTGTTTTATTTACTATGTTACGAAATTTTAATTATTAAAGATTAATTCAATTTAATTTAAAATAAACTCTAAATATTGTGTCACCTGAAATAAATGGGTTTTCAATATAAAATAAACTCGTTTTCAACTCAAGCCCAACCCAAAACAAACTTTCTTTCAAAACACACAAGTTTTTCCAAAGTAATCAACGAATTTTGAATTGGTTTCCTTCGAGGAACATACCAGATCCGGTCAAGGCTCGTGGGCCGGGTTTGGGGTGTTTCAAAATTCATCAAAAATTCAAGAACAAAGTATGTTCATCTAGCTCAAAACTTTCATTAAACACCATAAATCACCATAAAGCTCAACATATCATCAATGGCATATCATACAAACATCATCAATTCACAAAATTAATACATGGGTTTTGTAGCTCTCAAAGCAACGATTGGGAAAACATAGAAATTATCAAAAACGGATCCAAAACTAACCTTGAATTAGACCAAAACTATGGCCGAACCTTTGCTTATGTTTTTCTTTTCTTTCTTTGCTTATTACGGCTAACAAAGGATGATGATGTGGCCATTTTCATGTTTTTATTTATCATAAAATCATTTAATACATAAAAGACATTTTTAACCTTTAATCAAAAATATTAAAACATATAATTCAAGGTCATTTAGGACCTTACTCGTCCACTAACTATGATAGTGGTTTAATTGCCACATGAGTCCTTACTCTTAAAAAGACATAACAAATAAGCATCATTTCATAAAACATGCAAATTTGCATTTTAATGCAATTCAATCCTTTTGTCAAATTAAACACACAGATAGAACAATTAGCTCACAGAAATTCACCACATGCTTAGTCACATATCCACGGCACAGAAAATAATATTAAAATATTATACGGACTTAGATTTGTGGTCCCGAAACCACTATTCCGACTAGGGTGTAAACCGGACTGTTACAATTCTCCCCCCTTAGGGATTTTCGTCCTCGAAAATCTTACCATTAAACAGATTCGGATATTGCTGTCTCATTGAATCTTCAGGCTCCCATGTAGCCTATTCTATTCCGTGTCGATTCCATAATACTTTCACTAACGAAATTTTCTTGTTTCTTAACTCTCTCACTTCACGAGCTAAGATACAGATCGGTTCTTCTTCATATTTTATATCAGATCAGATTTCAACTTCAAATGGGGAAATCACATGTGATGGATCAGAATGATATCTATAGAGCATCGAGACATGAAACACATTATGGATCTTTTCTAATTCAGAGGGCAAACTTAGTCTATATACAACAGGCCCAACTCGTTCAATGATCTCATATGGTCTGATGAATCTTGGACTTAACTTGCCTTTACGTCCGAATCAGAGTACTTTCTTCCACGGTGATACTTTCAGAAATACTTTGTCGCCGATCTCAAATTCTATATCTTTTCATTTCAAGTCCACATAAGACTTCTGTCCATCAGATGCTGCTTTCAAACAATCTCGGATCAGTTTCACTTTTTGTTCTGAATCTTTTATCAAATCAACCCCATGTAGCTTAGTTTCACTGAGCTCAGTCCAATACAGAGGTGTAAGACATTTATGTCCATATAAAGCTTCATAAGGTGCCATTTTGATGCTTGACTGAAAACTGTTATTGTATGCAAATTCAATCAATGGCAAATACTATTCCCACGTACCGTTAAACTCAAGTATACAACATCTTAACATATCTTCAAGAATCTGAATGATCCGTTCGGACTAACCATCTGTTTGCGGATGAAAAGCTGTACTAAAGTGTAATTTTGTGCCCAAAGCTTCTTGCAACTTCTTCCAGAATCGCGATGTGAATCTCGGATCTCAATCTGACACAATGGATAGTGGCACCCCGTGCAATCTTACAATCTTAGAAATATAAAGCTCAGCTAATCTCTCAAGTGAGAAATCAGATCTCACCGGAATAAAATGGGCAGATTTCATCAATTGGTCAACTATGACCCTCGTATCTTTCTTTCTCGGAGTCTGAGGCAAACCAGAAACAAAATCCATTGTCACTCTATCGCATTTCCATTTAGGAATCAGAATTGGTTGTAGCAAACCAGACAGAACTTGATGTTCAGCTTTCACTTGTTGACAGATTAGACATTTCGAAACAAAATCAGAAATATCTCGCTTCATACCAGACCACCAATAATGTTGCTTCAAATCATGGTACATTTTAGTGCTCCCCGGATGGACATATAATTGACTGTTATGTACTTCACTTAAAATCAGCTGAATCAACTCCGGATTTCTCGGAACACAGATACGACCTCAAAAATTTAAACAATCATCAACAACCTGAAATTCGGATTCAGAGTTCGAATCACACAGAGCTCATTTCGCTAATAACTCATTATCAGATTTCTGAGCATCACATATTTGTTGTATAAACAATGGTTTCAATTTTAATTTAGCTAACATAGAACTATCATCAGACAAATCTAACTGAACATTCAAAGCACGTAATGCACACAATGATTTTTTACTTAACGCATCAGCAACAACGTTCGCTTTACCCAGATGATAATCTATTACAAGATCATAATTCTTTAACAGCTCTAACCACCTTCTTTGACGCAGGTTCAAATCTTTTTGAGTCATCAGATATTTCAGACTTTTATGATCTGAAAACACATGACATTTCTCACCATACAGATAATGGCGCCAAATCTTAAGTGCAAATACAATCGCAACTAACTCAAGGTCGTGAGTCAGATAGTTCTTTTCATGATGCTTCAATTGTCTCGAGGCATAAGCTACAACTTTGCCTTACTGCATCAAAACACACCCAGGCCATTTAACGAAGCATCACTGTATATAACAAATTCTTTACTCGATTCTGGTTGTACTAACACTGGAGCTTCTGTTAACAGAGTTTTCAACAGATCAAAACTTTTCTGGCATTTATCCGACCATTCAAATCTAACATCTTTCTGAAGTAATCTAATCAATGGAGTAGCTATCACTGAAAATCCTTTTACAAATCGACGATAATAACCAGCTAAACCCAGAAAACTACGGACTTCAGATACATTTCTCGGAGGTTTCCAATTCAGAATAGCAAAAATTTTACTCGAATCCACTCGGATCCCAAAAGCTGACACAATATGCCCCAGAAAACTAATCGTGTAACTAGAATTCACATTTGCTGAATTTTGCATACAATTGCTTTTCTCTCAGAGTTTGCAACATGATTCTCAAATGTTCAACATGCTCATTTTCATCACGTGAATAAATCAAGATGTCATCTATGAACACCACAACAAATCGATCTAGGTACGATCTGAAAAATCTTCTCATCAGATCCATAAAAACAGTAGGAGCATTGGTTAGTCCAAATGGCATAACTAAAAAATCATAATACCCGTACCTCGTTCTGAAAGCAGTCTTTGGAATATCTGAATCTTTAACTCTCAACTGGTAGTATCCCGATCTTAGATCAATCTTAGAAAATACAGTAGCTCCTTTTAACTGATCAAATAAATTATCTATTCGGGGCAACGGATATTTATTCTTTATAGTCACCTTATTCAACTGTCGATAATCGATGCACATTCTCATCTTGACATCTTTCTTTTTCACAAACAGAACAGGAGCACCCTAAGGCTAGAAAATCGATCTAACAAACCCTCTATCGGTTAATTCTTGCAACTGTGACTTTAACTCTTTCAACTCTATTGGTGCCATTCTATACGGAGATATCGATATAGGTGTAGTACCAGGTAGTAAATCAATACCAAATTCGACTTCAGGAATCGGAGGTAAACCTGGTAACTCTTCAGGGAACATATCAGAATACTCACAAACAATAGGCATTGATTCAACTTTCTTCTCAGATACTTTCGAATCAATCACATAAGCGAAATATGCCTCATAACTCTTTTTCACATAACTTTGAGCTTTTAATACAGATATTACAGCAGGCAATCCATTCAAATCATCAGACTCAATTCGTACAATTTCATTATTCGGACATCTTAAGTCAATAGTTTTTCTTTTACAGTCCACAACAGCATCATGCATAAACAATCGATCCATACCCCATATGATATCAAACTTATCAAATGGCAAAAGCATCTGATCAGTAGGGAAACAGATATCTCGAAACATTAACAGACAGTTCTTGCATACTTTGTCAACAAGGACACTTTTACCTAAGGGGTTCGATACTTTTATAGAAAACTCAGTAGACTCTACAGGCAAAGTCTTACTGAATACTAAATTCATACATATATACGAATGCGTAGAACCAGGGTCTATCAATGCAATCACAGAAGTATCATAAAGTGTAAAAGTACCTGTTATAACATCTGGAGATGAAGCTTCCTCTCGAGCTCGGATAGCATACGCTCTAGCAGGCGCTCTAGCTTCAGATCTAGCAACATTGTCTCTCGTAGTTCTCTGACTACCACTGATATTTCTTACATTCTTCGAAGGTCTACCTCTCACAGGTGCATTATCAAATCTCAAATTCTGAACAGTCTCTGGCTCGACAGACTCAGGGCAATCACGAATAAAATGATCAAGTGATCCACATCTGAAGCAAGCTTTGTCATTAAGTTTACAACTTCCTGGATGCTTTTTTTTCAATAATGTTTACATTCAGGTCTCTTAGTCCAGACATTACCAACACTGGCCACTGAAGTTGCTGGGGTTTTGGAACTCATTTGCAGTCTACATTGATTTCTGTTCGAATGTCCCACATTATCTCTGGAACGACCTTGATTATCTCTGAATCTTTTCGGAGTAGACTGGAATGATTTACTCTGAAATCTCTTTCTTATATCTCGAGCTTCAAACTCAGCTTTTCTTTTATCTTTCTCGAGTGCCTCAGCTTTGCACGCTCGATCAATGAGTGTAACGAACTCTTTAATTTCTAAGATCCCAACCAGCAAACGGATATCTTCATTAAGACCGTCTTCGAATCTTTTACACATTATAGCCTCAGAAGATACACATTCCCGAGCATACTGACTCAATCTCATGAACTCTCGTTCATATTCTGGAACAGTCTTTCGGCCCTGTTTTAGTTCCAAAAATTCTTTTCATTTCTGATCGACAAATCTTTCACTGATATATTTCTTCCCGAATTCACTCTGAAAGAAGTCCCATGTAACTCGCTCTTTTGGAATAACAGAAATCAAAGTTTTCTGCCATTGATATGCTGCATCCTGAAGTAATGATACAACACACTTTATACACTCTTCCGGAGTCAAAGACATCTCATTAAATACTCGGATCATGTTTTCTAAATAGAACTCAGCGTTTTCAGCAGCATCATCATTAGCAGCTCGGAACTCTTCAGCCCCATACTTGTGGATCTTGTCAACCGGAGGCTTATTCCACAGATTCAGATTTGTAGTTAGAGGTATATCAGATGTCTGAGGGTGATTAACCGGGGGCAAGGGTTGAGAAACAGTCAGGTTATTCTTTACGAATTGAGTGAACCACTCGCTTATCATCTGGAAGAAAGCTTGTTTAGCTTCTCCCTCATGACCGCTCGTAGCCGATTTCGAATTAGAGGGTGCTGTCCCTTGCGCGGGAGCAGGCGCATTACTTTCTACGTCGTCAGCTACGGCTCTTTCAGGATACATTACTATACAAAAATCACATTTTTTAACACATCAGGATTCATCACACTATCACAGTTCATATATATGGCATGTATAGCTAGACTCTGACACGCTACGTTAGTCAGAGAACCGGCTAAACCATAGCTCTGATACCAACCAAATATAACACCCCTAACCCATATTCATCGTCAGACTAGGGTTAAAGGCGTTAACGAAACGATCGAAAACATTTTTAGAAGTTCATACATTCATTCATTCAATCTCAAACATAATGTCCCTTAATACGGTCAACGAGACCTAAAACATGCTTATAAATCGGGTCGGGACTAAACCAACACACATACAAAATTTCATGGAAAATTAAAACTTTTCTAAGTTTCAGGGCTTACACGCCCGTGTGGGTAGGCCGTGTGTCCTCCCCGTGGTCGAAACTGACCTTTGCTCCACGACCACCAAGCACGCCCATGTACTTTGGCCATGGCCAATCCTGTCAAAACCACACGGCTACTAGGGCACGTCCGTGTACCGTGGTCGTGTGCACTTAGGCCTTATACTGACTTACGCCCACGGTCACTAGGCACGCCCGTGTGCCACAACTGTGTGACATTATAGGCCATTTTCAAGGCCAAAATGCCACCCACTTGGGTCTTACCTACAAGCAATATTTACCAACATATTTCATGCATACTAGACAACCAAAATAACCATTCAATCTAAACATTCAATATCTATTTCAATCATGTCAACTTCCAAGACCAAAACATAAGTATATCAAGTACAATTCAACCAAATGCTTATCCAAAAATTGACCAATTCATAGATCACATAACCATGCCAAAAACATACTTCACTTATCACATACATTTAAGCAAATTCTCAACTTATAAATAGCCAAATCACATGGCTAAGTTCATATAACAAACTTATACCAAAATTCTAGCCTATACATGCCATATCTAACTATATACATTTCTAAAGTGTACCAAAATGAGTTTAGTAGTGTGATGACGATCCTTGACGGTCCCGAGCCTTCAGTAGCTTTGACAACCTATAAAACAGAGAAAACACACATACATAATAAGCTTTCCAAAAGCTTAGTAAGTCATAATACAAACAAACTTAGCATGGAAGGCATATATGCACATAGGTACATTGGCACATCATAATTACTTAGCAAACTATCACATATATGCTTTGGTCTATATACTTGATCATATTTGCCACATTCACCAATTCAAAAGTTGTATGTATACATAGCTTTTCATGTTTACTTTCACATATCATATTGTTATCCTGATATACATAATCATCATAGTAAGATCACATAGGTACTTACCTTATATACACACTTACCTGAAACGAATTTACTACTTACATAGCCATTTGTATCACAGACTTGCCCGTTGAACCGTAAGGAATCTAGTAGGATACTCAGAAAGCTCGGAGTAGTCGTACAATGCCAACGTCCCAGACGAGGTCTTATATGCACTCAGATATCGATGCCACTGTCCCAGACTGGGTCTTACATGAATCAATACGATGCCGATGTCCCAGACATGGTCTTACATGTAAAGATCATATCGATGCCAATGTCCCAGACGAGGTCTTACATGAAATCTCAAATCAATGCCAACGTCCCAGACGTGGTCTTACATGATAAAACAGAACAGATACTTATGTCATGACATAGCTAGTCCTAACTATTCCTAGGTTCGTACGGGACTTCTCAGACATTGTCACTAAGTAATCCTTATCTCGGAATTCATAAACAGATCATATCATAAGTATTCATCGATAACAATAACCATAAGAACATACATAATTCAATATGAATACGTTTATTTGCATAATGACTTACCTCGGATTCAGTTTAGTTGAAACGAAAGCGGCTATTCAGTTACTTTCGCTTTCCCGCGATCTAAGTCTCTTTTCCTCGGTTCTTGATCTATACATAATCAGAATTAACCCTTTTATTCACTAAATCATTCAATTCAATCCAAGGACACACATTTAGGGCTATTTACAAATTAACCCTCATATTTGCACAATTTATCAATTTAGTCCATTTTTCTCAAAACATCAAATTCAAAAAATTACCACACATCCAAGCTTAGTCGAATGCACATATATATCATACAAGCCCATATTTTCCATCAAGTTTGCAATTTAGTCCCTCAAATTGCTATTTTCTCAATTTAGCCTTAATTAGCTAAATTCATCAAAAATTCAAGAACAAAGTATGTTCATCTAGCTCAAAACTTCCATTAAACACCATAAATCACCATAGAGCTCAACATATCATCAATGGCATATCATACAAACATTGTCAATTCACAAAATTAATACATGGGTTTTGTAGCTCTCAAAGCAACGATTGAAAAAACGTAGAAATTATCAAAAACGGATCGAAAACTAACCTTGAATTAGACCAAAACTAGGGACAAACCTTTGCTTATGTTTTTTCTTTTCTTTAGTTGCTTATTACGGCTAACAAAGGATGATAATATGGCCATTTTCATGTTTTTATTTATCATAAAATCATTTAATACATAAAAGACATTTTTAACCTTTAATCAAATATATTTAAACATATAATTCAAGGTCATTTATGACCTTAGCCGTCCACTAACTATGATAGTGGCTTAATTGCCACATGAGTCCTTACTCTTAAAAAGACATAACAAATAAGCATCCTTTCATAAAACATGCAAATTTGCATTTTAATGCAATTCAATCCTTTTGTCAAATTAAACACACAGGCAGACAAATTAGCTCACGGAAATTCACCACATGCTTAGTCACATATCCATGACACAAAAAATAATATTAAAATATTATACGGACTCAGATTTATGGTCCCGAAACCACTATTCCGTCTAGGGTGTAAACCAGACTGTTACAACAGATCCGTCTCATGTTGTAGCAATAGATGATATTGAAGTGCGACCTGATTTCACTTATGAGGAAGAACCAGTGAAAATTGTGGATCGCGAGGTAAAAGTCATTCAAAGCAAAATGATTCCTTTAGTCAAAGTATTAGGGCAAACCCACAAAACCAATGAAGCTACTTGGGAGATAGAAGAATAAATGAGGAAACAATATCCTCGACTATTTGAAGGTAAAAATTTCAAGGACAAAATTTTTTATGTAAGGGAGAATTGTAGAATCTTGAGATCGGGCTTGGAAGTTTTGGCCTCACAAGTGAGGGTTTGCTAGTGCCTTGGCGAACGGGGGAGTTTGCCAAAAGAGTACAACAAGGAGTTTTCCAAGTGTTTTGGAAAAGCAATATATGCCAAAAGACACAGTAATGGGCTCGTCAAGTTCTTTAGAAGTGGGTTCACCAATCTGTTCGGCAAGCTAGAGTTCACCAAGGAAGTGGTGAACTGTGAGTTCGTTAGTGTGTTTGGTGAACTAGTGTTCGCCAATTAAGTTGCGAACTAGGGGTTCACCAGTCAAAGATTGCGTCAGACTCGAATTAGGAAATAAATATTTAGTGTATCTAAGAGTACTTTAAGTGCAAGTAACACCTTTCCTAATTCAAGTAAGGTATCTTAAGATTTCTAGTGTAACAGCCCGATTTTCAGTGGTGACAGAATAGTGGTTTTGGGACCACAAATTTCATCATGTCGACTCGTACATATTATTTTTAGAATATTTATAGAGTGTATTAAAATTTGGTTTAGAAATATTAACAATTAGATAGTTAATTAAAGAAAGGGACTAAATTGAAAAATTTACAAAAGTTGTTAAAAATGCATTTAGGTGATTAAATTGATTATTGACTAATTGAATAAGGGTCTATATGGTAATTATGCCTTAATTAATTAGGTGGGACAGCACTAATAAGGAAAAAGATAAAAAAATTAGTAATTAATGGAAAAATGGTAAATAAATTAAAATTAGTTAAAAATAAATAGAAAAACCAAAAAAATTTCTATTCATCTTCTTCATTTGGTTGAATTCAGCATGGGGGGAGAGCTTCACATTTTGGCTCTTTATCTTCATGCATGTGAGTGAATTCTTACCCGTTTCTTGTAATTTTTATGTTTTTGAAATCGTTGCAACTAGGTCTAGCTAGCCCGTACCTTCATTTTTGATTCTATTAAAAGTTTTGGAAGTTTCCATTGATGACTATTGAATGTTTATTATGAATATTATGTATTTGGAGTCTTTATTATGCTATTTGATGAATTTGTAAAGAGCTTTTTGTTAAATCTTGATTTTGGGATTAAATTATGAAAATGTCAAAATATTAAGGTTTGATAGTGAATTTTAGGTTTATTAGGGGCTGTTTAAAGTCCTAGAATATTTGGATAAATTATTTATTTAAGAAAATTATTTAATTTGATGAATTAACTAACTAATGGATTAAACTGCAAAAATTGTAAAAGTTTGGGGTAATTGTGCAAATTCAAAAAACAAAAGGGTATTAATTGTAAAATGGATTGTAAATGAAATATATGTTAATGAATGAGTAATTTTATATTTTAGATCAAGATCCCATAGACACTCGTGGAAAAGGAAAAATAGCGGAATAGTCCTTGAACTTCTGCAATTACTACAATTCAGTCCAAGTAAGTTCGTACGGGTAAAATTTAACATTTGTAATAATTGGTGATTGGTATTATGTATATATTCTATTGTTGGAAATGAATTACTGTTTGAATTATAATATTGAATTGGATATTCGGTTTGAATTGAATGTAGGATTTGAGTACATTCGTGATTTGGTGTATGACGGGGGTTTGGACTGGAGATGGTATTGGATGGAGATATCGATATTTTACTCAAGTAAACCGAGGTTCAGCATTTGTTTCAAACTCTCATGTTATACTTTATGTTTGGCGTGATTCAGGTGGATTAGCTCTTACGAGCTTCTATTCATCTTTCGAGCTTCTATTGGCATTCGGAAGGACCAACTCTTATGAGTTTCTATTGACGATGTACTCTTACCCGTAAGTTGTTCTTTGAATGAAAAATCTTGGTAAGGTTTATTTAATGAATCTTGGTAAGGTTTATTTAATGAATTTGAAAGACATGTTATTTATTTTTGTATTGATTTGAATACAGATGTATTTATCGATTGAAATTGTGAATGATAGGGAGTTCTCTTAGATGATTTTTACTGTTTTATTTATTGTAGTTAGTTTGGTCAAATTTTTGTTTAACTCATCGAACTTACTAAGCTTCATTAATATTACTTGTTTTTTTAATGTCATTGTAGATTTTTGGAAGGTTGGACGATCGGATCGGCACTCAAGTCACACTATCCAGTTTATCTCGGTAGTTTTTGAAACGTTTAATTCGGATTATATGGCATGTATAGGCTTTTGTGCAATTTTGGTTAATGTTTGGCTTATGTAAATGTTATGAATGATATTTTGTGCAAATAAACAATTTGCAAATGGTATGAGAATGAGGTATAATTGTTAGGCTAGTATGTGTGGCTTATATCTATTTGAATTGTGGTGATTGTGGTAACTTTGTTAGGTATTTTTTATTAGATATTGTTTGAAAAAGTTGTTGAATTGAATTGATGTTTATTTTGTTGTGAAAATGTTATATACTTGTGGTACCATTGAGGGTACATTGGTTAGACACTATTTAGGTTGGTTTGACATGTTTATGGCTCGATTATTGTCGTTTCGAATTGGTATTTTGATTGGTATTTGAGTTTCTTAAGGTCTAAGAAATTTTGAAATGGTAAACTTGTGTTTTAAGGTTCATTTTTGGGCCACACGGCCTACGATAAGGGCATGTGTCTCAGTCGTATGTGACACACGGCCTTGCAACATGGTCGTGTGTCCCCTGTAGGTTCAATGTTAACAAGTCAGGCCATTACACGGCCTAGCACACGGCCTGAGACACGGGCGTGTGCCTTGGGCCAAGTCGGTGGGTTACATGGGAAAGGACACGGGCTGGGACACAGTTGTGTGTCCCTATTCCAAATGTCCACACGGGCGTGTGTCTCAGCCGTGTAAGTCACACGGTTGTGTGACCTCTGCAGTTTACATTTTCAACTCTTTTCCTAAAATTTCCAAATGTTTTGGTTTAGTCTCGGACTGCTTTCAAAGTATTTTTAGGGCCTCGAAGGCTCGATTAAGGGACATTATGAATGTATTTGAATGTAATTAGATTATGTTTGTATTGATGTTGAATTGAATGGTTTACTATTTTGTTAGCCCGATAATGCTTTGTAACCCTGTCCCAGTGACAGACACAGGTTAGGGGTGTTACATCCAGGACACTTAGTGCCTATAAATATGATCATTATTCCATGAGAATTCTCTCTTCGAATATTCTACCTTCAGGTCTTTGTTCTGAGCCAAGTTCGTAACACTCAGGGTAAGCCTTTGTCCTATTAAGGTTGATTGTCCATAAAGCTAGTTTCGCTTGCATGTGTGAATTCTATAAGTTCTGTGTGCTTAGTAATTTATGTGTTCATGTATGTTGCGAACCAGTTGGACCATCTACCAGCAAGGATAAAAGCAAAGCCAAGCTTGTTTGGTTTCTCAATTTTGTGATGAGTGATCTAGGATTTCTCATAAGTATGTTCGCTATTATGTTTTAAAAATGTAAGTGGTTAAGAAATTTCTTTTAGTATGCTATCTTTTATGATTTTCAAGAGTTTTGTTTTCAAAAGTAAGTTTTCTACAAAACCCTATTTTTAACTCTGATAGTTTGTTTTCAAGGTTAAGTTTTCAAGATGTGTTTTAAATATATATTTTATGTGAGCTCCTAAATGAGACTATGTTTTTAAGAAACGTTTTTAACGTATTGGTTTATAAACTATGTTTTCATGAGCTTTTGTGCGAGCTCTTTACAAGTGTTTTCCAATAAGCACTTTATACGAGTTCTATGCGATAAGATTCTGTGCAAGCTTGTTTGTGAGCCTAGCTCCCTATACGAGCTCTCTATGATAAGTAAGCTCCTTATGCTAGCTCTCTGTGATATGTCTATGTACGTGCTCCTTTGAGAATCATAATGGATATATTGGTATACCAAAGGATTATGAGTACTCAACTTTCAATTCTATGATTTTGGCCATTGAGGCCCTGGGATATGTGGAGAGATAAGGGAATGTCGAGCTATTCTCTATTCACCAAGACATGTTGGTGCACAGGAGAGTGTATTGCTTTGTGCTACACTTATGGGACATGTTATAATAACTCTTTGAGTCATTCTGAGGTGTTATAAAGAGATCCACATATCCAACGAGACAAAGTTCTAATAACTATAGGCAAGAACATATCTTATGTTCCTCAATCCTTCTAATAAGACAAGATTGTGAGCATGTTTCACGCTATATAAGACCTGTTTTTCGAACAAGCACAAGCTAAGTTTTTAAGATTTATTTTCAGTAACACATACGAATCTGTTTTGCATACTTATTGTAACACCCCAAACCCGGCCTAAACGTTACGACCGAATCTGGCATGTCACATAAAAGGGTTGTTTAAAAACTGTGCGTTTGTTAAAAAGTTCGTATTCTTTTTGAAACTCTACATTTTGTGGTTTGTTTATAAAAGCCAATTCATTCAATGCCCACTTTACAAAGTTGTTATTAATTTGAATAAAATTGTATTTGTTGTGAAAATCGAGTTTAAGTAATTTTGAATAAAAACGGTTTATTATCATTTCAGGAAAATCCCATATTGAACATTAAATAGTAAACAGTAACCAAATTGAAAGCTAAAACCAAATAAAATACCAAAGGCCTTATTACATATCAAAATCCCAAAATTAAAAGTAAGTTTAAATATAAGAAACGAGTTTACGAGAAAACATTGCAGGGCCACCACAAGTCTGCCTCGGCTCCCCAAATTCGCGGTCTAATGATTACCTGAAACATTTAAAAAGAGGGGGTGAGTTTACGAAAACTCAGTGTGTGTTTCCCCTTACAAGTGATAACTTGGCCTAAGCCCACAGAAGCAGATTGGGCCTTAGCCCTCACAATAACATACTTGGCCGAAGCCCACATAAATCGAATCAGGCCGTAGCCCTAACATCATAGTATAGCAGATAATCAGATAATCAATGCGATATGATGCATATACAGATGATAATGCAAAACCCAATCCCAGCCTAAATTTCCATCCGCTACACATCACCCGTACCTGCCAATCACACCGTGGGGATTACTAAATCGACCCTCCATCCGCTACACACCATCGAAGGTAGTCGCTGCAGTCAACTGCTCATCGCCCTTATAATCGTGGCATAGCCACCAGATAATGTGACAGAGTCACCAGATAACAATATGTGACATTAGTCACCAGATTCTTAATATGTGACATGAGTCACCAGATAATGTGGTAAAAACCACCAGAACACTTCCCCTTTATCAATATCACCCATATGCCCATGCAACATACATATTATTCAGATATTATGCAATGTGTCATGTATGCAAAACATATATCAAATATAAGAATAACATGAGTTACAATCATAATCAGATAGACAAAAACAATAAAATCAAGCTAATCAACCTCTAAGGGTATAATCGTAATTTTACCTACCAAGGGTATTTTCGTAATTTACCCACCAAGGGTATTTTCGTAAATTTGCACCTGCAATGGCCTTTTCGAAGGCCTAATGTCGCCACTAGCGACTCAGCTACCATTTCCAGTCGTACCGGACAATTGGGCCTAAAACCCGATTTCGGCCCATCCGGGCCCACACGCTCGTGTGGCCCATCTAGCACAAATCTAGCCACGTATATAAGTTCCACCTAGTCTAGTTCAACATATACTAAACAATCATACAATTTACTCATATGGGCCCACAGGCCCATTGGGCCCACTTCGGCCCATCGAGGCCTAAGCAGCCCCAACCTACAAGAATACTATTGATGGCCTCAACTATCGCGTCGAAGCCCCACACGTGCGCTCGCACACTCGTGTGGCTACTATTGCCGTGACCGGCACTTCGGCATTTGCCACTCTACAACTAGAGTAGAGAAGTACACACACACCTGATAGGAGTCTGGTGCTAATCCGCGCTCCGACCACTCTTGTGCCCAAACGCCCTCCAAGGTATGTTAACTCTCCTCCTGGAATGCTCTTTATATAGCTAGCTCTTCACCTTCCTTCTTTGTATCTTTCCGATGTGGGATCCCTTCGTCAGTAGAGTTTAAATTCAACTGAAACTCTTGCCGTCCAATCCGCAAAATAAATACTCCTTTGCTTCTCACGAGATTCGAACCCAGGCTCCCTTGCAACATAATCCACGCCGCTAACCACTTGGCCACAAGCTCCTCTTGTGTCTTAAACCATGCGCAACTAAATATAAACTATGGCCCAAATTCTAAGATCCAAGTAAAAAGAAACCAAAATGCAAAAGCCAAGACTTGAACCTTGGACCTCCTTCCTTCCTTGTGGCGTCACTCCTTTGTCCCCTAAGTGGCGTCACTTTGCCACTACACCACACACTCCTTTTGTGTCATTTTTCTCCATATTTTATTCTTAAGGCTTACCTGCCAACTTCCAGGGTTTTTTTCACCTAAAACCAAAATTTCCCCAAAGCCAATATTTGATCCCGGGACTTCATAGAAGCCCTCTAACCTTTCAAAATCACTTATCTAGTAAGTCTAACTTGCATTAATGCCGTTCTCAAAAATTTTAAACGCTACTACGCCTAGGGCCCATTGGGCTCAATTCTCCTAAGCCCAATTTTGGGATGTTACACTTATGTTTTTTTTACAAGATTTGCAAATCGGGTCTCACAACCTCACCCATGAACCCAGCACGTGAAACGATTTTTAAGACTAAGTCTTCTTTCTATTTTAATCTCTATTTTAAAAGCATACCTTGTAGATTCTTGATTATTCACTGAGTTCGCAATGAATTCAGCCACTCCTTTGTTACTTTGCGGATAAGTAGGTCATGGATAGCAATGGCAAAGTAGATGACTTGGCGAGCCTCATCTCTGAACAGATACTAGGGAACTTGGAAAATAGGCGATAGGGTTTTGTTTTATGTGTGTTTAGAATTATCATAAGTTGACTCTGTTACTGAAATAATTTCTTTTAATGTTTAAGTTTATTTTATCTTTGCGAACCATGCCTTAGAATATTTTATTATCCTTTATTAAAAATAAAGTTGATGTTTGTTCATGCATGAATGTACGTTGATTTACTATTAAAATGTGTGAGTTAGAATTATTGCTAACTACTATTTTTTGCAACCCCTATATGTTTGCGATTCCAAGAATTACAAGCGTTCCCTATTAGTGATAATCTTATTATTTAGTGAACCCAGGAAAATCGTGAGAACCCATATATGTATTTATGCGAACCCTATTAAAGTATGAAAACCCATGGATGTAGGAAGAATAAAATGTGGGGTGGAGGAAGAAAAGGGAGGAAAGATTCCTAGCTCATGACAACTAAAAATGGGCAGCAAGGAGGGGTTAACCAAGGAAATGGTGAATTAATTAAAAAAATACCCAAGGGGGATTCGAACTTGGGTCTTAAGGGAAAGCTAAACTACTCTTAACCACTAGGTCAAAACTAGATCTTATTCATAAAATAAAAATAACTAAATAAAAATTAGACATGCCATTTTATTCTATTTACAGTCCACTACATGTCTATGATTTGTCAACTATTCCATTCATAATATTGCATCAAATTAATGAAAAAGGAGGGCCATGAGGTTGGCTGATGTAACATCCTGCCCGGCGAAGTGTAGTACTTGATTATTGTTAATTGAGTTAGGGCTTATAGTGTGACCCCCGAGTAAGGAAAGGGTTAGAAAATTATCAAGTATTTAAATACTATGAACGTGCCCTAGGGTGAAGTCCTGGTTTAGGCGAGCTTTGAGGCTTGGCGGACTCCCCAACAGATAGATGAAAATAATGAGACATATTGTTAAACCCCTAGTCTAATAAGAATGATGAATATATCATTATCTTATTCACTGATTTAACTATTTGGTTGGCCTAATGAGGACTAGTCGAGATTGGACAAAAATTTTTGAAAATGAAAAAACATGTATTTAAGATGAGAGAGAAAACTATTAGGTACAGGTATCGAAGGGAAGTTAGTGGAGGGAAAATACGCTTGTCCACTAAGTTTTCCTACCGTGTGCATCCATATAAAGCAAAGATTAGCTTCATAAACAAGTTCTATATTTTCTCAAGAAATTCATACTTCCTTTTAGCAGTCTTTTCTGTGCTTTCAAGGAAAACAGCAGAGCCAAGACCTACTTAGAGGGTTAAAGTTCGTTGTAATCAACCAAATTCACCATTATGAAACCTAGTAAACAATGATGAAAACCTAGTTGTTTTCATGATTGTTTATGGGACCTCATGGTCTCATGCTTTAGGGACAGACTAATGATTTAGAAAAGGAAACTCCAGATTCTGGGTTTCCTGATTAAGTGCTCTTGAAAGCTTGTTTAGTTCTTCTAAAAACATGATCTGATAAGTTAACTATTTATGTTGTAGCTCAAGAAACTCCCAAAAGTTCTCGAGACAAGGGCAAGAGACCTGTTGTTTAGTTTCTAATGTATCTTCTGGTGAGTTCCTTCATACCTTGTGTGTGTATTGTACATACCTGGTTCAAGGTAGGTTTACCTAACTGATGAAAGGTCTAGCTTTGCATGTCTGTGTAAGAAATAAAACGGGCCTTACTTCATCCTGAGTCATTTCCCACTTTACTTTGAGAAAGGAACCATATGGTCAAAACGAAAGAAGTGAATTCAAGGTGTTTCCTTCATTACAAAAACCAATGAACTAGTAGATAGCGATACATGAGCAATGTTATGTAGCCTATGGTAAGGCAAGTATAATGCAAACCAGATTGGAAAAACGTAACAGAGGAAAAAGGAATGAACGTTACAATCTTTGAAACATGGACTAGGTTTAGGATAGCAAGAAGAAAGTTGTATGCATGAATGCATGGGCATAGTGTACACGCCAAAGTGAGTCTTACTCTATTAAAGTCTATGCAAGTTCAATATTCACCAATAGGCGAGCTACTTGAAGTTAGTTTACAGGGTGTCTTCGCCAATGGGTGAATTGTAAGTCCCACTAAGTTGGGAAAAGCCCCTCTATCTATGTGGCGTATAGATATTCTGGTGTTGCTTTGGAACTCACTAAGTTCTATGAACTTACTCCATTTATCTTCCCTTATCAGGATCATTGAAGAAATAAAGGAACCTTTAAGGTCTAAGCCAAAGGATATAATATGTATGAGGCTTATAGTGATTGTAACACCCTTTACCTGTATCCAACTCCGGGATAGGGTACGAGGCATTATCGAATTTATTCACAAGTAAACATTCAAAATCGAGACATGAATTTTCACTCAAATTTAAAACTTTTTTAAAACATTCATATCGTCCCTAAAACGAGCTTACGAGGCCCAAAACATGCATCAAAAGTGGTTCGGGAATAAATTAAGAACTTTGGGAACTTTTGGAAAACTTAAAAAAAAGGGGTCAAACGCCCATGTGACCCTAAGATATGCCCATGCTTCAGGCCATGTTCTGTAACACCCCTTACCCGTATCTTGTACTAGAATCAAGCACGAGGCATTACCGGACTCGACTCACTTGGTCATATAACTTTGAGTTAGCAAATTCTATTCCAAATTCAAACATTTTCAATCTTACATCTAACTTCCTTATAGTGGGCCTATAGGGCCCTATACTAACCACCAGAAAATATCGGACATAAATCGGAAACTTTGACACATTTAGATAAATGTCACCTAAACAGGGGTCACATGCCTGTGGACTAGATGACACGCCCGTGTATCATCTGACACGCCCGTGTTCAACGCCCGTTGTCGACACTTACTTGAGCCGCACGACCTAGACACACGCCCATATGGCTGGACCGTGGTCGCCACGGCCTGGGCACGCCCGTGTGCTTCAACCGTGTGACAATTCAAATTCCAATTTCAAGATGCAGACTTCACACGGCCTGGGCACACGCCCACGGCTTGATCGTGTGTCACACACGGCCTAGACACACGCCCGTGTGCCTACCCATGTGGACAAGAACAAGGCTGTTTGCCAAGCTCTTTGCACCCCTATAGCTTACACTACATGAACCCATTCAACATACTAATAAACATCTCATAATTTCAATATGAACTTCCATAGATAATTTTGTAATTTCATAAATGATAAGGTGAGCCATCAACCATGGCAATATACAAACTAGTTATCT
Organism: Gossypium australe; assembly: GCA_005393395.2. NCBI lineage: Eukaryota > Viridiplantae > Streptophyta > Magnoliopsida > Malvales > Malvaceae > Gossypium > Gossypium australe. The sequence continues at coordinate 82,233,761 of CM016625.1, read as the reverse complement.
TAACAAGGGCCAATACATTTTGGCCAAAATGACAAAATATCCTAACTAGTCTAGCCCCTATACATGCCATGTACAAAATCATTAAGTCTAGATATACCGAGGTGAGCTGATAGTGTGGGCGATCTTCTGGATATCCTCGTATCTCTGCTTGGCTCTTAAACTCTATAAAACAAGGGAAAAAGAGAAGGGGGAGTAAGCTTTAAGCTTAGTAAGTTTACATGTAAACAATATAACATTATAACATGTATTAAATAATTACATAGCATTACATACTAAGCAAGAAACAATCTACATTCATGATCATGCTTACTCATTTTCTCCATTCCCATATTCCAACCATATCACAAGCTTAATGCATACATTCATTAACAGGTTCCCCTGCACTTAGCATCACAAAGTCACATAATACAACACATCACTATCTCTAATTCCATTCCTCATAGTCAAATTACTAGGTGGTTTCGCACTTAGCCCACCAACAGCCTTTATTAGGGTGGTATCGCACATAGCCCACCAAATGGTGAATAGACGATGGTATCGCACATAGCCCATCATAATTAAGCAACAAGGTGGTATCGCACTTAGCCCACCAACAAGTGTCGTCATTACACATTTATATGACTATTTCATCATTCACACAATAATTATTCAATGACTACCACATTCAATCCACTTGAATCACACATGTTTTCAATCATGCCATACACTAAAATATGCATTGTTTACACATAAACTTACCTCGGTGCAAAAAGTGTTAACTAACGATTTAATCCGTCACCTTGCCTTTTCCACGGTCAAGGTTGATTCCACGCTCTTCTTGAACTATAACAATGAAATTCAATTCGTTTAGATCATTCTATGATCATAATACATCAAAATCTATACTTGGGAAAAAATGACCATTTTGCCCTTGTATTATGGCAAAATTACGATTTTGCCCCTAGGCTCGTAATTTATTTTTCAACACATTTTCTCAATAAACAAGTCTACGGAACATTTATTTCTCTTACAACTACTCACCATTCTCACCATTTCATGCATTTATGACACAAATTCATTCTTTGCATTTAAGTCCTATTTAGGTGTTTTCATGCAAACACCTTTCACAAAAGTTGTTTCTCATCTCTCTAATATTCATTTTCTTTAATAAAAACTCAGCTAACAACATAAATACTCTTGTGGCAAGTCTTTAGACTTCCCACCATAATGTAATTTAGTCCCCTCATTAGCTAGCTTAAGCTTTGGGGGTTCCAAAAACACAAAAATCACCAAGAAAGACCTCTAAAATCACTTACTTGCTAGAGGATATCTTGGCTGAAAGTTTAAGCTTCAAAACCCCTATTCCTTGCTGAAATTTTTGGTGGAGGAAGAAGAGAATGAAAAAGATGATAGCTTCCACTTTTCTTTATCTTATTTTATTCATTATAGCCACCTAATATCACCAAATTTGACCAAAATTTAATGCTCTTATTTCCCTAGCTTATATGGCCGGCCAACACACATCTAATGGCCTAATTTCACTTTAAAAACCTCTATTTAATATCCTTTAACAATTAGACACCTCTAACTTGAAATTTGAAACTTTCGCACTTTATGCGATTTAGTCTTTTTCGCAATTATACAATCAATCGTTAAAATTAAGGTACCAAAATTCTCATGCATCCTTATAAACATGTTACGACACATAAAATAATATCAAAATAATTTTCCTAAACCTCGGATTAGTGGTCTCGAAACCACTGTTCCGACTAGCCCCAAAACCAGGCTATTATAATTTCAAATTAGGGAGCATTATGTTTATGACGTCATCATCAAATTGAGGTCACATGGCCAAGTCACATGCCCGTGTGCTTAGGCCGTGTGATCGATTAAATTTTCATAATTTTTCATAAAATAGGTGTAGACTTCACACGGCCAGGGCACACGCCTGTGTTCGAGGTCGTGCCATCCACATGATTGAGACACACGCCCGTGTCTCTACCCATGTGCTCATTACTGAGCATTCTATTTTGCAATTATTTAGGGTGCAGGGGACACATAGTCAGATCACATGCTCGTAGGGCAGACCATGTGTCACACACAGCCTAGACACACGCCCGTGTTTCTACCTGTGTGGACAATAAAAAAGGCTATTTACCAAGCTATTTGTCCCCCTTATTCACACATACATTCACATCAATTCCAAGGAACATAACATTACATACTTAGGAAACCAAAGCATCCACATTCATGGTTGAAACATATCAACTTTATATGTTTATCTAACATACTCACTACATTTATTAAGCCCTAAATCAAACATACAAATCCCACATTTATTAGGCTTCATTCAATTTCTATCTATTTACCAAATTATACTCAAATTTCTCATCTCATTAATAGGTCACAATTCTTACATCACACAATCATGCCATAAATCACCTTTCCAAATATTTGACATTCACCAAGCATACCATGATCATATCACCATAGACATTGACACATATATGAATATACTTAGGCTTTCAACCATGTTGTCAACATAAGCCAACTTACATGGCCAAATAGCAAACAAGCCTTTGACGATTACAAGCCAACATATTGGCTACAATCATAAAGATACATATAACCAATTGGCTTAGTCCCTATACATGCCATAACTCAAAATACATGAATTTATATATACCAAAAATGGTAGCTTGATAGTGTGATAGAATCTCCGATGATCTCCAACTCGAGCTAGCTTATTAACCCTATAAGACATGGGAAAGGAAAGGGGAGTAAGCTTTAAAGCTTAGTAAGTTCATATGCAAATAATAAACAACATTAATTATACATTGTCATATGAATAACATCACATATATTAACATAAATGTCATTAAACTTCAAGAGCATAACTTACTCAATCATATGAATAACATAACTTGTACTTCAATCAACAAACCATTTCAAATCTCACATAAAACATACACATTAATTATGAGCATTTACAATTCAAGCATATACTCTTACATCTTACAATTGCCAAAACTATTATCTTTCCATGCTTCCATAATCATTTTTAATAGGCAATTTTGCCAATCTTTCTTTTATCTCATATCTGATGAATTACAATTTGCATAAATATAACATGCTATGTCATAACTCAATCTAGCCCGAAAGCCAATCACAAAATCGTCAATCAAATTTACTATGTATTTCATACATCACAAGTATAGACTCATAATCATAAGGTTTTCATAAAATCATTCTCGTGGAAATCATGAACTCACAATTCCATAAAGTCAATGCATATAAGCTTTACGTACATACTTTTTTCTCTTCTTTGACATACCCGTTGAATTTCCTGTTGAACCATTTGGAATACTAAAGAATACTCGGGAATCTCGTACATACAGTACCGTACCAATGTCGTATCCCAGATATGGTCTTACATGTAATCTCATATCGATACCAATAGCCCAGCTATGGTCTTACACGAAATCCCATATCAATGCCATATCCCAGATATGGTCTTACACGAAATCTCAAATTGATGCCATATCCCAGATATGGTCTTACACGTAATCTTAGATAACCCTAATGTCATGACATTTGTATCCTACCTATTCAAACTTTGTTGATTTCATTCAAGAGTAAATCACAATTCATATAATAATAAAACAATTTAAAGCATAAATAACAATGCATTATTTACATACGAACTTACCTCGACATAAAAACGACGAAAAGGACTAAATCATCAAATACTCATTTTTCCCCCATTCTAAGTCTAAACATAACCATTTTTTTCCATAAAAATAGAAATTGATCATATTTCTATTTAAGGACCTCTAATTAAGAATCCATAACTAATTCATACTGAAAGCTTCTAGAACACACATTTTGCAACTTTTTCAATTAGTCCTAAAAGTCAAATTGGACACTTTACCAACAAAATCTCTCAACGAAACTTTCACACAATCAAGCAATCATATAATAAACCTTAAAAATCATAAAATAAATATTTCTACTTCAGATTTGTGGTCTAGAAATCACTATTCTGACTAGACCCTAAATCGGGTTGTTACAGTGATTTTGTATTATGCATGACAAATGAGAGTGGCATCCAGGCTTGAAATATGAGAAACAATATTTTGTAACTAAAATTGTATCCACCAAATGGCGTCCTCTCCTTATATATTCACAATGAACTTTTGTGTTTTAAAGGTGTTTAGGCCCTTAAGTTTAAAAGTTATATTTATTACTACTATAGCAAATACCTTTTGTTCTTTTGTAATTTTGAGATTTCGCCAATTTTGTTATAGTAAGGAAAGGTTTCAAATTTGTAACACACCATTCCTGGATCCTCCTCAAGAGTTGGGGATGGGGTGCTACAAGTTTTGGTATCAAAGCCTAGGTTTTTTTAGTTTTTGGATAAATTGAAGGTGTTGTCACGGCACTATCATGCATAATACACCTCTAGCTTATCCTTTAGTGATTTGTACTAAGATAATTTCTCTTTTATAGCAAATACGAAGAATATCTGAAAGCTCAAGAGAGGTGATTGGTGAGGATATGGAAAGCCATGTCCCCACCCAAGAATAGGCTACTACAACCAATAATAACAACGTCGGGAATGCAGGGAATGCATTCAGAAATATGTTTTTTGCCATGATGACTCATTTATTTGAGTAGTTCATCGGAATTGAACCTAAACATCATCCTCAATAGCCTCAGCAACCACAACATCCTCCACAACCACGCCTAGAGGCAGTGTGCCTAGTGCCACCTGTTTTACCTGAACTTGCACCTATAGTAGCCTCCCTTAGGTTTAATCCTGTCTAAGAGATTCAGAAAAGATAAGCAAAAAAATTTTGGGAGATAAAGGAGATGACCCCACTACGGTGGAGCAGTGGTTGTCTCGGTTAGGAAGGGTTATTAAGGAGCAATGCAATGAAGAGGATAGTCTCTGATGTGTTCTATTCTTGCTGGAAGAAGAAGCATACCAATGGTGTAACACCCCTTACCCCTATTCAACGCCGGAACAAGGTACGAGGCATTATCGGACATAAACTCAAGCAATCATACAAAACCGAGACTTAAATTTCCTTCCAAATTAAATCCTTTCACAGACATTCATAGCGTTCCTTATATGAGCCTACGAGGCCCAAAACATGCTTCGAGAGCGGTTCGAGAGTAAATCAAGATCATAGGAAGATTTTATGAAACTCAAAAAAATTTTGAGATTTTAGGGGCACACGCCCGTGTGGGTCAATGGACACACTCGCGTGGCATGTCATATTTTCGTGTGCTTAGGCTATGTCGATTTTAGGGTGCATTCTGTTTATGACGTTAGCAACAAATGGTAGCCACACGGCCAAGTCACACGCTTGTGTGCTAGGCCGTGTGGTTGATTCTATTTTCATGATTTTTCATAAATCAGGTGCAGACTTCACACGGCTAGGGCACATGCCCATGGCTGAGACACACGGCCATGTCTCAGCCCGTATGGCCAATCCTGGACATTCTATTTTGTTAAATTAAGGTGCGGGGGACACACGGCTGGATCACACGCCCTTGAGGGCAGACCGTGTGTCACACACGGCCTAGACACACGCCCGTGTGTCTGCCCGTGTGGACAATTACAAGGCTATTTTCTAAGCCATTTTGTCACCCTCACTTGTGCACCTTCAAGCAACATCACATGGCAAATTTTATGGCATACAAATGCCTTCAAATCGAACCAAACATAATCAAGCAATAATATATCATTTACATATTCACTTCCATCATTCTAATAGCATTGTGCTTTACTAATACAACTCATACCAACTTCATATTCATAAGGACATTATCATATGAATGACTCATATCCAACATTAGTCAACTTATCTAATCAACAATAAGACTATTAACCACATCTATCACATATCAAGCAAATATAAACCACATCACAAGGCATTGGCATATGCACATAAATAATCATATAATCAATAAAAGCCATCATTCATGGCTATATACAAATTGGACCATAACCATAATGGACCAACACACATGACCGCATTAACAATGACATAATTAACCAAAGATAAAGTCCTTATACATGCCATAAACTTAAAATACTTACATTCACTTATACCCAAATGATAACTTGATAGTGTGATAACATCTCCGGCGATCTCCAACCCGAGCTAGCTAAATTAACCTATAAGAGATAGGAAAGGAAGAGGAGTAAGCAATAGAGCTTAGTAAGTTCATATGCAAATAATAAAAAACTATTAACATTCATTTACTTTATCCATCCATAAGAGTACTATTATTATCATTTGCATTAAATCTCAAGTTTACCACTTATTCACTCATTGTTCTTACTCTTTTAACTTATAAACACCATTTACATGCCTTGTCATTAGCCTAACCACCATAGTCTCCCCATTATAACATATCACATTATTTAACAAGTTATTTCCATACTCTTAATCACATGCACATTAATTATGAGTAATCATAATTTAAACATATAGTTTAACCACATTTCACTTGTCTAAGCTCGTATCATACAATATTCTCATAATAACTTTATTTGGAAATTATGTCTGTCCTTCCTTTTTCTCATATCCAATGAAACACAATTTAAATAAATACTCCGTACTATACCACAATTTAATTAGGCTCATAAACCTATCACCTGATCATTATCAAATCTTATCATGTATCCATTCATCTTATTATCGATATTTCTCAAGTGTAACTTACTCGAATGCATTCTTACTGAATGTTCATCATACACCGAGCTCATTACTCATGAGTTATTGTACATACATGTACCATCTCGTAAGATAACCACTTGTTTTCTCATCTTTGGCATACCCGTTGAACACTTGGAATACTAATTGGATACACGAAAATTCTTTGCACATAAGTGCCACATATGTAGCTAAAGCTACCACATATCTCATATCACATCAATGCTCCTCTCGAGCTAATCACGGGGCCGCTCACACAAGCTGTCAGGTATCCACAACACATGCCGGACTACCCAACCACTGGTAGATGTACGAGACCAGCACCCGGATCACATAAGCACAAATATATCACATGGGTCTCTAATGACATGTCACTTGTATCCTATTCTATTCCTAAGGTTCAAACAGGATTTTTCACACTTATCGGAACTTGTCGATTGTGACCATAGAATTAATCATTCATTCCACACATTAACGAAGCATTTAAAATATTTAAAATACAAACATAATAATGCATTATTCACATACAAACTTACCTCGATACCAAAAAGGTAAAAGGGACCTAATCGTTAATTTCTCTCTTTTTCCCCCGTTTTAGGTCCGAACCTTGTTTTCTTTTATCTATAACATCACATTTAGTCTATTTATTAGTCACATTATTCAATGTGATCCAAAAATCACATTATGGAAAAATTACATTTTTGCCCCTAAAGTTTCACATATTTACACTTTTCCCCCTAGGCTCGTAAAATGAAATGTGTTCAATTTTTTTGTAACCCAAGCCTAGCCGAATCATTTTCATGCTTATAGCAGCCCACATTTTCCACTAAAACACAGTTTTATGACATATTTTATAACTTTTACAAATTAGTCCTTTTAAGCATTTTTACCGAAAATCACTTAGTAAAAGTTGTTTCTCTAACCATAAGCATTCATAATCTACCATTAAACATCAAAATACACAAACTTATAACATGGGTCAAACCCTAGACCTTTATCATATATCAAATAAATGGTAGAAATAGATAGATCACGTTACAAGGATTTCAAAAACGTGAAAATCATTAAAAACGGGGCAAGAACAGACTTACTACGGAGCTTGGAAAGCTTTGAAAAAACCCTAGCCATGGCTTCCATGGTATATTCGGCCAAGACATGAAGAAGATGAACAAATTTTGGCTATTTTGGCTTTTTAATTCTTTTAATTACTAAATGACCAAAATGCCCCCAATTTAAAAATATTTCATTTCACCTATTTCATGCCTATTTGTCCAATAAATTATACAATGGTCTAATTACCATTTAAGGACCTCCAATTTAAAATTTCATAACAATTGGACACCTCTAACATGTAGAACTCAACTTTTGCACTTTTTTACAATTTAATCCTTTTGACAAAATTGAGTGCCCAAACTTCAAAAATTTTTAACAAAGTTTTCATGAAATCATTCCGTGAAACTTTAGACCATAAAAATATAATAAAAATGAACTTTACTACGTCGGATTTGTGGCCCCGAAATCACTTTTCCGACTAGACCCAAAATCGAGCTGTTACAACTCTCCCCCCTTTAGGGATTTTCGTCCTCGAAAATATTACCAGAATAAGTTGTTTTCAACTCTCACAAAACACTTTCACTAACATCTCAGAATCACAAATTGATTTAACCTCGTATATATGTTGAAACACCCCAAACCCGGCCCACGAGCCTCGACCAGATTTGGTATGCTCCTTAAGAAAAACCGGTTCAAATTCGTTTGTTCTTTGGAAACTTTAAGTGATTTTGGGAGAAAACACGAATTGGGTTGGGCTCAAGTTGAAAACCAATTTATTCTTTTGAAGTTAGGGTTTTATTAAAACTTTTCTTTTAATATTAAAAGACATGCCGATTTTTGTTTTAAGGTTTTTACCTTTGAATTGAAAACATTTAAATTTAGATGTCATAATATTTGAAGGTTTATTTTAAGAAAAATTACTTGACTTTAGATTTGTTAAAATTTGTATCGTACTGAAATAAATAACATGCATGCATAAAATAGTTCATACTATGGCCTTATTACATCAAAACAAACCCAAATAAATTTAAAGTACTTAAATAAAATAAAATGTCCAAATAAAATAATTTCCTTGCCGAGCATGGCCACCACTAAGCTCCTGCCAACCCGGTCCATCACTGATCATCACCTGAAAAATGTTCCCACAACGGGGTGAGTCAAACAGACTCAATGTATACATCCAACACTAAGTCCAAATAGATTCAGGCATATCAAGTTATACACATACATAGCATAATTTACAGTTAATGATGCATTCCCGAACCCAAGCCTAGTTACCAACCGCTACACATCACTCGTACCAACCTGCACACCGTGGGGACTACTAAGTCAACCTTCCATCCGCTACACACCATCGAAGGCAGTCGCTGTAGTCGACGTGCTCATCGCCCTTATAAAATTCGTGGCATAGCCACCAGATAATATTTTGTGTCATGAGACACCACATTCAGATAATGTGACCGAAGTCACCACATTCATATATCGTGACATAAGTCACCACATTCACTTCCCCTTTCATAATCACCCATATGCCCATGTCATACAAATCGTGCATTATCATGCCATGTTCTCTATTTACATTCTCATAGGTTCACATATGTGGCATAACAGATCAAATTATAATCCTAGTAGGAGTAGGAAAACGTACCTGAGTACTTTGTACCATAGCATGGTACTTAGCCATATTTTTCACATTCTTAATACCACATATATATATTAAACATTGCCATAAATCTTATTAAGAGATAGTGTGGGGTACACACCTGGTATACTTAGCAAGTTCACTCCAAATCCCGAAAAAGCCCGATCTAAAGCCTTAGATCTCAAGTTCCTACAGTCGGCCAACATGCAATATTTTAGCTAAAGGCCATTCGGCCAATTAATCAAATCCCGAAACTTACCTTGTTGCCAATTTGCCTCCTAACCAAATCCCGAAACTTGCAAATCCTTCCACCTTGTAATCGGCTAACATTAGATCACTTAAAGGGTTAGTTTCTGGCTTTTGCATAAGTAAGAAGTATATCTAAGTTGCTAAATAAGCCTTGGCCGAATATACATGTATACTTTACCTTACGATTTTAAATCCCGAAAAGTATCCCTTGCCTTAGGTGTTTGTCGAAATCCCTATAGCCATATATTAGAATCGGTTATGCATAAACATATGAAGATGGCCCTTTTGGCCGAATCTACACATCACTTACCTCGATGTTTCAAAACCCGAGAGATCTCCTTTAACGCTCCTTAGCGTCGGCTACACACAAAAGTCACATTGTTATGGCACTATGACATTCGGCCATCTTAAACCAAGGCCTACTATAAGATTTCGGCACCCTTGTGAAAAGAATCAAAGAAATCGTTTGCTAAAGAAATACTTACCACTGTCGTTTGCTTGCAGACAGAAAAGATTTCGGCTTACTGCTTCGGCTTTTCAAGACTTACGACAGAAGGAAAGAATAAGGGTCCTCTGCTATTCGGCTATGGCTTCAAATCACAAGGGTATTCGGCTACAAGGGAATTTAGGGTTTGAGAAAAAGGTAAAGAATAGGAGAACTTCGGCAAAAGTGACTAGGGAGAATTCGGCTTCAAAAGGCAAAGGAAAAACAAAAGAGTTCTCTTCAAAATTTCGGCACAAGTGAATAAAGATGAGAAGAGAGAAATTTCGGCACATATCCTATGCTTAGCCGAAAATACCATCCAAATACTCCCTTGGCCGGCCAACTCTTACCTCCTATCAACTTCCTCTTTTTTCTCCTCTCTGATAGCTTTATCTCTAACTTATCACATCTTCTTTTCCATTAATCCTTACTCTCACTAATTATCCTCATTTATCTCTTAAAATCAAAAGAATTAAGCTCCTAAAATTTAGCCTTAGTGTCGTCCCTTGCTGCTCATCTCTGCTGACGCAACATGCAAAATAAAATCCCTTATTTTGCTTCCTTAGTGATTCGAACACGAGCCCTTTCCCCCCTAGCATATGGCATCACACACTAAGGCTCTAAGTGGCGCCTTGTAGCCACTTTACCAAGCCCAAGTTTATGTCATATCTCCCTTATTTACTTTCTTAAGGCCCTCTCAAGCTTAGCTCCTCTTTTAACTTAAAAAAAAAATCTATTAATCTCTAAGGCACTTGGCTACACACTAAGGTTCACAAAATTCATAATGCACATTCACAACACACAGGAGCATGCTATTTCATATAATTTAGCAATAATGCATAAGCCATACTCCAGGATATTACATATGTTTCCAATAACCTTTAAACTTTAGCACACAGTGCCAGAGTATATCGTTTAAGCTCTAAATTACTCTCTCAGGCTTACCATCAATCTAAAGATGAAGTATAGTGTCAAAATGCATCTGCATACTTAGAGTTTCCCTTAGCTTTTTCCATAATAGCGATATAATCCTTGGATCTCTATCCGAAATTATGGGTACTGGCACTTTATGAGAGTTAACAATCTCAGAAACACATAACATGGATGATTTGTCAAATAAGAAACCTATACATACCAAAATGATTATACTGATCATGTCAATTGATCAATCACATTCCAAATAACATCTTCTTTTTAAAAAATACAAATAATCTCGATACGAAATCTATAGTAACCCTATCTCATATCACCCTAGTATTATCATTGACTGCAATAGTCCTGAATACTCTTGAAATTCGGCTTTTACATGTTGACAATCAATATTTGAACACTAACTCACAATTAGCATGTAACATACGCAATTACCAGAACATCAACTTCATATGACTGCACATTTTATTACTCTCTAGATGAACAGACAAGCCACTATTGTGAACTTCGTATAAAAATTTCTACATAAGCCCTGGATTCTTCGGCACACAAATTCCATCTCGAAATAATAATAACATGAATCAGGTCCAACCTTGAATTTAGAATCAAAAGTCGATCCTCGCTGTACTCATTTAACTTACCACTCACTAACACATTTTTTAGTTTCTCAAACTTGCAAAGAAAACATCACTTAAGCTTTTTATTTAGCTATAATTAGACCATCATCAAATAAGATCAATCGAGTAACCAACTCGCATCAATTAAACGAGGATTTTTCCATTTAGACATTTACACTATATCTGCTTTCCGAAAAGTAAATCGATAACTACACATGCTCTTGCAATAACTCAAGCCATTAACACTGTCTTAAATTCAGATTTTTCTACAACATTAGATACTTTAACCCATCAGGATTCAGGAAGCATGTTGTAACACCCCTAACATGTAACCATCGTCAATTTAGGATTAAGAGGCATTACCAGACAATTGGAGACTTTTACGGACTTTTCATAACTTAATTTGATACATCACATCAAAGTGTCCCTGGAATAGGTCAACAAGACCTTAAACATGCTTCAGAATAGGGTCGGGACTAAACAGAACACATACAGAAATTCTCAAAAATTTTAAAAATTTTCAAAGTTACAGAGGTCACACATCCGTGTGGCCAGGCCGTGTGCCTCCCACGGCCTCAGAAGGCCCGTGTGTCTAAGCCGTGTCAAAATAGGGCATACATACTGACTTGTCCACACGGCCGTGGACACGCCCGTGTGCCTCACCCGTGGTTGCTACTGACTTGCACCACACGGCCGGTCACACGCCCGTGTGTCCAGCCCGTGGTCGAGTCTGACTTGTTTTGAAACACAACCACGAGGGACACGGTCGAGCCACACGCCCGTGTGCTCAACCGTGTGGGCAATTATAGGCCATTTTCAAGGCCAAAATGCCACCCACACTTTGGGTCATTCCTACAAGCACAATTAAGCACCAATCCAAGCATCAAAGGCAACCAAAACATACCAAAATGTACATCATTTCTAACCACTTATGAGCTTAATAATCACACCAACTTATAAGACATTTGGTTCAATCCAATCACATACATTTCAAAGTATAATCCATCACAAACTTACCATCAATAATATGCTAACTATGCATCAATAAGCTTACCATTCATTTAACCATTTCATTTTCTATCAAGCTATACCAAAACTAAGCATCATAGAACATGACTAGTCATTCATAACACCACCATTTATCTAGCCATATCACATGGCTATGTACATTTCTCAAACATATACCAAAATAACTAGCCTATACATGCCATATTTAACTATATACACATTCAAAAGTACCAAAGTAGAGTTTGATAGTGTGGTGATGATCCTCGACGATTCCTGAGCCTTTCGTAGCTTCGACGATCTATAAAACAAAGCAAACACACACAAAGTAAGCTTTCAAACGCTTAGTAAGCCATATAGAAATAAACTTAACATAAAATGCACATAATCACATTGATACAATGTCATTAATATTCCTCATTTGCAATTTCATATCATGTTCTTTGGCTCATTTGTTTAGCCATAGATTGCTAACATATCACATCTCAAAACATCAATTATCCTCATAGCATATTCAAAAATATATATCACATATTATCTCATCAAATTCATACACATTCATTTTGGTAAGTTCATATACACACTTACCTTTCATACACATACATAGTGTACCTTTCAAATGTACCTGACTCGTTTATACATTTTACGTATACTTTCATTTCTCATATTTGCCCGTTGAACCGTTCAGAATCAAATAAGAAACTCGGAATAATCAGAATGGTCGTACAATGCCAACATCCCAGACGTGGTCTTACATGTAACCAAATATTGATGCCACTATCCCAGACAGGGTCTTACACGAATCAATACGATGCCAATGTCCCAGACATGGTCTTACACGTAAATCTCAAATCGATACCAACACCCCAAACGTGGTCTTACACGATATCACATATTGGACACCTATGTCATGACATATGCAATTCTATCTACTCCTAGGTTCGTATGGGACTTTTTCAGATGTTAACACCATGCCGGTACTATCTCGGATATCATGTACTCATCATCTCATATACATTCATCATTATGAATTTTCATATAAACATACATATATCAATGTAAATACGTTTATTTGTATATAGTCTTACCTCGGATTCGGATAACGGAAATGAACTCGGCTACTCAATTACTTTCGATTTCCCACGATCTAAGTCTGTTTTCTTCAATTCTTGATCTATACATATTCAAATTTAACTCATTTATTCACTAATTCATTCAATTCAATCCACAAACACATATTTAGGGTAATTTACAATTTGGCCCTCATATTTTAACATTTTGACATTTTAGTCCTTATTTCACAAAATCAAAAAAATACACAAAATCTCAATACACCCATGCTTAGCCGAATTCTCTATAGGTCCCTAGCAACCCATATTTTTCATTTATTTCACAATTTAGTCTTTCAAAATATTATTTTCTCAATTTAGTCCAAATCACTCAAAATCACCAAAAACTCAAAGACAAATTATGTTAATCTAACACATATCTTTCATAATTCATCCACAAACATCACAAATCTTGTAAAATCATCAATGGCACATTTCAAAATCATCATCAATTCAAAAAAATTAAAGCATGGGTTTTGAAGAACACAAAGCAACGATTACAAAAACGTAGAAATTATCAAAAACAGATCAAAATCCATACCTTAATCAAACTCTTCAATGGCCGAACCCTAAGAAGCTTTATTTCTTTCTTTTTCTTTGATAATTCGGCAAGATGGATGATGATAATGGCTTATTTTTTTCATGCTTTTATTTTATTTAACATAATAATATACCTTTTACTTTATTACCCCTATTAATAAACATATAAAACATATGTACATAAGGCCATTAATGTCCACTAACCATGTTAATGGTTTAATTACAACATAAGGCCACCACATTTATAAAGACATAACACATTGGTGCTTTTAACATATGGCATGAAATTTTTGCATCTTTCACAATTAGATCTTTTTATCAAATTAAGCACCCAAACAGATAAATTAAATCACAGAAATTTCACACATACTTAATCATATAATGCAGACATAGAAAATAATATTAAAATATTTTTCTGACTCAGATTTGTAGTCTCGAGACCACTATTCTGACTAGGGTCTAAACCGGACTGTTACACATATGGCATTTTTCGTTGAACACACTATATCATCGAATTCACAACACAGACATAAAAGTGGTCGTCTTTAAATCACCAGTCGAATAGTTCTTTTTGACGTGACTTTAACCGTATAAAAGTACAAACTACCTCTTTACATTCTTGTATTAAGACACGTTCCAATTCGTTCAATAGCGCATCGCTGAAAATCATAAATTCCTTACTCAATTCAAACTGAACTCAGAACTAGAACTTTTGGTTAATAATACCTTCAATTGTTTTCAACTTTGCTAACATGCAACAGACCATTCAAAATTTCACAAATATGATAACTTTTCCAATCAGAACAACCTTAACTTGTAACAACATCATTCGGTTAGAATAATCCAATAGGCATATATATGTATTATGCTTTCTAGAATATAATTTTTTCATTCAGACTATCCGTCTTCATACTTGTGAATACACATAATTTATTCTCTTAGTTGAGGCATGCTTAAATATATTACTCAAATCATATCTCAACAAATCAGTTTACTCAAATAAAAACAACTGAGTTGATTTCAACTATCGAATAATAACATAACAATATACTCTTTTCTTTTTCCTGAGGATACAGCTCAAACACACAATCTTTCAAATTTCTTTTAGCATGCAAATCAAAGATCTTTTAAACCGTATTAGCTTGAGGACACAGATATCCTGACTGAACTCATTAACTTTAATCAAACTTACCAGAGGAAAGAAAACTACTATATAATTTAAGCTTGTGTTCTTACCATTTATACCCTTGCCGATATCAATTTTCTTCCACGAAAATTAGAGAAACCCTGATACCAGAATTGTCACATTCCTATTATCGAATCTAGAAATACAATCATACTAAACATAACCATCATAGACCAAAGAACATACTTTAAAGATGAGCCATGTCCAATAATTTACACAATAAGGGTGATAAGAAAACCCAATTACAATACCATACCGGAAGTCTGAGAACATAACTCATAAGAAAATAATACTGAAGATCTAGATAATTTCTTAGAGAAAACAAGAAGAAAAAAAATACTTACCAGCTCTGGAATTCCATCGTAACAGAGTTAATACACTTTCCAAATATTTATATACAAGACAGAATAACATCTAGTAGAAATATATGAATTGTCTCACATAAATTTTACCACCGACTTCATTCCAACATATTAGGATAGAACCCGAAGAGATGAGGCAATGCCAATCATAAATCAAATAGACCATCAATACTTTCATCTAACATTAAAGTTAGCTACAATTCTCACTCAATAAGAATTTCATCAGAAAATGGACATTCACATGAATCTCTGAGGATGAATGAATTTTTGCAGAATACTCAGAAGAGATCATTGTAATCTATTCAACCATAACTGTTACACACAGACATCTTTACAATTCAAACATCATTTCTCCGACTAATTTTGTTATCATAAACCCCATATTATTCCACTCACTAACGAAAATCAATTCGGAAGAACTTTCAGTAAACACATCTTTAGACTCCATAACTAATTGAGTCGATTAGCCGAGACTAACTTCTTCTTTAACCGTGACATTGCATAATCTGTATAATCTTTAAAACAATCTGATATTTCTTCTAAAACTGAGTTCATTTGTCACAATATACTCAACTCTGTTTGCATTACTAATTATTTTACCACTGAACTCTTTAGTTTCCCACTTATAAACTTATTCAACATGATTCTCATGAATTTTCGTCATACAGCAACACTGGTAAGCGGGTGAGATCGTAAAGCCTCTAACTTGACTCTCATAAATACAAACATATGTCTTAGCATTCATCATTAACATAATATCATCATAATCACATAATTCACTCCAAGCAAATTAATATACTTATTTATTTTACAAATGTTTTCTGTCGTTCACAATTTCAAAAAAGGAATTTACTTACTTGAGCTCAATATTAATATCTAATTAAATTCCAACATCTAACTTCAATTTCACTTACATTCACTTGTCAAATTAGATAACATCTTACAGGTTTGAGCACGTCGTTTACTCGATACCATAGTCCAACTATGGTCTTACACAAAATTTGCCATGGCCCTACCATGGTCTTACACTAAGTCTCATATCGATGCCATGTCCCAGACATGGTCTTACACAAAATCTCATATCGATGCCATGTCCTAAACATGGTCTTACACGTATCACAATGCCATAGCCCAGCTATGGTCTTATATGTCATTACGTTGTCATAGACCAGCTATGGTCTTACACGTACACACATGTACTGCCATGGTCCAACCATGGTCTTATCCGTCAATTCCTCATTCAATGATTATACTCATTTTCTGCGTTCTACTCAATTTGATCTTCCAATTCAATTTTCATACTATTATAATATTCATGGTTCAATAACAAAGACATAAAACAAAACATTATATTGTCTCTAATTTAACAATTAAACATAAGATTCAACCATATGAACATACTTATTACACTTATTCAAGCAAGTGTACATAAACACACATTCCGTCAATTTGTGTAAATGTACTTAGCATATTCACTTAATCAAATATGTTGGTGATACGATCCACCTTGGGGCTGAGTCGAGTCGTATGTAAGACGCCCAATCGTCTACGATGAGTAATTAAAAAATTATCGAAAAAGGAGAAAATTAGACTAAAGTTGTGGAAGCTTATCAAAAAGGGTTTAAAAATTGGTTAAGTGATGGAGATAGGTTCGGCTAGGAAGTAAACATGGAAGAAGGATATAATAGATGGAATCAGTTCAATAAAAATAATAAGGATATGTATTAAGATAATTTGGTGGAAATGGAGAAATGAACTTAAACTTAGAAACGATTCAACACTAAAAAGTGTCACCCCAGTTTCTATATCGTTAAGGTGGAAAGATGAAGATATGTTGAAGAACGCCACACCAAAAGGGGGTTTGGTGATAAGTTCAAACAAGTCGAAGACGCCACAAGCAAACTTGATAAGTCTAGCGAAACTTGTACGAAAAAGGAGAGGAGATAAACTCACTCAAGAACTCAATGTTCATAAAATTTGATTAAGGTTCAAAAGTCTAAAAATTCTCTTTTACAAACTAATAACAAGTATATATAGTGTTTACATGTGGTTAGCTGAAGAGTCAAAGGAATTCAGCTTTAATATGCATTTAAATGGCTAAAATAAAATCTAAAAGCTCTTGAATCCATCCAGCCAAATAACAGCAACTTCATGACTCCTAATGAGTTGATTAAATGAATTTGAATGCTTTAAAAATGTCCCTTGAGTTGTCCTTGGCTAGCCGAAAAGTCACCAGCAACTAATGGTGTTTTTAATGCATGTTATCATCTTTTAAATGAGCCAAAAAAACTGCTGGTAAGTGAAGAGGCTGCTGCCAAATTTATGAGGAGTTAAAATGCTCCTTAAAGCTCTTTAATTTGATGTATTAAGTATCCCTTGTAACAGCCACTTCTTTTGTAACCAAAATCAACTTAAAAGTCACTTCCATTAATGTTGTAATAGCCTTGTAAAGTAACGGTTGCCAGCTGAAAAGTTTCCTACATTCAAACACATTAAACAAACATATTAATCACATTTAAACACTTATTAAAACTAATTTAACCTAAACACATTAAACACTTGACTTAATAAATGAACTAAAAGCAAAGACATTAATTAATGCAGCAACTAGTTTAATTAAAGAAGCAAAATTAAATAAACTTAAACTCATGCTTCATTAAATTATCCTAGTAACTAGATTAATTAAATAAGCATCTTATTAAATGAAGTCCAATAAAACTCAAATAAATAAAATAAAATGAGTTGAATTAAAACCAGTAACTCATTTATTAAACTAAAATGCTTAAATGCATGCAAACTAAATAAACAGATGAAGTATTTAATGTAAGACTTAAACTAACATGGAAGTTTCATAATGCAAGTCATTATTTATGAAGCATACTAAACTAACATGGAAGTTACATAATGCATTACTTTATTAAATGCAGAACACACAAAGTGCAAGTTAAAATTAATATATGCAAACTTATTAATTTAAATAAAACTTTATTAAATTAGAAGTCCTTAAAAACATTGGCCCAACAATCAATCAGGCCTATGAGATGTTTCATCTTGCACTTGGGCCCCTCAAGTTTAGGCCACTCTCGATGGCGTCGAATGGAGTCGAACCATGATGCGACCAGGATCGCATCATACCCCCTCTTGAAAATGATTCATCCTTGAATTGAACCGTTGGTTCTTGAGGACATAGTTCCTTTCACCTTGCTTTCCTCGGTCGAACGGGGCGAATGGTAATCGTTTCACCTAAACAGGATTACCATAAGTTAGCAAAAAGCGATGCAAACAAAATTATAACCCTGGCATAACTGAAGCAAAACAATTATGACGCATGTGGATAGGCATAATCAAATGATCATACAAAAGAAATAATGCCTTTTCAAAGGTTCGATACAAATTCCAATGAATTTCAAAATAGGCATACAAATTAAATTGATTCCATATGTCATGATTGGCATGCAAGAAATGAATCAAATGGTAGACATAATCGTCATAAGCAAGTAATTGATAAGACTCACATGATTCAAAAAATCACACGATCATACCTTGCTTTGTACGATATTTGGACTCTCTCACACATGAATTATAAAAATTATCAAACACAAGAATCTTTTTATCAACCATTAAAACAGATAGATCATCAACAGGCAAAATGGAACATTTTAACATATCACGATCTAAATGTTTTAT
Source organism: Gossypium australe (assembly GCA_005393395.2). NCBI lineage: Eukaryota > Viridiplantae > Streptophyta > Magnoliopsida > Malvales > Malvaceae > Gossypium > Gossypium australe. The sequence continues at coordinate 82,214,190 of CM016625.1, read as the reverse complement.
GACAACCAATTCATCAATGCAAAGCTTATCACCATCCAAAGAGCACGAAAACATTTCAAAGTTTTCAAGCTTCGTACCTTTAGGAGCAGAAAGATAAAGGTTGATTTTACCTTGCTTCATTAAAACAAACCTTCTCTCCTTGGGATTGTAGTGTAGTCGAGGCTTCGCATTCGAATCCACCTTTTTCGAACGAAATGCGGACTTCATATACAACCACAGAAATTGTTTAAGGAACGAATTAAAATTGAAAGCAAAGTTATCAAATTCCGTTACCTTATTCATGAACCAAGGTTCAAGCAGATAGAGATTATTTGTACAAACTCGTTGAAACTTGATTTCCTCACAAATCAAACCAAAACAAATTCCCGGTTTAAAAACTTGATTTTGATTGTTTATGCTGAAATGTAGCCAAAGTTCCGTCAAATTAAACATGTCAATCCAAAAAGGTTTTTGCATACACAAACACATACAATCAAAACTCATTGCGGTCTTCGAAACTGAATTGCACAAACTCAAAGATTTTTCAAGGGTAGAATTTGAGACACGAAGTTATCACAGTCGAAAAGTTTAATCATTTTTCGTGAAAACTTGTTTTCTTGCAAAATCAAATGGGTTTGTCGATCAAAACAAAAGATATCAACCACATTCAAAGAACAAAAATTGATCGGAGGAGAATAAAGAAAGCTTTTAAAAACTAAGTTTCTGGAAATTTCATTGACGAATTTCAAATCAAATTGCCATGACTTGTTTAGAATTTCCTTACCTTGCTTAACTTTGGGCTCGTGAGGTTCATTTTCAACTTTACCTTTTTTGGTCAAACAAAAATGTCGCTCGTCGGGAAGGTATTGTAGTTGAAAATCATGTTTCAGTCTTTCGAAAATCTGAAGAGAAGAAATAGAACAAGAACAAAGTTCAAATGGGTTAATTGAATCAACACTCTCTTTTTCTTGCTCATCTTGTTCTTTTGTTTCTTTTTCAATTTTCTCTTTTTCATTTTCTTTTTCTCTCACTTCTCTTTTTCTTTTCTCGATTTCCTTTTCAACTTCTTTCTCTTTTTCTATTTCTTTTTCTCTTTTTATTTCTTTTTGTTTTTCAATTTTCTTTTCTTTTTCTCCTTTTTCTTTTCTTTCGTCTTCTTTTTCGATTTGATTACAATACGAAGATGATACAAAAGAATTGAAAAGATAAGTATTTGGCTCGAAGAAAGAAAGAGTATTCTCGTAGGCTTCTCGACCATTTCTTAGGGAACGATCCTTCGTGTGTGATATCTTTGAAGCATACGACGATTGACTTATATTTTCTCGTTCGTCGTTCAAAGAATCTCAAACTCAAAACTTTCTTCTCGTTGTTTTAGAGGCCTTGTTGAGTAGGACTCTCGATAATGATCTCTTCTTGAATAGTTATTGAAAATGGGTCTTCGAGATGGACGCGACTCCGGTTCTCGACGTGGTGTGTTTTGCTTCTGTCGAGCCTTTTCCTCCACTCAGTCCAAACACTTTTGTATTGAACTTAGCTTTCTTTAGAGCATTCAGTCCATTTTTTTCACCAAGTATTGGAAGTCATCGGCTGAGAATTCATCTTGAAACATGTTTATTTACTAAAAAGAAAAGAAATGTTAAGAGAACAAAATAGAAGATGAAATATCTCACTACAAAATTCTCACAAGTCACTCATAAAGAAAAATCACTCGCACTCGTGTTTCACTCGAACATGGCTTTTTTCTAATGTAAGCACTCGTGCCTTTTACCGCTCATCTCTCCCTTACAAATTTCTATTTCGTTTCGAATAGACTTAACGCGGCTTGAGGGTCGGCTACAAATTTGGGTAACAAGGGATAATGTTTGGGTATCGGGTAGGTTGAAAACAAAGAAAATAAAAATCGGTTTAAGTGTGGCGTTTGGGGTAGGCGAGAAATGATGGTAGAATGATTTTGATAATTGGAAAATAGAATAGAAGGGATGAGAACAATAACTTGCAAAACTTCACACTTCTTTTGTTTTAACTTTAATTTTTTTCCTTTTTTTTTGAATTTTCATATTTTTCTTTTTTCTTTTTTTTTCTTTTTCACTTCAAATGCACGAAAATAATACAAAAAGAACTTGAGATTACAACTGGAATATTTTTTTTGAATTTTTTTAATTTTTTTCGATTTTTTCAATACGAACCTACTTCCGGGATTGAATACGAATCTCGGTGCTCCTCGTTTTCTAGTTCTGATACCAAATGATACGATCCACCTCGGGGCTGAGTCGAGTCGTATGTAAGATGCCCGATCGTCTACGAGGAGTAATTGAAAAATTATCGAAAAAGGGGGAAATTAGGCTAAATTTGCGGAAGCTTATCAAAAAGGGTTTAAAAATTGGTTAAGTGATGGAGATAGGTTCGGCTAGGAAGTAAACATGGAAGAAGGATATAATAGATGGAATCAGTTTAATAAAAATAATAAGGATATGTATTAAGATAATTTAGTGGAAATGGAGAAATGAACATAAACTTAGAAACGATTCAACACTAAAAAGTGTCACCCTGATTTCTATATCGTTAAGGTGGAAAGATGAAGATATGTTGAAGAACGCCACACCAAAAGGGGGTTTGGTGATAAGTTCAAACAAGTCGAAGACGCCACAAGCAAACTTGATAAGTCTAACGAAACTTGTACGAAAAAAGGAGAGGAGATAAACTCACTCAAGAACTCAATGTTCATAAAATTTGATTAAGGTTCAAAAGTCTAAAAATTCTCTTTTACAAACTAATAACAAGTATATATAGTGTTTACATGTGGTTAGCTGAAGAGTCAAAGGAATTCAGCTTTAATATGCATTTAAATGGCTAAAATAAAATCTAAAAACTCTTGAATCCATCCAGCCAAATAACAGCAACTTTATGACCCCTAATGAGTTGATTAAATGAATTTGAATGCTTTAAAAATGTCCCTTGACTTGTCCTTGGCTAGCTGAAAAGTCACCAGCAACTAATGGTGTTTTGAATGCATGTTATCATCTTTTAAATGAGCCAAAAAAACTGCTGGTAAGTGAAGAGGCTGTTGCCAAATTTATGAGGAGTTAAAATGCTCCTTAAAGCTCTTTAATTTGATGTATTAAGTATCCCTTGTAACAGCCACTTCTTTTGTAACCAAAATCAACTTAAAAGTCACTTCCATTAATGTTGTAACAGCCTTGTAAAGTAACGTTTGCCAGCTAAAAAGTTTCCTACATTCAAACACATTAAACAAACATATTAATCACATTTAAGCACTTATTGAACACTAATTTAACCTAAACACATTAAACACTTGACTTAATAAATGAACTAAAAGCAAAGACATTAATTAATGCAGCAACTAGTTTAATTAAAGAAGCAAAATTAAATAAACTTAAACTCATGCTTCATTAAATTATCCTAGTAACTAGATTAATTAAATAAGCATCTTATTAAATGAAGTCCAATAAAACTCAAATAAATAAACTAAAATGAGTTGAATTAAAACCAGTAACTCATTTATTAAACTAAAATGCTTAAATGCATGCAAACTAAATAAACAGATGAATTATTTAATGCAAGACTTAAACTAACATGGAAGTTTCATAATGCAAGTCATTATTTATTAAGCATACTAAACTAACATGGAAGTTACATAATACATTACTTTATTAAATGCAGAACACACAAAGTGCAAGTTAAAATTAATATATGCAAACTTATTATGTAACACCCCAAACCCGGCCCATACGCCACGGCCGAATTTAGAATGCCACTACGGAAAACGTTTGAAAAATATTTTGACTTAAAGTAAAAACATAAAAATTTGTGGTTGTTTGTAAAATCTTTTGTATTTTAGAGTTCCAAATAAAACTAAGTTATTACAATTTCTCCGATTAAAAACTTTAACATATATCTTTAAGATATGAGTTGCTAAAAATAAAACAACACTCCTATGCTACCCACAAGACTCGAACCTCCTCCCTTCTCCCTTGCATGAGGCGTCATTCACCAAGGCCCTAAGTGGCGCCTTGCAGCCACTTTACCAAGCCAAATCTTATGTCCAGATTCCCTCATAAATTCCCTTAAGGCCTCCTTAGCCAAGCTTGTAACACCCCAAACCCGGTCAATACACCACGACCGAATCTAGTATGTCACAGAGGAAAACGTTTTGAAGAAAAACGAGTTCACGATTAAATTTTGTGAAAAACCCTTTGAAATTCTATATTTGTAGAAATCAGATGTATAATAAGTTAAAACTAATAATTTACTTTGAAATTACGTAAAACTTTAAAATAATTGAATAAGTCATAGGTTAGAAAATATTTATATCATTTTAAAGAAAACTCAAATTATTACCTTGAAAACCATTTACATTTGGTAGTAGTAACTAAATATTTGTAAATCATTTAAATTATCGAAAACACTTAAGTTGTTGAAATTGTCAATTAATTTATGTTACCCGATGGTAACGTTTTAAAAACCATCGCGTTATGTAGTTTAGAAAACTTTGGGCTCAATTATTACATTAATCAAATAATTTATAAGCCATATTTTAAAACAAATCCAAAGCATAAATATAATCCAAAACGTAATTAAACAGGCCTTATTACAAATCCATAAAATATGAAAACCAAATTAAAATAAAATACCCAAATGGAAGTTCATATAAAACCAACTTTTATTGCATGGCCTCCTCGAGTTCATCCGGCTCCACATCCGCGATCTCACGAATCACCTGAAATGATAAGGGAGAAGGTGAGTCACCAAGACTCAGTGCATAATCCCTCTCCCGGGTAAATGCCACATTCTTACACAAATTATAACAAGCAACATATATGTATTATGCACCCAACCTAGCCATCCATAACTCCTTTTCTACCCCGTGTGGTACCAAACCACTGGTGGTGCCAAACCACTGGTGTCCAAAGACACAATTGTGTTACCAAAACACTGGTGACCGAAGTCACAAATCAAGTGATGGGGCCAACCCATCGTGTGATACCAAATCACTGGCAGACGATCCCATATCTCAAAGTGGGGCCAACCCACGGTGGAATTAACCACAGGGACAAGTCGATATGAGGTGCCAAACCTTTGGTGTCCGAAGACACGAATGTGATACCAAATCACTGGTGGTTCCAAACCACTGGTGCCCGAAGACACAAATCGAATGATGGGGCCAACCCATCGTGTGATACCAAATCACTGGCGTTGATCCCATATCTCAAAAGTGGGGCCAACCCACGGTGGTGTTAACCACAGGGACGAGACGCTATGAGGTGCCAAACCTCTGGAGGTACCAAACCTCTGGTGACCGTAGTCACAATGTGTTACCAAAACACTGGTGTCCATTGACACGAATATCAATCTTCCCCCTCCTCTCATATTGCCCATACCAATGCAATAGATAACCAAATCATGATAATACACTTTAATATGAATCATATAAACATGTAATAACAACATATCGAAATAGACTTACCCGAATCCTCATTCATACCATCATGGTATCATATCCAAATCTCATCGTTTTTCCCACTTTCATAATATGATTAGTAATAACACACATATACATACATATATAAACCAAGTTATAAAGTGTGTAAGATACACACCTGATAATAGTGATAACTAAACTTTCTCGCTCATCGATACTCTCAGCATCTCGAACAACATCTATACGTGCTCTCTCTTCGATTGGTGGTTCATAACCCGATGAAGAACCACGAACGAACAATGGCTCGGGGGTACGAACGACTTCAAATAAACGATTATCGCCGGCAGAGGGTCCACATCCCGGTGGAAAGTCTCGAACTCCCGACACAGCCCTTCGCTTGAAATTTGAGGGTATAGCAGAACCACCCCTCTTCCAAACACTATGAACTGCTCTCTTCGAACACATTCTTGAATGCTCCAAAATCTAACGTTTACGGAAAGAAGATAATAAACGGACGATAGAGTCCCCAAAAACTTAATCGATTAGAAGACCATCTAAAACGATATAAGCATAAAGATCCTTACCCTTTTGACTTACCAACCTTAGATTGCTAGAGAGAGATAAGGCTTAAATCAATCGCTTCCGAAGTCCCAAAGAGCCTATCTTCAAAACCGATGGATGAAAACCAAGGAAGGTCTACCCTAGCACAATCGGCCTCGGTGTGGAAGGTATCATGTCGGCGAGTGCTGGAATCGGGACCGAGAATGTTTTAGGTGTAAGTCCAAGACTCATTTGATTAAGGATTGTCCTCAGGATCCGAATAGGGCTCAGATAGAAGGCCAAGGTTATGTGCAACCGGGCAGAGGTGGTCAGCAGGCGACAAGGGGTCGTGGTTCGAACCATGGAGGAAATGGTTCAGGTCGAGGTCGTGGAGCACCAGGCCAAGGTAATGGTAACACTGAGGCAAGACAGCCAGGTCTGGTGTATGCAGTTCGTCGAAGGGAGGATAGTGATGTGCCAGATGTGACAACGGGTAAGTTTCTTATGTTTGGAATACCCTTTATTGTCTTGTTTGTTATAGAGCTAGTTCGTATTTGTGTCGCTAGTGAAGTATCTAGAACCTTGAGTGTGAACTTTGGGACTGTTCTTAGAAAGTATGTTAGTTTTATCAAGATCAGAGTGCGTAGCAAGAGCGTAGTGTGGTGAGTTAGACTATATGATTGATCGTTAGTAAGTAATTTCGAGGACGAAATTATTTTTAAGGAGGGTAGATCTGTAACATCCCAAAATTGGGCCTAGTAGGATTGGGCCTTGAGCTTTAGGAAAATTAGAATATTATTTTATTATTGTGTTGGCTTGGGTATGAATTTGGTGTGTTAGTATAGTCTTGTGAAGGCTTGATTTTAATTAGGAAGCTAGAATAATTTTTAGTATGGTTTATTTAATGAAGTGGATTTAGTGAGCTTAGCACTTAAGTTAATTTAAGTGTTCATTTATAGCATAAGAGGAGTAAGTGGCAAGGTGGTTAAGGAGTCTGAAAGGTGGCTTGAGGTTAGAGGTTCGAGTAGCATGTTTAACATTCTGAAAACTTTATTTTTTTGTGTTCTAGCATTAATGGACGGTCAAACTTATTTATGATAGTTGGACTCATAACTTTTGGTAAGTTGAATTTTTGTTTAAGGAAAGCTTAATTTAAGGGATAAGATTCTTAAGGTTATGGAAGGATATCTTAAAGTTATGGTATATTGAGGCGACAAAAGGCTTGGCTTGTGGAAAATGTTTTGGAAAGTTTTCCTAGGCTTTAGTGCATGTATGTGGACGGTATGGGTGTCTAGGTGGGTGGCCGAATTTTGTTAGGTGGTTTAAGGGGGGAATATTTGGCCAATTCCTCTTTTGTGCATCTTTTGCATTTTTGTTTTCCCTCTCCAAAAATCCTTTGTTTGGCCGAATGAGTATTGTACATTTTGTGCAAGTTTTGCTTTTGGTTAGCCTTCATTTTGTTTGAACCAAAATTTATATTTTCTTTCTCTCATCTTTTCCTTTGAAACCGAAAACATCTTTTGCACTTTTGTGCACTCTTTCTCCCATCTCTCTTCCTCTTTTCTTACTTTTGGTATTTGCTCAACATCACTTTTTCCTTTTTATTTTCTTCTTGACCGAACCTCTTTCTTCCCCAAATCCTCTTTTCTTTTCTTTTCTTCCATTATTTCTAAAATCGAACCCTCTCCCTCTCATTCTCATTTTCTTTGCTACTCACATACTCTAATTCTTTTTCTCCATAATATCTTTTGTTATCTTCATTCAAAACCATAGCCGAATCTTCTACTTCCTTGTTAGTATTATTTTTGTTGGCCGAATATTCAAAGGGTAGGCATTCATTTTTGGGTTTTCTTCAATCGGTTTTGGAAGATAGGTAAGTGTTTATGGCCGTTTTTCCTTTCTTTTTTTTATGTCGTTTTCTTGAGGGCGTAGGCCACTTTCTAATGTTTTTGGTATAGAGGCCGAAACTAATATGATTCCATTTAGGGATTTCGGCAAAGTTCTTAATCAAGTGACGTTTTCGGGATTTGATCGTTTGTGCCTTAGCAGGTGCGTAGTTATCGCACTATTTCTCCTGTTTTGTGTATTGATATATATATATATATTCTTGTATGATGTGTGATAGCCGACAACAAAGGCTAAAGTGGTGAAAACCCATGATTGGGGTAATCGGGTAACAGGTCAGTAATATGTGATATTAAATTATTTATGGTGACTGTGTAATATGATAATGAGCATGTGATGTATGTTCATTCTATATGTTGATTTGGCATGATACATTAACATATATGCATGGGGATTGGATTTGATCAAGGAAGGACGGGTGTACATATTTATGTACGTGGTCTAATGTTAGCCTCGTGCTACATTAGCGCTTGATGATCAGCTGTGTGCTACATCAAGGGAGGTGTTGGCTAGGTGCCCATCTCGGCGGTTGATGGCTGTGTGCATCACCGTAGACGAATTAATGTTGGGATCACTTATGTGATCGGTGGCTTAGCCACGGCCTTGAGCAGCAAGTCTGCCAAGGTAAGATATAAGGATCACTATTTGATCGGTGGATTAGCCACGGCCTTGGACGGCAGGTGTGCCGGGGTTGGTGTAATGGATGGAATTAGGTTGGGTTGGGCGTCATTTTGCATATTTATGTATGTGAACTATGTGGATTTGGGCCAAGCCCATATGTGGAGGCATGTGTGATGATTATGCACTGAGTCTGTGGACTCACCCAATTTTTCTCAACCATTTCAGGTGATGCGTAAGCGTTGGACCGGGTTTGGAGTGGATACAAGGTGGCCCATGCAGAAGAAGATATTTTAATTATTTTAAGCATTTTAATATTGAGTATTTTGTTTTAAGTATTGGTTGTAATAAGGGCCATTTAACCAATTTTTGATTATTATTATGTTTTAAGTTGGTTTGTTGAATATATTATTATTTGAAAATGTTTAAATTTGTAACAACCTAATTTTATTTGGAATTTTAATTACACAATGTTTTAGTAAAGATAACAAAATTTTATGTTTTTTTTAAATCGGCTTAAAAGGGATTTTTAAAAAGTTTTCCTCCGTAGCATACCAAATTCGGTCGTGATGTTTGGGCCAGGTTTGGGGTGTTACAAAGCTCCCCTTTTTAACCCTTAAAATTTAATAATTTCTTTAAGCCTTCTCCTACATTCCAGGGTTCTCCAAACCCCTCAAACTCATCCAAACACACACTAAGCCTACTAACACTTGAATTATGCACTAAATGCATAACCCCTAAAACCCGGATGTTACAGTTCTACCCTCCTTAAAAATAATTTCGTCCTCGAAATTACTTACTATCGAACAATCGTACATCCTAACTCACCACATTACGCTACTGCTGCGCACTCTGATCTTAATAAAACTAACATATTTCTATGCACGGTCTCAAAGTTCACACTCAAGGTTCCATCCACTTCACTAGCAACACAAGTACGAACTAGCTCTATAACAAACAAGGCAGTAAAGGATATTCCAGAAATAAGGGACATACCCGTTGCCACATCTGGCGCATCTTCCTCCTCGCGACGCCTGGCTGTGTAAACCAACCTTGGTTGCCTCGCATCTGCACCTTCAGCATCTCTGTTTGGTGTTCCACGACCTCTGCCGGAACCATTCCCTCCATGATTCGGACCACGACCCCTTGTCGCCTGCTGACCACCTCTGCCCGGCTGCACATAACCTTGGCCTGCTGTCCAAGCCCTATTCGGATCCTGACAGTCTTTAATCAAATGAGACTTAGACTTACATCTAAAACACTCCCGGACCCGATTCCAGCACTCGCCAACATGATACCTTCCACACTGAGCACACGGACGGTCCGAATTTCCAGCAACTGGCATAGAAACACGAGCAGAATTCTCAACCCTCGGTCTTTTCTGAAGACTCCCAGATGATTCTGACGGTTCATAGTTCCTCTTATCCCGATTCCTATCCTTATCTCTGTTCTGTCTCACAGAGTCCTTAATCCCCTCAGCTACCTTAGCCTTTTCTACTAATACGGTGAACTCTCGCTCTTGCTGTGGAGCTATTAATAACCTCAGGTCATCCCTTAGTCCGTCCTCAAACCGGACACATCACTCATGCTCCGTAGCCACTATTCCTCGAGCATATCGGCTTAACCTTAGGAACTCAGCCTCATACTCTGCTACGGACTTGTTCCCTTGAACCAGCCCCAGAAATGCCTTCCTCTGCGCATCAGTGTAACGCGTGCCGACATACTTTTTCTGATACGCCACCTTAACATATTCCCAAGTAAGATCCTCAGCTGTGGCACCATCCCGAACTGTTAACCACCATTGATATGCTTCATCACGTAGCAGCGCCACTATTCCTTTCAGTTTCTCCTCAGGGGTCAGATCCAACTCATCCATAATTTGTTCCGTCGCCTCCAACCAATACTCATCTGTACTGGGTGCCACGCCGGATACACCACGGAATACCTCGGCTCCGTTGGCTCAGAGTCACTCGGGTACCGATTTCTGAGCTCCCATATTTCCTCCTGCTCCAGCCACCATTTCAAGAACTCGCAGCACCGCCTACGATACTGCATCATCCCCCGTCTGATCTTGCTCTCAACACCAACAGCTGGTGGTGGGGGTGGTACCTCATTTTCAGACCCTTGACCCGATCTAACGGGTTCCGATACGGTCATTCTGCCTCTACCGCGTCCACGACGACCACGTCCCTTAGAACTCATTTCTAACGTCGCGATTTAATCTGATTAAGCAGTTTTATGCATTAGTACTTTTGTTCCACTGATTATCCCGCGAATAGTTTTATGAAACGAAGTTTAATAGCAGTTCTTTCGATCAATCAAAGTTTCCGTTCCAGTGTTCTATCCTTATTCAGAGAAGCACATTCATTCTAGCATTCATTCAGTAATATCTACCACACACATTCGTCATTCATACATTTTTGTCTGTTCCTAACCCAGGGGTATTTTCGCCATTTGACTATAGAGGTATTTTGGTAATAAATCGGAGTCAATTTGAAAATCTTAACAAATCAAGACATTTTGAAATTTCCAAACTCGAGGGTATTTTCGAAAATTTTCCCAAATCAGAGGTATGGCAGAAATTTTGGAAATCAGGGTTATCTTGGTAATTTTGTCAATCAGGGGTAATTTCGTAAATTTTTCAAATCAGGGTATCTTGAATTTTCACAAGTTAGGGTTTCATGGATACTTTTTCAAAGTAAGAAAATTTTATTGAAATCGAGGGTAATATGGTAATTTTAGAAACCAAGGGCATTTTAGTAATTTTACCACTAGGGGTATTTTAGTAATTTTATAAATCGGAAATATCTTGGAAAAATTTTCAGAATAATAATTTTTTTCCTACAAACCAAAAAGGTAATTTGGTGATTTTTAAAACTGAAGTTTTTATAAAAAAATCGGCTCATCCCTTTTGGGTTTTAGTTATGGAGTTTAGCCCGTGAATAAGTTCTCTTGGTTAGGGTGAACCGTCACTACGCACCAGGTAGGATTCGAGTAAAGAGGAGGTGAGTCGCTAGGACTGCTTAAATACCAAGCTCTTACCGAATCCACTCCTAGACATGCGCACAATGGTTGCCACACCTTAACTCGGCGACTTACTTCACAGGTTTGTTCGGTTGTTCTTAAGTCTTATGCATTCTGTGTTGGAGTAGACTAGTCCTAGGGTTCAATAGTTCCTAGTTCACTAATCTACGTTCCCATATTGCCCATCAAGTTCACAGTTACAAATCACTTCAGAAGTCAGGGTACTTACCTGGTGGACTTCGGGTCGGAGATACAGGTGCCATGCCAGAATAACCTGAAAAATTTCATGAAAATCCATATTTTGAAAAGCCCAATTTTGAAAATGTTTTTGGGCCCAAAACCCTCAAAGCCGAGTTTTGAACCTGGCTCTGATACCAAACTGTAACACCCCAAAGAGAAAGGTTTCGGCACTTTAATGAAGAAAAGGAAAACGTGAAAGTAGAGAGGGTTTACTGATTAGAGGATTCAGCCATGACTAGAAATAGATTCAAGGTTTCGGCTATGGTAAAAAAATAAAGAGAAAGATCCAGCTCAAAAAGAACTAAAGGGAGAAAAGAATGGAAGAGGCTTAGGAGAATTCAGCAATGGTGAGTTGAGAGAAAGAGTTTCGACTATCTCAAGAGGGACCAAAGAAAAGCTTAAGGAGAACTCCAATTTTCGGCAACAAGAAAATAAATGGAGAAAATAATTGCCAAAAGATGAGCACCCCTCTATATGCTACACAAATTCGGCACACACCTACCCCACTTCAACCCAAGCCGAAAATAGTCCCCAAGAAAGTCCCTTAGCCGGCCACTACATCCTCTCTTATCATATCCCACATTTTTCTCCTTATCACCTTAATTAATAAAATAAACATCACTTATCCCTTATCTTATAGCCGAATTTTAAAAAGAATAAAACCCAAGCCTTATCCTCATCTCTTCAAAGCCCTCTAGCCGTCCAACACCTCTCCCTTGTCTTGACGCCAAAATCAAAAAAATAAAACAACACTCCTATGCTGCCCACAAGACTCGAACCTCCTCCCTTCTCCCTTGCTTGAGGCGTCATTCACCAAGGCCCTAAGTGGCGTCTTGTAGCCACTTTACCAAGCCAAATCTTATGTCCAGATTCCCTCATAAATTCCCTTAAGGCCTCCTTAGCTAAGCTCCCCTTTTTAACCCTTAAAATTTAATAATTTCTTTAAGCCTTCTCCTACATTCCAGGGTTCTCCAAACCCCTCAAACTCATCCAAACACACACTAAGCCTACTAACACTTGAATTATGCACTAAATGCATAACCCCTAAAACCCGGATGTTACATATTAATTTAAATAAAACTTAATTAAATTAAAAGTCCTTAAAAACATTGGCCCAATAATCAATCAGGCCTATGAGATGTTTCATCTTGCACTTGGGCCCCTCAATTTTAGGCCACTCTCGATGGCGTCGGATGGAGTCTAACCATGATGTGACCAGGATGCATCAGTTGGGCACATAACATCATATGCATGCTAAGCTAACATGGATGCGCTTATCACCATATAACTTTCATTTCGTTCCATGTTTTCACATTTCTCAACTTATGATTATCTAATTTCGTACCTTATCACATACATATCATGAACTTCTATTCATACCTTTCTGAATTTTGACACATCATAAGCACATTTCAATCATCTCAATATCATTATCAGTATTATCAAAAAATAGCTCAATTGGAAGTAATATCTGTCTTAACAAAATAATTTTTTGTTAGAGTCGGGGGATATCACACTATCACGAGTAGTAATATATCATGTATAGCTAGACTCACATACGCTAGGTTAGTCTAAAAATCGACTAAACCATAGCTCTGATACCACTAAAAGTAACACCCCTTACTCGTATTCGATGTCGGAATAGGGTACGAGGCATTACCGAACATAAACTCAAGCAATTATACAAAATCGAGACTTAAATTTCCTTCCAAATTAAAACCTTTCACACACATTCATAACATCCCTTATATGAGCCTACGACGCCCAGAACATGCTTCGGGAGTGGGTCGAGACTAAACCGAGATCTTAGGAAGATTTTGTGAAACTTAGAAAAATTTTGAGATTTTAGGGGCACATGCCCGTGTGGGTCAATGGACATGCCCGTGTGCTCAGGCCGTGTCGATTTTAGGGTGCATTCTATTTATGACGCCAGCAACAAATGGTAGTCACACGGCCAAGTCACATGCTCGTGTGCTAGGTCGTGTGGTCGATTTTATTTTCATGATTTTTCATAAATCAGGTGCATACTTCACACGGCTAGGGCACACGCCCATGCCCTAAGGCCGTGTCCTTCACACGGCCGAGACACACGGCTGTGTCTCAGCCCGTGTGGCCAAAATTTTGAGATTTTAGGGGAACACACCCGTGTGGGTCAATGGACACGCTCGTGTGGCATGTCACACGCCCGTGTGCTTAGGCCGTGTCGATTTTAAGGTGCATTTTGTTTATGACATCAGCAAAAAATGGTAGCCACACGGCCAAGTCACCGCCCGTGTGCTAGGTCATGTGGTCGATTTTATTTTCATGATTTGTCATAAATCAGGTGTAGACTTCACACGACCGTGTCCCAGCCCGTGTGGTAGGGCGTGTGATCCGGTCATGCGTCCCTTGCACCTTAATATAGCAAAACAGAATGTCCAGAATTGGCCACATGGGCTGAGACAAGGCCGTTTGTCTCAGCTGTGTGAGTGGCACGGCCTTGGGACATGGGCGTATGCCCTGGCCGTGTGAAGCCTGCACCTGATTTATGAAAAATCATGAAAAAAAAATTGACCACACGGCCTAACACATGGGCGTGTGACTTGGCCGTGTGGGTACCATTTGTTGCTGACGTCATAAACAGAATGCAACCTAAAATCGACATGGCTTAAGCCTACGAGCATGTGACATGCCACACGGGCGTGTCTATTGACCCACACGGGCGTGTGCCCCTAAAGCCTCAAAATTTTTCTGAGTTAAATTAACCTATACATGCTGTCACTTTGGGTATAAGTATTCAAGAATTTTTGAGATGTGGCATGTATAGGGACTTTGTCTTTTAATTAATTATGTCATTATTAATGTGGCCAAATGTGCTGGCCTAGAATGGTTTTTAGTCCAATTTGTATATAGCCATGAATGATCGCTTATGTTGATTATATGAATTTCCAAGTGCATATGCCAATGTCTTGAAAAGTGATGGGTATGGTTAATAGCCTTGCAGTTGACTAGTTAAGTTGGCTAAGGACGTTTATAGGTTCAAGGTATGGGTTAATGTTTTTATAAATATGAAATTGACATGAATAGCATTAGTAAAGCATAGTGCTATTAGAAAGATGGATGTGAGTATGTAAATGACGTGTTATTGCATGATTATGGCTGGCTTGATTGCATTTATATGCTTAATAATATGCCATGTGATGTTGTGTGAATGTTTGCAAGTAAGGGTGACAAATTGGCTTGGAAAATAACCTTGTATTTGTCCACACGGGTAGACACACAAGCGTGTGTCTAGGCCAGGTGTGACACACGGTCTGCCCCCATGGGCGTGTGATCCGGTCGTGCGTCCCTTGCACCTTAATATAGCAAAATAAAATGTTTAGAATTGGTCACACGGGCTGTGACACGACCGTGTGTCTCGGCCGTGTGAGTGGCACGGCCTTGGGACATGGGCGTGTGCCTTGGTCTTGTGAAGTCTGCACCTGATTTATGAAAAATCAAGAAAAAAAATTGACCACATGGCCTAGCACACGGGCGTGTGACTTGGCCGTGTAGCTACCATTTGTTGCTGACATCAAAAACAGAATGCAACCTAAAATCGACATGGCTTAAGCCCACGAGCGTGTGACATGCCACATGGGGGTGTCTATTGACCCATATGGGCGTGTGCCCCTAAAGCTTCAAAATTTTTCTGAGTTCCGTAAAATCTTCCTAAGGTCTCAGTTTAGTCCTGGACTGCCCTCAATGTATGCTTTGGACCTCGTGGGCCCATGTAAGGGACGATGTGCACGTGAATAAAAAGTTTTAATTTGGATGGAAATTTAAGTCTCAATTTTGTATGATTGCTTGAGTTTATGTCCGGTAACGTCTCATACCCTATTTCGGCGTCGAATACGGGTAAAGGGTGTTACATGTACCATCTCGTAACATAACCACTTGCTTTCTCATCTTTGGCATACCTATTGAACACTTGGAATACTAATGGGATACACGAAAAACCTTTGCACATAAGTAGCTAAAGCTACCTCATATCTCATATCACATAAATGCCCACTCTCGACCTAATCACGGGCCAACTCACACAAGCTGTCAGTCAAGACGTCACTACGCAGTGCTGCTCACACAAGCTGTCAAGTATCCATAACACATGTCTGACTACCCAGCCACTGGTAGACGTACGAGACCAGCATCCGGATCACATAAGCACAAATATATCACATGGGTCCCTAGTGACATGTCACTTGTATCCTATTCTATTCCTAAGGTTCAAACGGGATTTTTCATACTTATCGGAATTTTTGGATTGTGTCCATAGAATTAGCCATTCATTCCACACATTAACGAAGCATTTAAAATATTTAAAATATAATGCATTATTCACATACGAGCTTACCTCGATACCAAAAAGGTAACAAGGACTTAATCGTTAATTTCTCTCTCTTTCCACTGTTCTAGGTCCGAACCTCATTTTCTTTGATCTATAACATCACATTAGTCTATTTATTAGTAACATTATTCAATGTGATCCAAAAATCACATTATGGAAAAATTACATTTTTGCCCCTAAAGTTTCACATATTTACACTTTTACCCCTAAGCTCGTAAAATGAAATGTGTTCAATTTCTTTGTAACCCAAGCCTAGCCAAATCATTTTCATGCTTATAGCAGCCCATATTTTCCACTAAAACACACTTTTATGACATATTTTATAACTTTTACAAATTAGTCCTTTTAGGCATTTTTACCAAAAATCACTTCGTAAAAGTTGTTTCTCTAACCATAAACATGTATAATCTAACATTAAACATCAAAATACAAAAAATTCTAACATGGTTCAAACCCTAGACCTTCCTCATATCTCAAATAAATGATAGAAATAGATAGATCACGTTACAAGGATTTCAAAAACGTGAAAATCATTAAAAACGGGGCAAAAACAGACTTACTACGGAGCTTGGAAAGATTGAACAAAACCCCCACCATGGCTTCCATGGTATATTTGGCCAAGATATGAAGAAGATGAACAAATTTTGGCTATTTTGTCTTTTTAATTCTTTTAATTACTAAATGACCAAAATGCCTCGAATTTAAAAATATTCCATTTCACCTATTTCATGCCCATTTTTTCCAATAAATTATACAATGGTCTAATTACCATTTAAGGACCTTCAATTTAAAATTTCATAACAATTGGACACCTCTAACATGTAGAACTTAACTTTTGTACTTTTTTACAATTTAGTCCTTTTAACTAAATTGAGTGCCCAAACGTTGAAATTTTCAAATGAAATTTTCCAAAAAATCATTCCGTGAAACTATAGACCATAAAAATATAATAAAAATGAACTTTACTACGTCGAATTTGTGGCCCGAAACCACTGTTCCGACTAGACCCAAAATCGGGCTGTTACAAATGGTGGGAAATCATGATCAATGTTACCCTTGAGCATCAAATCAATTGGGAATTATTTTTAGAAAGGTTCCGTTAGAAGTACATTAATCCAATGTTTGTTGAACAAATGAATGACTTCATGTATCTAAAACAAGGTAGAATGTCTATCTTGGAATATGAGCGTGAATTCATGCAACTGAATAGGTACGCCAAAAGCATGTTTCCGACAGAAAAAGACATGTGTGATAAATTCGAATGGGGACTTAGAGATGAACTTCGCACCTTAGTGGCAGCTTCTAAGTGTAAGACCCTGTTTGAAATGACGACTATAGCTCAAAAGATGGATTCGATCCTTAAGGGCAAGAGCAAGAATTATGAGAAGGAAAGAATGAAAAGAGGAAGATCAAGTCCTGCAACTTCCTCGAATTTTAAGAAGCTAAAGGATCACCCTTTTCCAAATTTAAGGAATGAATCATAGACCTTTAGTTTCAAGCATGAGGGATCCTTTAGGCTAGCTGTATCCATGGCTAGTTCTGGCAGTTCCCAAATGGTGAAAAGGGACTGTAACTTCTATGGCAAGAACCATGTAGGTGAGTACAAGAAGAAGTTAGGGGCTTGCTTCAGTTGTGGGTCTAAATACCACATGACTAAATCTTGTCCGACCAAGTCTAAGTACACTACAAAATAATCAATAAGAAGCCCACAGAAATACCAACAAGAAATTAGATCAGAAATGGCGACTAAGTCTAGCTCGATCCAAAGGTTACGAAAGAAAGGTTTTGGTAGAACGAGTTTTGACGCATCAGCATGGGCCTACATGATGAAAGCCAAGGAAGATGCGGACCTACCTGAAGTCATCACAGATAATTTTTCTTTCCATGGTAATGAAATTTATACATTGGTTGACCCTAGGTCTACTCATTCTTACATTTGTATTAAAGTCATAAATGGTCTAAGTCTTGAGGTAAAATGTTCTGAGGCCAATATATTGGTAATGAATCCTTTGGGGCAAAGCCCTATAATGAACAAGTTAATAATGAATTGTCCTTTAGTTATGGGCAAGTACGTGTTTTAACAAATTTGTTTTTGTTGAGCTTTCATGAGTTCGATGCTATATTGGGATTAGACTGGCTGACTAGGCATAATGCTATGGTTGACTGTCAGTCTAGAAGCATGCGTCTAGTAAGTTTGAAAGGAAAAGAAATATTATTATCTCTGAAAAAGTTAGAAGTGGTGGATAGGATTATTTCCACAGTGACCGCCAGAAAATTGATTGCTCAAGGCACAGATGCCTACTTGGCGTATATTATAGACAAGCCCAAGTCCAGGAGCGAAGTCAGCCAAGTGTCAGTAGTAAAGGAATTTACAGATGTGTTCTCTAAAGAACTCCCCGGTATGCCTAAGAACAGAGAAATAGAATTTTCAATAGAATTGGTACTTGGAAGAACTCATATATCATGCTCGCCTTATAGGATGACACTGGTAGAACTTAAGGAGTTAAAAGAATAGTTATAAGATATGTTAAGTAAATGATTCATCAGGCCTAGTGTATCTCCTTAAGGTGCGCCAACTTTGTTCGTTAAGAAGAAGGATAGATCTATGTGTCTATGCATAGACTATCGTTAGTTGAATAAAGTCATTGTTAAAAATTAGTACCCCTTTCCTAAAATTAAAGACTTGTTTGATCTTTTAAGTGGAGTTTTAGTGTTCTCCAGGATTGACTTAAGGTCTGGATACTATCAGATAAAGATCAAGAATAACGATATACCTAAAACAATGTTCCGATCAAGGTATGGGTACTATAAGTTTCTGGTGATGCCATTTGGATTGACCAACACTCCTGCGGTGTTCATGGATTTAATGAATAGAGTGTCTCAACCTAGCTTGGATAAATTTGTAATATTCTTCATTGACGACATATTGATCTATTCCAAGAGCGAGCTTGACCATGAGAAACATTTAAGAATTGCATTACGGACCTTACGTAAACATCAGTTGTACGGTAAAGTTTAGCAAGTGTGAGTTCTGGTTAAGAAAGGTATATTTCCTTATACACGTAAGTTTTTCAGAGGGTATCATGGTAGACCCCGCCAAGGTAAAGATAGTTCTTGAATGGAACTCTTCTAAAAATGTCACTAAAGTACACAGCTTCTTGGGGTTAGTTGGGTACTACAGAAGATTTGAGAAAGGTTTCTCTATTATAACATCACCCTTTCCCGAGCTGTTGAAAAAGAATGAGAAGTTTATGTGGAGCAATGAATGTTAGCAAAGCTTTGAAAAGCTAAAGGCGGTTCTGATTGAAACTCCAACGTTAGCACAACCTGAGCTTGGAGTTGAGTATACAATATATACAGACGCGTCATTGAATGGATTAGGTTGTGTCCTTATGCAAAACAGGAAGGTCATTGCGTATGCTTCGCACCAATTGAAACCACATGAAACGAACTACCTCACGCATGATATGGAATTGGTAGTTGTGGTCTTATCACTAAAGCTTTGGCGATATTACTTATACGGGGAAAGGTATTGTAACTATTCTGATCATAAAAGTCTAAAGTACTTGATGACCTAGAAAGAATTGAATGAATAGAGTGTCTCAACCTAGCTTGGATAAATTTGTAATATTCTTCATTGACGACATATTGATCTATTCCAAGAGCGAGCTTGACCATGAGAAACATTTAAGAATTGCATTACGGACCTTACGTAAACATCAGTTGTACGGTAAAGTTTAGCAAGTGTGAGTTCTGGTTAAGAAAGGTATATTTCCTTATACACGTAAGTTTTTCAGAGGGTATCATGGTAGACCCCGCCAAGGTAAAGATAGTTCTCGAATGGAACTCTTCTAAAAATGTCACTGAAGTACACAGCTTCTTGGGGTTAGTTGGGTACTACAGAAGATTTGAGAAAGGTTTCTCTACTATAACATCACCCTTTCCCGAGCTGTTGAAGAAGAATGAGAAGTTTGTGTGGAGCAATGAATGTTAGCAAAGCTTTGAAAAGCTAAAGGCGGTTCTGATTGAAACTCCAACGTTAGCACAACCTGAGCTTGGAGTTGAGTATACAATATATACAGACGCGTCATTGAATGGATTAGGTTGTGTCTTTATGCAAAACAGGAAGGTCATTGCGTATGCTTCGCACCAATTGAAACCACATGAAACGAACTACCTCACGCATGATATGGAATTGGTAGTTGTGGTCTTATCACTAAAGCTTTGGCGATATTACTTATACGGGGAAAGGTATTGTAACTATTCTGATCATAAAAGTCTAAAGTACTTGATGACCCAGAAAGAATTGAACCTACGTCAAAGGAGATGGCTGAAGCTGTTAAAAGACTACGACTTGATTATCGAGTACCACCTAGGAAAAGCAAATGTGGTGGCAGATGCCTTAAGTAGGAAAACTGTGGCGGCCTTGTTGTCCCTACAAGCTAAAGTGACTTTGGCTGATAATGGAGCATTGTTGGCGAAGTTGGTAGTGAAACCAACTCATCTCCCTCAAATTTTGGAAGAACAAAAGAAAGATATTCAATGCGAACGATTCAAACAAATGATGCTTTCAGCCAAAGCAGTGCACTTTAGTATTGGTAAAGAAGGCGAACTTAGATTCAAAAATCAAATTTTTGTACCATTAGGGAATAAATTAAGAAATGAATTATTAAGTTAAGCTCACCAAGGGCCTTTTTCACTACACCCTAGTGGCATCAAGATGTATAGAGACTTGAAGGAATCTTACTAGTGGCCTGGAATGAAGAAGTATATCTCAGAATACGTCCCAACATTCTAACATGCCAAAGAGTGAAGGCAGAGCATCAAGTTCCATCAGGAAAACTATATCCTCTGGAAATTCTTGAATGGAAATGGGACAAAATCACCATGGACTTTGTATCGGGATTGCCCATCAGTCCTTCCAATAAGATCTCTATTTGGGTGGTGGTAGATAGGCTCACAATATTAGCACACTTTTTGCCTATAAATACAACATATTCTTTAGAAAAGCTGACTGAACTATATATTGTTGAAGTGGTGTGTCTCCATGGTGTGCCATCGTCCGTTATGTCTAATAGGTATCCAAGATTTACCTCCAGATTTTAGCAACAATTACAGCAATCATTAGGAACCAAGTTAAAATTTAGCACCGTGTTTCACCCTCAGATAGATGGCCAATTTAAAAGAGTAATTCACGTTTTAGAAGATATGATGCGTTGTTTTGTGATCGGTTTTGGGATAAATTGGGAAATGTATGTTTATCTTATTGAATTCGCTTACAATAATAGCTACCACGCCAGTTTAAAGATGTCTCCTTTCGAGGCCTTATATGGTAGAAGGTGTAGAACACCAATTTGTTGGAAAAAGTTAAGCGAAAGAAAATTCGTGGATCCAGACTTAGTGCGTTGAACTGAAGAAAAGTTATCGTCATTCACAACTACTTAAAAGTCGCTCAAGATTGAAAAAAGTCCTATGCAGATTTAAAGAGAAAGGAAATCTCCTTCGAAGTGGGAGACAAGTTGTTCTTGAAGGTATCCCCTTGGAAGAGGATTATACGATTTGGCCAGAAAGGAAAGTTATTTGGGGGACCTTATGAATCTTGGAAAGATTTAGTCTGATAGCATATAAAGTGTCCTTGCCTCCTGAACTATCAAATATTCATAATGTTTTCCATGTATCAATGTTGCAAAGATATAGATCCAACCCTAAGCATGTAGTACAAGCTGAAGAGCTTGAGATTGAACCAAACCTATCTTACGAGGAAGAACCAGTTTGTATTTTGGCCAAAGAAGTTAAAGAGCTAAGGAATAAGGGAATTTCCTTAGTAAAGGTATTGTGGAGAAATCACAACACTAAGGAAGCCACTTAGGAAAGGGAGAGCATAATTAAAGAGTAGTATTCACAACTGTTTTCAGGTATGAATTTCAGGGATGAAATTTCCTAAGTAGGGGAGAGTTGTAATATCCCACCCGGCGAAGTGTAGTACTCGAGTATTGTTAATTGAATTAGGGCTTATAGTGTGACCCCCAAGTAAGGAATGGGTTAGAAATTTATCAAGTATTTAAGGACTGTGAATGCGCGAAGTCCTGATTTAGGAGAGCTTTGAGGTTTGGTAGACTCTTCATTAGAGTATAACGTCGCACCAACGAATAGATGAAAATAGCGAGACATATTGTTAAATCCCTGGTCTGATAGGAACGATGAATATATTGTTATCTTATTGTCTAATTTAACTATTTAGTTGGCCTAATAAGGACTAGTCAAGATTAGACAAAAGTTTCTGAAAATGAAAGGACGTGCATTTAAAATGAAAGAGAAAACTATTAGTCACGGGTACCGAAGGAAAATTAGTGGAGGGAAAATAAGCTTGTCCACTAAGTTTTCCTACCGTGTGCACCCATATAAAACCAACCTTATCTTCCTAAATAAGTTCTATATTTTCTTTGGCAATTCACACTTCCTTTCAGCAATTTTCTCTGTGTTTTCTGAGAAAAAGACAGAGCCAAGACCTACTTAGAGGGTTAAAGTTCGTTGCAACCAACCAAGTTCACCATTGTGAAACCTGGTAAATAACAATGAACTCTTGCTATTTTTGTGATTATTTACGAGGCCCTAAGGTCTCATGCTTTAGGGACAAACTACTGATTTAGGAAAGGAAACTGCCAGATTCTGGGTTTCCTGATTAAGTGCTCTTGAAAGCTCTTGAGACAAGGGCAAGGGATCTACTGTTTAGTCTCTTATATATCTTCTGGTAAGCTCCTTCATAACTTCTGTGTGTGTTGTACATAACTGGTTCAAGGTAAGTTTACCTAACTGGTGAAAGGTTTGGCTTTGCATGTCTGTGTAAGAAATAAAAGGGGTTTTACTTCGTGCTAAGTCATTTCCCATTTTACAATAAAAAAGAAACCATATGATCAGAACAAAAGAAGTGAATTCATAGTGTTGCCTTCGTTGCAAAGAGTAATGAACTGGCAGATCGCGATACATGAACGATGTTATGTAGTCTCTAGTAAGGGAAGTGTAATGCAAGCCAGATTGGCAAAACGTAACAGAGAAAAAAAAAGAATGAACGTTTCTGTGAAATACAGACTAGGGTTTTGGCTACCACGAAGAAGGTTGTTTGCATGAATGCATGGGCATAGTGTACGCGTCAAAGTGAGTCTTACTCTATAAAAGTCTGAGCAAGTTCAATATTCGCCAATAGGCAAGCTACTTGAAGTTAGTCTATGCGGTGTCTTCACCAATGGGTGATTTGTAAGTCCCACTTAGTTGGGAAGAGTCCCTCTATCTGTGTGACGTATAGATATTTTGGTGTTGCTTTGGAACTCACTAAGTTCTATGAACTTGCTCCGTTTATCTTCCCTTCTCAGGACCATTGAAGAAATAAATGAACCATCAAGGTCTACGCCAGAGGATATATTATGTGTGAGGCTTATAGTGATTTTGTATTATGCATGACAAATTAGAGTGGCATCAAGGCTTGAAATATGAGAACTAATATTTTGTAACTAAAATTGTATCCACCAAATAGCATCTTCTCCTTAAATCTTCATAATGAACTTTTGTCTTTTAAAGGTGTTTAGTCCCTTAAGTTTAAAAGTTTTATTTATTACTGCTATAGCAAATACCTTTTGTTCTTTTGTAAACTTGAGATTTCGCCAATTTCGTTACAGTAAGGAAAGGCTTCAAAGTTGTAACACACCATTCTTGGATCCTCCTTAAGGGTCAGGGATGGGGCGCTACAATCGGAAACTTGTAACCTTGCACTTTTTGGATTAGTCACTAACACATGATAGATGGAAAACATGGCCCTCTTGTGTAATCGAAAAGTAATGTGGTCATAGGTCATTTGTCTAAAATAGGATCATATTGGGAGAAGGAATTTTGTCTCAAAGAGATTAAGGATGTCCTATGAGGGTAACACACATATAACAAGTTGGATGAACACTAGATAAAGTAGCACGAGAAAACACATATGCCTAGTCAGTTCCTATACTAGCTCGATATATCCTTGATGGTTTGCATTTGATTTGATGATGTGAATATATGAAAACCATGAATAAGAGTAATAGATCACATGTCTATCAATAGTGAATGTCTTTTCTCGTCATGCATAAGAGATGACTTAGAGGTTAAATTTAACTTCTTTGAATTATTATTTAATTAAATTGCAATTAAATAATTGATGTTCGAAGTGGAAATTAAATTAATTTGTCATCATAGTTTCATCAGACAAGGTAATTAAATTTATTTACTTATAGATTCTAATACTGTAAAGTCATCATGACTTTAATGAAAATAGAATAGGCTTGATAAATTGATTTAATAAAGTAATTAAATTAATTGAATAAATAATATTTTGGGTATAGGAATAATGTTAGTTGGGTTGAATAAATTATATGAATTGATTTAAAGACCAAATAATATATATAATTATACTCAATACATGATGAGGCCCAACTAGACCTAGTGCAAGGCAATGGGTCTCCCCGAAAGGGGAATTGCAACCACCTAACATAAAAGGTAAAATAAAAAGGTGATACAATGTTGAATAAAAAATGCGCCATCCAATTAGGCATAATCTTTGCAATAGCTTTATAATTAAAGTTGCACAAACTAATCAACCGGGTTTATCTCGGAGATAAAAACAATCTTGTGTTGTTGATTCCCCTAAGCAATCTCTCACTTTCAAAAAAGCCCATTATACATGTGCATAGTTTGTCTTTAACCAAAGCCCAATAATAGTGATAGAAAAGGTAATGAAAGCGATCCAAAACCGACATCTTGTAAGACCCGATGGCAAAAACATCCTTGGTTTACAATATTTCTATGATATGAAAAGATTATTATCTTGATTGCTTTTATTTGAAAAGATTTTTTTGTAAAACATTGAAGATCAATCTTACATGAGTAATATATTGTTGTAATTTTAAGACCACTCATGTACAATTCCAAAACTGGGTGATGGGGAACATAATCTTCTATGGGAACACTAGCACTTAGTTTTGATTGCTTCACTTTGGATGAAAATTATCATGGAATCTTGTCCTTTCCTCTCAAGCTTTTCTCCACCTTTATTCTTAAAACTATTTCTACCTTTATTGAAGTGAATCAAAATATTTCCTCCCTCACATATATTATCCAAACTTAATTTTAGGACGACTAAATAATATGTTACTTAAAATACATGTTTAATCTTCTTAAAAAAATCTAATTCATACTCATCTACATTATAGCATCTATATATGAACGTCAAACAGGAACACTTTAAAATTTCAAAAAAATAAAGAAACAATAAACATGTTCCTACACATTATAAACGAGAATGTGAATGTTGCATCTAAAATTTCTACCCCATAAAATAAAAAATAAAATGAAAAAGCAGGAGAATTAGAACCAAAAAGCGACTGTTTATTTTCCTAATAAAATTATATCACCATTTTATCAGTGTCCTTCCCACTCATGTAGTGGATGACGCAACTTGCACCTTTCATATCCAAAACATACTTCACTTTAACATAGGCATGCCCCCATGCCTGCACCATCTCAACTATACTATTCTTAATTAAATACTTCACCACCCCAACACATTAAGATCACCATACAAGTTATTCTTGTCCGGATTTCAGTTCAGTATAACTATGCTTAAAAGTGACGATATACAACACATCAAACCAATGCAAGTAGCCCTTGAAATTGGGATCAATGTGTCACTCAAATCACACCCCAACATATCTACAAATACATACTTTGGAACCGGGTACATGCCTAGACAGGTAGGTTGTTTACAAACGCGTTATTAAAAGTGGGACACACAACCCTGCTTCCTCGCCCATAACTGGTTGGAGCAAGTTCAACTCTCCATATCGCTCCAGTACACGCATCCTACAGTCCTCAGCAGCCATCTGCCCAGTTGAAAATGCACCATGAATGGACCCTGGGTAGCTCATACTGGTTGCCTCCCCCGCAAAGAATATGTTATCCACTGGCACCCTTAGCCTCTCATACAGATCATGGGACATGCCTACTGCATCATAGCTATAGGAGCCTAGTGTGTTCACATCTGTGCCCCATCGAGAAACAAGATACTGAATCTGTGGGTTCAAGATCGACATTATAATTTAGTTAGTTCGATCAGAATCCTACAGAATCTGAATGATCAATTGGCAAACAGATGTGTATACACAAATTTGTAATCTGACAATATCATAATTGAATTTAGACATTGAATAATGATTCCATTCTGTATACATGCAAGATCGAAGCATCAGACTAATTTAAAACACAATTAAGCAGAAGCACCCAACAAATTTAGAACACAATTATAGCTTCGAAAATTTGACTCACCGGGGCACATGCCTCTGGAAGGATCTTCTTGAGTTGCACAAAAGCAAACTCCACAGCAGCTTCATCAGACATTTTCTCAATGTCTCTGGCCAGCTGCCCAGCAGGCATATAAACGAGGACAGAATGACCTGTCGCCTTATGAAGGTTTAGAAAGTAGCTGCAATGATAAGATGTGTCAGCAACAACTCCCAAAAACTCCACATTAGGCCAAAACACCTTGTCAAAGTGCAATATAATTTTATTCTCAATTCCCACTCCAAGTTCATCAATTGCTGCTTCCTTCCATTCAGGAAGCCTTGGTTCAAACTTGATTGTCTTGGCTTTTAGTACACCTAGAGGAACAGCAACGATAACAGCATCCGCCGCAAATGTAGTACCATCTTCCACAGTAACCTTCACTCCAGTGTAACGCCTCACTATGTTTGTAACCCTAAGGACAAAGGCATTTCAATGGTGGACATTAGCTGATAAATTCATCCACGCTAAAGGACATACAAACCGGTGAACTATTCAAGTTAAATTACCTGTGGCTCAAGCGGATGTCAATACCTTTGGCCAGAGTGTTTATGACAGGAAGATAGCCCCTTACCATGAGTCCGTGACCACCAGGTAATAGCTCTTCCTAAAGATAGAAAATAGAAACAGAAAGTTGTAGGTACAGAAAGTCAATGTAGTTGAGGAGCATCATAGTAAATGGAAGTAGAACAAGTAAGAATTTGGCAAAGTACATGAAAATGTTGTTTTTCTTTTTTTTTCTATGGGGGGGGGGTTGTTAGTGAGTCAAACTAGGATCTATTCCTATTTTTTATTGAAAGATTTTCATTCATCATGTACAAAGACAACAACCCTAAATACGTTCAATAGTTCATGAACATTCTAGACCTCCATTATGCATTTGACTTCCTATAGTCTGCATAAGAAAACTCATCTCCACTATATTTAATCTTGGTGCCTCATTGAAAAAAAAGTCAGTGGGAAAAAAACATCAAAAGCAATTCAAATAAAACCTCAAATTTCTAAGTATGAAAACCTGCCTGGTCCCAGCTTTTAAGTGAGATGGTATCAGCATCCGAAGCAAACCAACCTTCCATTCTGCATACATACCACTGAAGTACCTTATGTGCAAGCCCTTCCAACCTGTAGATTATCAATTAGATTTTGAATATTCCCGCTTTCAAAGTTGTAAAATAGGAAATGAATAAAAAGATATTGAATAACAGTCATGTTTGGTTAGACCTTAATTCTGGTCTTCTTTCGAAAACAATTGAGAAAGCACTGCTTATGGACATGTCTTCACTGTGCTCTTGTCTCACTTTATTCGTCTGCAATCACATAACAAAAAGTGACAGCAACATCAGATTGAGAAAGAACATCATCACGGTTCTAGGATTCTAAGAAAAAGGAAGAAAATAATTATAAGTTCTGTGCAGTAAACAATGTTAGCTACTAGAGAGATATGCCAATAAAACAATATAGAAAACTTGCCTCTTCCAAAATGCACTCAAATGTTTCTCCAACCTTAGTGACCAACTCCTGTGGAACTTGATGACCATCCATATCAAAAAGTGCATAACTGCAGCAGTAAATAAAAATCAGCAAAACTGACCATTTACAGCATGAGTAAATGTACAATATCATCATGCGTGTAAGATCATTCCTTAGGAGTGAAACTCCTTTTCTACCCAAGAAAAAGCAAGACCGCTTTTTCTTATACACCAGACGAGAAGTTCCGACATATACAATAAAAAAAGAGGTAAAAAGTAGCAATTAACATGTTCCAACCACCATATAGAATCAAAGACTAGTCCCTTGAATAAATGTTTCTCACCTCTCCAAGTCATGGTCATACAGCACAGAGTTATCACCACTAGTCCGATAAAGTGGTAGTCCAAGTCTACTGATCAATGGTGCCAAGGGATTTTCTTTCGAAACTCCATGCAACCTGAAAGATTTGTATTTTTGGAAGTATTTAGTCAGATAAAATTCATTCACAAAATTGAAGAGGATTTGCATGTACACAAGTAGAATGAAAAAACCAGCAAGTGTACCATGAAGCACCAAGGTCAACAGGAAAACCAAATGAGTAATCAGTATGAACTCGACCTCCAATTCTGTCCCTGGATTCTAACACCGTAACCTAAAAACACAACCAAATTCTGCCAAATGTTACGAAACAATAAAAAATAAGTCCAAATGTGCAAAGCTTCCATCTTTAATGAGACACCAAATGCTTAATGTTTGATTTGGTCAAGTGAATTCGAATCATGAAGAAGTAACGAACATGACTTATAGGATAACGGAAAGCTCATGGCCAAATATACCGTCATGCATATATAATATAATAAAAAAGAGAAAAGCTTCATTGGATTTAGGCTCTGCTTTGTACGGAGGATGGAAAAAGTGAGAATGGGAAACTTCTCAATCTAATGATTAAACTACAAAGAAAGTGGCTATGAATCTTAATCATTTGATTAAGAAATTATCCATCCACTTTTCCATCCTTCATATCAAGCAAATAGAGAAGCCCCAACTTTAGAGGATTTAGTTACCTGAAATGAGGCTTCATGGAGAGCACGTGCAGCTGCAATTCCAGCCATTCCAGCCCCAATCACGATTACTGAAGGTGTTCTTACTGGCCTCCTAGCCCCATTCGGATAGCAAATACCTTTCAAATAGTAACCAAAAGTTTTCTTTTATTTAATTATTATTTTCAGCTTGTGCCAAATTTCAAATGAAACTTCTAATATCATGAAAATTAGCAGAAAATATAGTAAATGTTAAATAAAAAGAATGAGATCCTTATTTCATCAGCATCAACATGGCCCCAATGCTTCATAATTTTTATGCATGTATATTTAGACATGATTTCCACTATCAGCTCAATATTTTTGTACATATATCTACTGATAGCTTTTTCACTATATTCTCAAACCTTAAAATTTTTAAAGATCATTTCTTTAAATATTTTTTTCAATCTAACAAAAGCAAATCATACTGAAAAAAAAATTGTCCTTGTATACTTCAAAAAACGACACAAAATCTTTGATACGTTTTAAATAAATAATGTTTTCTAAAAAAAATTGAATGTTTGAATTTTAAGCTTGCCTATTAAATAAAAAATTCCGTACATAACACATAATCACTAGTCAAACATAAATAATTTTAAGAATTAAAGAAAAAGAAAAGCTAAAAATGTTGAACTAACTTAAACAACCAGTCACCTCATTTTTATTAATATAATCGCATGTTGTCAAATGAATCACGGTGTCAGATAAGCTGCATCTCCAATTAATTAAACAAAACTACCGACAAAAAAAACATAAAGAGAAAGAGAAAGAAACAACGAACCTCCACGCAATTGGTGATTACTCTTGTCCGACGACTCCATGGATTAAGATCGGGATTAGGATTTAGATTTAAGATGTAAGGGAGGAATATGATTGAAATTAGAATTAAACAATAATAATAAAGGCTCAGTTGATTTTTTTTCGAATTTAAATAACGAAGGAGGTAATTGAGGGGAGTAATGAAGAATAAAAATTAAAAGACACGTTATAAAATGGTTGGAAGAATTCAACGAAGAGAAGCAAGTAAAACCCAGATTTCCCAACCAGCTCATGCGATTTCCTTTCTTTTTCCGATTCTATCCCTCCTCTTCGTCTTTAATCCCCGTTTTTCCAGAAAGAAACCGGCAATGATAATAAGATCTCGAGATCGAAACGAGAATTTTTAATCGCCGGAGTTTTGAGATTACGGGGGGTATATTTGGAAACCGGAGATTTCACAAAAGAGGGAGAGAGAAATGGAAATGAAATTAGAAAATTCTAGAGAGAGAAGGGGCGTTTTGGATGAATCCTTGTATATGGCTTGCCTCAATTTATAGAGTTGCTTTGCCATCGTGAAAAAAAAGAGTGCCAAGTGTTCCCACTCGCGTAGGTGAGAAGGAACTGTACGCGCTTACTTTTGAGACCACGTGGTTATATTTTAAAGGTGCTTTAAGATATTGAAATTAGTTGAACCATGACGAGAGGTATGTATTAGTTAAACGTGTACATAAAGCGGTGAGGGTTGTGAGAATAAGGGTGTTTCAGTCATGTGATAAACGTCTCCAGCCTGCTGCGTTACTATTGTTAGGAAGGTAAAAGGAGGAAAAAAACAAAAAGTGAATGTATTCCTTGAGTTACAGGGGATGGTAAAACAGTGAAGTTTTGGAAGGATAGTTGGATTCTATGTATGGGTCCTTTGATTCAACATTTTGAGATTCCAATGATGTTGCAATGCTCAGCTCACGTTTTTTATTATGTGGACTGGAAGGGTTTTGGGGATTGGAATGGGTTTCGTGCCTTACTTGGATCATCAAACAACTGTAAAAATTGCTTCAGTGACTATAGATATGGACCTAAGTCTTTGGTGAGACACAGTGAATGGCATATGCACTGTGGCAGCAGCACATCACAAGCTTGTTGGTGCAAATTGGGAAATAGAATGTGATCTGGAAGTTTCAAGGCCATTAGAGGACTAACCGTCAAGGAGCATTTGCTGACAGTTAGTAAGCAATTGAGGAAAGGCATTTCAACCTAAGATCTTTGCCCAATTTTCAGGTGTTATCCTGAGACCTCTCTTCATGCTCTAAGATATTACTTTGGTGCTACAGAAGTTTGGGGTCAATTAGTTTCAAAAGATGTGAAGAACATGTTTTTTGCTGGGGATTTCTAATCTTGGCTGTGAGGAAGCATTGGAAACTGCCGGAGCATCTCGAGGAGGCAGGTGGACTGAAAATTCTATTTTGTTATGGCTTGCTTTAATATTTGGAAGCAAAGGAACTGGTTTATTTTTCAGAACAAGGAACTAAATCCAGGAGAAGTGGTGCTACACAGTTTGTGCATGGCCAAGGGATATATTATATTCACTAATTATATATGTATAGATGAGGTGAAATTTATTAAATTCAATTCATCAAAGCTGTCAATTTTCAAATTTGAAAAATCATTTGACTTGCGATGACTTTTCTTGATTGAGATATCTCATAGCATTCAAAGAGCTATCTCTTAGCTTTGAAACGCACTTTAAATCACTGATTTTGAGTTCGGAGACTCAACTTATGACTGTTTTATAGAAGATCGTGCAAGCAGATTTTTTGGATGTGATTAGTACGGGAAATTACGAGTTTCAAGCTTTATTTCAAGTTTAAATCTTATTGGGTTCAATTTTAATGCTTAATTTTAATTATATATGAGCCCAATATTGTATCTAAGAGTTTTATGCTTCTTAGCCAACAAGAAAGTTTAGTTCCACCAGAATGTTTATTGTTTAGATTAACTAGAGTTTCATTCTATTTAGGAGTTGTTGTAATGGCTCGATTTTCTACATTGTCGAAAAATTCAATTTTGAACTGAATTTTTTAATAAATTATAATTGAATAGTCACATGTTGAATATGGAAATAGTAGGATTGGATCATTAAGTGAAATTAAATTAGATAAATTACTAAGAATAGTAATAATGTAACACCCCTATTCTGGCGAGTACAAGGTTTGGCGTATAATCCTAAGGTAGTATGATTGGCGGAGTAAGCTTCGCCCAAGTGCATCTTTCGGGGCATAGAGCGGGTGTGTACAATTATATGGTTAAGATAATAAGAGTTCATTGTCAGGTGGCTATGTTAGTTGGAAAAAGATCAATGGCCAAGTAAAATTGGTACTGAAAATATGAATTTGTGTCAGGAATAATGCGCCCGTTAACTGTGGTATTGTGCAGGTTAAAACCGAGAATATGAATTTGTGTCAGGAATAGTGCGCCCGTTAACTGTGGTATTGTGCAGGTTAAGTTGCAAGGTAAATTGATTAGGAACCAACTAAATGTGAACTAGAATAGTTAAAATATAAGGGAATACTCAATTTATTCTCTCGAAAGTTGTA
Source organism: Gossypium australe (assembly GCA_005393395.2). NCBI lineage: Eukaryota > Viridiplantae > Streptophyta > Magnoliopsida > Malvales > Malvaceae > Gossypium > Gossypium australe. The sequence continues at coordinate 82,181,814 of CM016625.1, read as the reverse complement.
GATTTTTTATAAGACAATTAAGTAATGATGTGACATTTGTCAAGTTCCAATAAGAACTTAGATCATAATAATATATATTCAAGTTTTGGAAAGGGGGAGTTTTCTTCTTCTTTCTTCTAAGACAAGTGTAATGCCCCGAATTTTAGGCCTAGATGAATTGGGCTTTGGGCTTTGGGTCTCATAAATTTCTTATTTTTTTAAGCAAGAAAATGACAAATGACATGTTGGCTTTAAGGGTTTAATAAACTTGGAGTGTCTAGGGGTGTTGGAGAAGTTCTGGGTTCGAACTTTGAGGAGAAGAAATTTTAAATTAATTATTAAAGAAACAGAGGCGGTGAGTAGTTGGACTTTTAAATATAAATAGGGAAAATGGCATAAAAGAGCCTTGTGGTGGAGTGGCTAAGTGACGCCACTGAGGGTATAGGAAGGTGGCATTATGGGCTAGCAAGGAGATCCTAGGTTCGAATCCTAGATTAGTATTTTTTTAGGAGTTTAATTTTGGCCTTCTAGAAGGTTGAAAGTGGTGTGATGATGGACTCTAAGGAGAGTGATCAGAAGAGAAAATTTAGGAAAAGGATTGGGGAGTTATCAGGGAGAAAAACGAGGAGATGAGATGGGGAAGAGTTTGAGCCAATTGGGACTTTGGGGGGGTCGATTTTGTGCATAAATAGGGGGTGCTGAATTCCCCTGTGCTATTTCGGCAATCGAAATTCCCTTTGTGCTATTTCGGCAACTATAGTGCTCTGCTGAATTCTCCTTCACTTTTTCTATTCTAAACCTCACCTCTTCCTTATGTGTTTTCTTTTCTTCTCTCCTAAAGCCTTAAATCGAATATCATTCTCTTCTTTCTCCATTGCTTGTGTCGTCCCACCTTCATCTTAATTGTTGGGGACCAAATATTCGTGACTTCAAAAGCCGAAAACCTTTGCTCTTAGAGCCGATTTCTTCATCGCCTCAAAACTTGTGTCGAATACTCTAGTGACCAAATCTCTGTCGTGCTATCATCATTCCTTTGATTTTTGGTGGATCGGATCTTGGAAAAATCAGAATCAAACTTGGATCTACAAGTCTCTGCCGAAAAACTATCCATACATTTCGGCTTTTGGGTAAGAGTTCTTGATTTTGGGATAAGTTGGCCGAATAGTCTATAGTAAGGCAATGGGTGACTTAAGTGGATACAAGTCACCTATTATTTTGTCTTTAACGATTAAGATTGATGCAGATCTAGGGGATATTCGTGAGTAGTAGCTAAGGAAGGGCTATTAGGACTGGTGGCACACGATAAGGTTATGGTAAGGCTTCGGTTTTTGGTAAATATTGTGGTTAAGTGTGTGATTGATTAGAGGTTGGTATTGGTTGTAGGTTCAAGGCTGAAGATAGTGTAACACGTCTCATTTACCAGGTGTGTACATACACTTCACACACGACAAATCGGCAAAAGCTGAAATCCCGAAAAACCAGAATGTCGAAAAGCCGAAAGGTTGGCGCCGGCAATCGCACGAGCGTGCAAAAATTCGTGTGGGAACACTAATATGACTACCGGGACCAAGAGAGCGATCTCATGGTATCGAGCCACTGTTCAGGCCAGAAGGGGCTAAATGGGTCTGTCAAGCTCGTGGGCCCAAATCGGCAAGAATTGATATGTGAAATTGAATGATGAATTGATATGGATGGTTGTATGATTTGATTATGATCGGGCCTAATGGGCTACATATACATGATTGAGCTTAATGGGCTATATGGACATGATTGGACTTAGTGGGCCCTTATGGGATTTTAAAAATGCATGCTAGGGTTTTAATGGACTCTAGGCTTAGTTCTGATGAATTCTTAAATAGCATAAAACTTAATTTAATAATCAAACATGTCCGTGGACAAGTCGCTAGGGTAGAGTATGGCAATGGACATATGCATGTCTAGGATTGGATCTAGGGAGAGCTTGGTACTTAAGCGGTCCTAGTGACCCACCTCCTATTCTCTAGAATCCTACCTGGTGCGTAGTGTCCGTTCACTTTAGCTGCGAAGACTTGTTGACAGGCCGAGGTTCGTAATTAAGACCCATACTATTAAGAATTACTGAAATACCCATATAGGGTAGAATTACTGAAATACCCCTGTAGGGTAGAATTACTGAAATACCCCTGTAGGATAGGATTACAGAAATGCCCCTGAATTACAAAATTACGAAATACCTTTGATTTTTTAAATGACTAAAATACCCATATATGTTGATTGCAAGATTTATGGATGTTACATGTACATTTGCTGCATTCATATGATATTCTATTTAGGATGCATATGGGCGGGAATTATGGAATGGAGGAAGTATATGAGGATCGCATGGTTGCGTGACAACTGTGGATCCACCAATGGCTTTCTAAGCCTATTATGTGATAAGAAACTTTGCTGCAACGTTTGGTAGTACCGCAACCGGGCTACCCTTGAAGTGTATCGGATGGGTGGGTCGATTTAGAAATCTCCACAGAAGTGTTTCGGTTGGACGGAGATGAAGTGTACCGGATGGATTATTTGGGGAGGGTTTGCACAGCATTGCATGTATGATATTATTATGTTATTATTATGATATGTATGCTATTTGTTTGATGAGGGTCGTACACACTGAGTTTTCGAAAACTCACTCCCTCTTTTATTTTTTTCAAGTGATCCTCAGTAGGCGGTTCGACGGATGGAGGGACTCAGAGGTGGCCAACTAGCAAGACGATTAGACTTGTTTTTCTTATTATCTAAATTCTAGATTTTGGGTTATTTATTTTGAGTTATTCTATTCCGGGTTGTAATAAGGTTTTCCCTCTAGTTATTATTCCATTACTTCCACTATGCATTGTGATTTTGAAACGGAACCTGGATTTATTTCTTTTAAGTATATTTCAAGTTTTTGAAAATAATTGTGTTTTAAGAACGAGCTTCCGCTGTCAAAGGAAATTTTTACATAGCAACAAGGAAAATGGTTTTTGGCTACACCTCGTTTTGAAAGCGAACTGGATTTTACTTAACTTTTCTCTAAAAGGATTTTCAATGAAAACAAGGTTTTCGTAAAAACACTTTAATGTGACATGCTGGATTCGGGCCTAACTTCTTGGCCGGGTTTGGGGTGTTACATTTAGTGGTATCAGAGCCCGATTGCAAAGCTCGGGCTATGAAATGGGCCTTATTACTTGGGTTTTAAAAAAAATTGGATTGGATCAAAATGTTTGGAAATTCTTGTGATGTGGCACACCGAGTCTCCGACGTCGAACCAAGTAAGTTCTCTTACTATTAAGCTTGTTTAACCTGATATACTGTAGATAGTTAGTGGGCTACTTTAGATGATTATGCTAAAACTTTTTAGTTAGAGTGAAACTAAAGCCCCGTAGGAACTTGAAACTATAGAAGATTTACGAAAACAACCTCTTTATTTAATACTATCATAAAACATCAGCTTAATCACTGAAACTAGCTAAGATTTCATAAAATTCCTAATTCAGATAATATGAGAATCAACGATGAGCGCTAGAAGAGGTGCAAGGGGTCACGACAGAGGCCCTGAAAGTGTTAGGGCTGGGTCATCAGCATCGGGCCACACATCTGCTGGGGAAGCACCAGCTTCACCAGATCATGAGATGGTCCAGGAGACAGAGGTCAGAGTGAGCCCATCAACCTCAAGTAGCGGTAACCCGGAACTTATTACTGATGTGCTGACTCAGCTAGTAAAGGAGGTACTGGAGGAGGTTAAAGAAATTAGTGAAACACTTCGGGTTAGGTGCGTGGAGTGTAAGAAAAAAAGAGATTCCATTTCTCTAGGGCTGCAGTCTCGTCCTGTGAAGCATGTTAAGGTACGTCCAATCTTTCCAACTTACGAATATTGCAGAAGGCGTCATCCGGGTGAATGCTGGAGGAAGTCAGGAGCGTGTTTCAGATGCGGGTCTGAGGAGCATCAGGCTCGATATTGTTCAATCACCATTAAGTCGGGTATGTTTTGTGTGGATGCGATATTTTGGGTATAGAAACTGTATGCGTGCAATGTTTATCTGCTCTAGTGGGTAGGATTTTCTTGGGTAAGTGTAAGAGGGTTCAATTAGAGTTAAAGTGTGTTAGTGTTATTAAAATTAGAGTGCGCAACGAAAGCATAATTGTGTGACTTAAGCGGTGTGATTAATAGTTAGTTTGAAATGTCAAGGACGAAATTTCTTTAAGGGGGAGAATTGTAACACCCCAAATTTTGGGCCTAGATGAATTGGGCTTTGGGCTTTCGGTCTCATAAATTTATTTTTTTAAGCAAGAAAATGACAAATGACATGTTGGCTTTAAGGGTTTAATAAACTTGGGGTGTCTAGGAGTGTTGGAGAAGTTCTGGGTTCGAACTTTGAGGAGAAGGAATTTTTAATTAATTATTAAAGAAACCAAGGTGGTGAGTAGTTGGGCTTTTAAATATAAATAGGGAAAAATGGCATCAAAGAGCCTTGTGGTGGAATGGCTAAGTGACGCCACTTAGGGTATAGGAAGGTGGCGTTATGGGCTAGCAAGGAGATCCTAGGTTCGAATCCTAGCTTAGTATTTTTTTAGGAGTTTAATTTTAGCCTTCTAGAAGGTTGGAAGTGGTGTGATGATGGACTCTAAGGAGAGTGATCAGAAGAGAAAATTTAGGAAAAGGATTGGGGAGTTATCAGGGAGAAAAATGAGGAGATGAGATGGGGAAGAGTTTGAGCCGATTGGGACTTTGGGGGCGTCGATTTTGTGTATAAATAGGGGGTGCCGAATTCCCTCTGTGCTATTTCGGCAATTGAATTCCCTTTGTGCTATTTCGGCAACTATAGTGCTCTGCCGAATTCTCCTTCACTTTTTCTGTTCTAAACCTCGCCTCTTCCTTATGTGTTTTCTTTTCTTCTCTCCTAAAGCCTTAAATCAAATATCATTCTCTTCTTTCTCCATTGCTTGTGCCGTCCCACCTTCATCTCAATTGTTGGGGACCAAATATTCGTGACTTCAAAAGCCTAAAACCTTTGCTCTTGGAGCCGATTTCTTTATCGCCCAAAAACTTGTGCCGAATACTCTAGTGACCAAATATCTATTGTACTGTCATCATTCCTTTGATTTTTGGTGGATCGGATCTTGGAAAAATCAGAATCAAGCTTGGATCTACAAGTCTCTGCCGAAAAGCTATCCATACGTTTCGACTTTTGTGTAAGTGTTCTTGATTTTGGGATAAGTTGGTCGAATAGTCTATAGTAAGGCAAAGGGTGACTTAAGTGGATACAAGTCACCTATTATTTTGTCTTTAACGATTAAGATTGATGCAGATCTAGGGGATATTTGTGAGTAGTAGCTAAGGAAGGGCTCTTAGGACTGGTGGCACACAGTAAAATTATGGTAAGGCTTCGGTTTTTGATAAATACTGTGGTTAAGTGTGTGATTGATTGGAGGTTGGTATTGGTTGTAGGTTCAAGGCTGAGGATAGTGTAACACGTCTCATTTACCAAGTGTGTACATACACTTCACACACGACAAATCGGCAAAAGCCGAAATCCCAAAAAATCAGAATGTCGAAAAGCTGAAAAGGCGAAAGGTTGGCGCCGGCAACCGCACGAGCGTGTGAACATTCGTGTAAGAACACCGATACGACTACCGGGACCAAGAGAGCGATCTCATGGTCTCGGGCCACTGATTGGCCAACCGAGCCAGAATGGGCTAAATGGGCATGCCGAGCTCGTGGGCCCAAATCGGCAAGAATTGATATGTGAAATTGAATGATGGATTGATATGGATAGTTGTATGATTTGATTATGATCGGGCCTAATGGGCTACATATACATGATTGGGCTTAATGGGCTATATGGACATGATTGGGCTTAGTGGGCCTTATGGGATTTTAGAAATGCATGCTAGGGTTTAATGAACTTTAGGCTTAGTTCTGATGAATTCTTTAACAGCATAATACTTAATTTAATAATCAAACACGTCTGTGGACAAGTCGCTAGGGTAGAGTGTGGCAATGGACATATGCATGTTTAGGATTGGATCTAGGGAGAGCTTGGTACTTAAGCGGTCCTAGTGACCCATCTCCTATTCTCTGGAATCCTACCTGGTGCGTAGTGTCCGTTCACTTTAGCCGCGAGGACTTGTTGACGGGCCAAGGTTCATTATTAAGACCCATACTGTTACGAGTTACTGAAATACCCCTGTAGGGTAGGATTAAAGAAATACCCCTAAATTGCAAAATTATTGAAATACCCTTAATTTGTAAAATGACTAAAATACCCCTATGTGTTGATTGTAAGATTTATGGATGTTACATGTACATTTTCTGCATTCATATGATATTTTGTTTAGGATGCATATGGGTGGGAATTATGGAACGAAGGAAGTATATGAGGATCGCATGGTTGCATGACAATTGTAGATCCACCGACGGCTTTCTAAGCCTATTATATGATAAGCAGCTTTGCTGCAACGTTTGGTAGTACCGCAACTGGGATACCCTTGAAGTGTATCAGATGGGTGGGTCAATTTAGAAATCCCCACAGAAATGTTTCGGTTGGACGGAGACGAAGTGTACCGGATGGATTATTTGGGGAAGGTTTGCACAACATTGCATGTATGATATTATTATGTTATTATTATGATATGTATGCTATTTGTTTGATGAGGTCGTACACACTGAGTTTTCGAAAACTGACTCCCTCTTTTATTTTTCTCATGTGATCCTCAGTAGGCGGTTCGACGGATGGAGGGACTTAGAGGTGGCCAACTAGCAAGGCGATTAGACTTGTTTTTCTTATTATCTATGTAACACCCCTAATCCATAACCGACGTCGGAATAGGATTATGAGGCATTATAGATCAACAGTTCAATTCAAACTTTCATATATTCACTAATGTCACTCATGACTTAACATTTAAAGTTATACTTTTAATATTCATGTCTATCATATAATCATATTATATATTTTAGAAAATAATCACATGTGAACATTTAAAACATTATACCATAACCGAATATGTAATTAGTATACATGAACATGATATACAACCAATCATAAAATAACATTCACTTTTGACATTGAATATATAATAAAACGATTGGTCAAATATTCATGAAATACTTGAAATACTTAGCACATATCAACCAAACCAATTAAACTAATATATATTACACCTTTATTCTTCCATAACCGAATATAAACACCTAATACCACATATACATTCAATGTTTCCATTAATAATTTATTAACAGTCAAGCTTATTAAACCTTTTAACTAAACATATGTAAAACCAAACTAGACAAGACAAACAAACCATTTCCAAACATATATTATCTATCACAAACATTTTATACATTCATAGCATATAATGATGAAACCAAGATAAACATATCCATACCTACAAATATAAAAGTTTAGCCATTTTCACATGGCTTATATACATTCAACTCAAAATTCGACATTTAATTAGTATTTCCAGCCTATACATTCCATAATTCGAGTTTGAATATTTAAATACCAAAGACAGTCGATAGTGTAGTGAACTTTGCTGACGATTCCCGAGCCTGTAACTGGAGTCCAAAATCTATAAAAGAATAAACATAACATACAGAGTAAGCTATCATAGCTTAGTAAGCCTTAAGCAAATTACAACTTAATAATATAATTAACTCCTTAATTTTTAAACTGAATCAATTTACTATATCAATGACATATTTAGTTTCAACTTAAACATTCCATAACCATATATGTTTAGCATAACTATCACTTTGGCCGAATACTCAATAGGTTAAAATCTTTCAAATTTCATTCAACTATCAAAGCCAAATATCATTACACATTTGGATTTACTTCCACTTATTTACACAAGTTCATAATACAAGAATTAAATCCATATACAAACCTCACATATTTTTATCATTAATATCACCCATGATTTAACATAAAATTTCAAAGTACTTACTTACCTTATCTATCATAGGTATCAAGTTAATTCATACCTGTCCATTTATCTTGATTTTCTTATTCAAATACCACATCAACTTGAAATCTCTTAAGCATAAGCTTATAATAATTCACCAGCATAAAGCCTGCTAGGTCTAAGCCTGTATCATACACCGGCACGAGGCCTGCTAGACTCAAAGTCTGATTTTATACGCTGGCAATAAGCCTGCTAGGCATAAAGCCCGATATCTTTCACCGGCACAAAGCTTGCTAGGCCCAAAGCCTGAATAACAATACTATAGATGTAACAGTCCGATTTATACCCTAGTCGAAACAGTGGTTTCGGGACCACAAATCCGAGTACGTATAATATTTTAATATTATTTTCTGTGCCGTTGATATATGACTAAGCATGTGTTAAATTTCCGTAAGTTAATTTGTTCGTCGGTGTGTTTAATTTGACAAAATGATGAAATTGCATTGAATGTGAAAGTTGCTTACTATTTGTTAAAGTACCAATGTGTTGTGGCTTTGTTAAGGTGGAGGCCTTATGTTGCTATTATACCAAATGATAGATAGTGGATGGATAAAAGTCTTAAATGTCTATATTGTATAATTGTTTTAATTATATGAATAAAGGCTATTTTGGTAATTGGATTATTAACATTAGATTAATGAAACAAAAGATGAGTGTTCATCTTTTATTTCTTTTCTTTTGATCGAAAAACACAAAGAAAAAAAAAGAAAGCTTTGAAGCTTAGCACATTCGGCTACTTACAAGCCAAATTCAAGGTAAGTTTTTAGTCGGTTTTCGATAATTTTTACGTTTTTGCAACGTTGCTTTGTCTACAATCAAATCCATGTCTCAATTTGATGAATTGATGTTGTTTATGAAATGTGCCATTGATGATATGTTGAGCTTTGTGATGATTTATGGTGTTAATGTAAGAGTATGCCCAAAGATCAATCATGAGATGGTTGTAATAACATACTTTATTTACCATATTTATTAATATAAAGCGTTGTCATTATTATTTCAGTTTTTCTTTCTGTGTGTATAGATAAACTGTTTTATAATAATGTCCTGAGAATAATATGATTATTCTTAAAAGATCCTTAGTCGAGTATTATTGTTGACTAGGACAATAATGATGCATTTAAGACTAACATGTAGTTGATTGATGATAAAGAGTTGTCATTGATATGGAATGTCAAAATCAATGCATGAATATGTGTGTTAGAGAACAACATATTGGATTGACCCGCTATGAGTATGTTTCTTGGATTATTATGTAATTGTCACAACATTACTCATAGTGATTAATATGTATATGATCCTCAGACTTGAGATCATTATTATCCCAGCATCGTGAGTTGTATATTTTGATACAGTCAAACGTACACCGTAACAGGTTGTTCTATAAAGGCTGATGTTGGATATACCACAATCTATGTAGAGGGATATAGTTGATCAATAAAGGATAAGTCCCTCCTACATAATAGGAGTAATATCTTAGGCCACTTGATTGAGTGAGACTAGAAATGCATGGCCATGCTCAAATAAGTTGATATGAGATGTCATACTAATTTGTATATCATAGTCTACTCAAGATATCAAGAAACATGGGATGGACTATGCAAGTGTGACTATCCCATGACTTGTATCCATTCCAGAGATAAAGGACTTAAGGATTAATGCATAAAAGTTTAATCACGAAAGGTTATGTCGAATCATGACTTCTTGTAACTTAGGTAGCAATGATGCATTGCTAGATGCCACTCATTGTCTGTGACAATAGAATCGTTCTAGTATTACTGCTAACGTTGCAAGAACCTACAGGGTCACACCCTATGGTTGAAATGAACGGAATAAAATATAGTTGGTATTGTGCTTGGTTGTCACATAAATTAAATTAATTAAAGAATTAATTTAATTGGACAATCAAATATTGAACATATTATATGTACAAGGATGTTGTACACATAATGATAACATAATTTTATTAATATATGAATTTGATTCATATATAAATTTAAATAAATATAGTTTACCGAAATCCTTATTATAATTAATGTAATTATAATTTTTAGATATAATTAATGTAATTATAATTTTCGGTATTGTATTTATTTAATCTTGTAATATATTCAAGAAATACAAATTATAAAAGGCCCAATTAAGAAGATACCTATTATAAAAGGCCCAATGAGAAAGGCACCCAATATAAAAGGTATTAAAAGGAGACAAAACTTAATAAGAAAACCCTAAGTGATTGCTTGTTAGGTCTAGCAGCCGTCAAGCAAATAAGCCTCCAAAACAGTTTTGGAGATTTCTTCCGTTCATAGTCAAACCGGGTGGATTACGTAGAGGCCGACATCGGAAAAGGTTGAGGCTGGATTCGACAGTAGATCAAAACTCTTGTTGCCAAGGCGTTGCTGTCTACTCAGATTGAAGTTTTGGTAAGATCGAAACCTTTATTTCACTCCGATTCGTTCCTCACACATGGATCCATGGTTTGGATCGCCGGATCTAATTTTATTCTGCTGTGCCATGGGGTACCGGCGTTCCAACAGTGGTATCAGAGCCACTTGTGTGATACGAACTCGGGTTTAAATACTTGGGTGATGCAATTGTATGAGATTCATGTTTTGATCTTATTGTATTTTCGATTGTTTAAATCGTTTAAGCATAACCTGATAACTGTTCCTTTCGGTAATTGATTAAATGTTAATCATGGTTTTGTGGCCTACTTGATTTTATGTTATTACTGTTAATTATTAACAAATCTGTAATAATGTGACGGAGGTATTTATAGTTTCCAGTAAGTGTTAACTGGCTAATGGAACAAGGGTTGTTCCGATATGAAACCTCCAGGATTAAAATCCTAAAAACACGATTCTGTTGATAAAAAGTTATCAAATCGTGAGGTTTCATTTGACTGGGGGTATGCGATTCGTACCGCAGGGGCTCTGCCCCGTACCCCTGGTCCATACTGCGGGGGCTCCGCCCCCGCACCCCTGGTCTATGACGCGGGGGCTCCGCCCCCGCACCCCCGGGGATGAGGATCTGAGGATGGCTCCGGCCGCGGGCCTTCGGCCCGCTTCCTCCGACATCCTCAGACCCTCGCAAAAAATTTGTTAATAAAAGAAATTTATAAACTTGATGGGCCACAAAAGGTTGAAAGGATATTTTATAATTCACCTTAAATATATATATATATATAGAACTATGTATGCTATTTTTGACATGCATGGTGTTTGAAATGCATAGTTATAGCCCAATGACACATTCGATAAAAGGTTGTATTTTTTTTTAAATACGGCCTGCGTGCCGTGCCTTACTACTATTCTCTTGTATTTCTCTTCTCATCTTATTCCCTCGTATGTAAAACGAGTTTCTGCATATTGTAATTTGCAAGAGTTGCTGTGGGCCAAACGAGAAGGAAGGTGGGACAATGATTGAGAATGATAGCTTGTGAAATGGCTTACACCTTTAGGTTTCTTTTTGGTTTTCCCATTGGCTTGGGTTGAACCACTTTAGTTTATGGGCTATAACTATTGCATTTATTTATTGCTTTATTTATTCATGTATGAGATGCTATGGATGATAATAAAACTTATTGGTAATAAACCCTATTAATTGATGAGATCGATTAGAAGACTAAATGGGCTAAAGTAGACCATAATTGGTGAGATGCAACAACCTTAATAAAATCCCTCTATTAAAATATTAAGTCAAAATGGCCTTCCAATTTTGCCCTCGTTAAGGCCTCGATCAATACTATGTAGGTTCTGCCAAAGCGAAGTACTAGTATTTATCTTGGTTAAACGCGAAGAATAAACAAGTGATATTCGCTGGTTAAAAATTGGTTAATGACTTAACTAGGTTACTCTAATAGGATTAGAAACCTAGAGGCAAGTAAATTGGATAAATCATAAGATGATTAGAACAAGAGTTGTTCACCAAATATTAGGAGTTACATATGATGTAATTAGCAAATGTTGCTTACCTAAATAACCATAATCTTAAGAGTAAAGCCAAAGCTGACTTAAGAGGTGGTGAAATATGGATCCCTAACCTACTAGAAATACTTTTGAGAAAGCTTTTCCGAAATTAATATATGAGGGTTATTAATTTTGAAATAAAATAGTAGGAATATCATTTAATAAAGTCTTTTTAATGATTGATATAAAATTGGTAAATTTACTCACATGCATATTTAATTGTTGTAGATATATTATGGCTGCAAACACTAGCACACTCTCATTGCGATCGGTCCTTGAGAAGGACAAATTGAATGGTTTGAATTTTCTTGATTGGTTCCGTAACTTGAGGATTGTCCTTAAACAAGAACGGAAATTATATGTCATTGAACAACCACTTCCTAATGAACCACCCGCTAATGCCTCGAGGGCTGATAGAGACACTTACAAGAAGTATCTCGATGACATGATAGATGTTGGATGTCTTATGCTTGCCACTATGAATCCTGAACTTCAGAAGCAACATGAGGACATGGTTGCTTATGATATGATCGAGCACCTGAAAGAACTTTATCAGGGGCAAGCACGGCAAGAGAGGTTTGATATCTCTAAAGCCCTATTCCAATGTAAGTTGGCTGAAGGAAGCCCAGTAGGACCTCATGTCCTTAAGATGATTGGCTATATTGAAAGCCTATCTAAGCTTGGGTTTCCATTGAGCCAAGAGTTGGCCACTGATGTTATTTTACAATCGTTGCCAGATAGCTACAGCCAGTTTGTCCTCAATTTCAATATGAATGAAATTGACAAGACTCTACCACAATTGCTCAGTATGTTACGAACTACTGAAGGCAACTTGAAAAAGGTTGGACCCAAGCCCATACTGATGGTCCGTAATAACAAGGGCAAGGGAAAGGCCAAAGTTCAAACAAAGCCCAAGGGCAAAGGTAAGCCCAAATTTGGAAAAGGAAAGGCTGCGCTGAAACCTAAAGGTGGGGTGTCTAAGGAAGGAAACTGTTTTCATTGTGGTGTGACTGGACATTGGAAACGGAACTGCCCTGCCTATCTTGAAGAAGTCAAGAAGGCTAAAGCAAGCGGAATGTCTGCTTCAGGTATTTATGTTATTGATATTAATTTATCAACTACTACTTCTTGGGTATTAGATACTGGTTGTGGTTCTCATATTTGTACTTCTGTACAGGGACTACAAAGGAGTAGGACTTTGGCTAGAGGAGATGTGGACCTACGAGTTGGAAATGGAGCAAAAGTTGCTGCATTAGCTGTGGGAACATATACTTTATCTTTGCCTAGTGGACTTGATTTATGTTTAGAGGATTGTTATTTTGTGCCCAGTTTGACTAAAAACATTATTTCAATTTCTTGTTTAGACAAAATTGGTTTTGAGATAATTATTAAGAATAATTGTTGTTCATTTTATCTCAATAATGTTTTCTATGGTTCGGCACAATTGATTAATGGCCTCTATATTTTAGATCAAACGAATCCCATTTACAACATAAATACTAAAAGATCTAAAATAAATGACTCAAATCAAACTTATCTTTGGCATTGTCGTTTGGGCCACATAAGTGAGAAACGCATATCCAAACTCCATAGAGATGGTCTCTTGAATTCATTTGTTTTTGAACAATTTGAAGTATGTGAATCTTGCTTATTGGGAAAAATGACTAAATCTCCCTTTTCTGGAAAAGGTGAACGAGCTAGTGATTTATTGGGCCTAATACATTCTGATGTATGTGGACCACTAAATACACAGGCCAGAGGTGGATTTCACTACTTCATTACTTTCACTGATGATTTCAGTAGATATGGGTATGTTTATCTCATGCGCCATAAGTCTGAGTCCCTTGAAAAGTTCAAGGAATTTAAAAATGAAGTACAAAATCAACTAGGCAAAACTATCAAGTCACTTCGATCTGATCGAGGTGGAGAGTATTTGAGCCTAGAGTTTGATGATCTTTTGAAAGAATGTGGGATTGTCTCACAACTTACTCCTCCTGGTACTCCTCAATGGAATGGAGTATCTGAGAGAAGAAATCGAACTTTGTTAGACATGGTTCGATCCATGATGAGTCATGCTGATCTACCGACTTCCTTTTGGGGACATGCACTTGAGACTGCTGCCTTCACACTAAATCGTGTTCCATCTAAATCGGTTCAAAAGATGCCATATGAGATGTGGACTGGGAAACGTCCTAGTATGTCCTTTATGAAAATTTGGGGTTGTGAAGCTTATGTTAAACGTCAGACGTCTACTAAGCTTGAACCCAAATCTGAAAGGTGTATTTTTGTGGGGTATCCAAAAGAAACCAAAGGATATTATTTTTTTAATCCCACTGAGAACAAAATTTTTGTTGCTCGGACTGGTGTCTTCCTAGAGAAAGAATTTACTTCTAGAAAAGGAAGTGGGAGAAAGATTGAACTTGAAGAAATTCGAGAATCACAAGATACCACTGAACCAGAGATTGAACAACAGCAAATTCCACAAGAAATTGAGGAACAAATAACTGCTGTAGAAACACAACCACCGCGCAGATCTTTAAGAGAACGCCGTGCACCTGAGAGATATGGATTTCTCATTACAACGCATGGTGACGTTCTTCTTATAGATCAAGATGAGCCTAGGACTTATCAAGAAGCGGTGACAAGCCCAGATTCTGAGAAATGGCTTGAGGCCATGAGATCTGAGATGGATTCCATGTATGAAAACCAAGTATGGACCTTGATTGACCCACCCGAAGGGGTTAAACCTATAGGGTGCAAGTGGGTTTTCAAAAAGAAAACAGACATGGATGGTAATGTACAAACATACAAAGGGCGATTAGTCGCTAAAGGTTTTCGCCAAATTCATGGTGTTGACTATGATGAAACCTTTTCTCCTGTAGCTATGTTTAAATCCATCAGGATCTTGCTCGCCATAGCTGCATTTCATGATTATGAAATCTGGCAGATGGACGTCAAAACAGCTTTCCTTAACGGGAAACTTGAAGAGGATGTGTACATGACACAACCTGAAGGTTTTGTAAATCCAAAGGATGCTAGAAAGATATGTAAGCTACAGAGATCCATTTATGGATTAAAGCAAGCTTCTCGAAGTTGGAATCTTCGTTTTAACGATGCAATCAAAGAGTTTGGTTTTATAAAAAATGAAGATGAACCATGTGTTTACAAGAAAGTTAGTGGGAGCACTATCACATTCTTGGTACTATATGTGGATGACATACTTATCATGGGAAATGACATACCTACCTTGCAATCTATTAAGACTTGGTTAAGAAGTTGTTTTTCTATGAAGGACTTGGGCGAAGCCACTTATATCTTAGGAGTCAAGATCTATAGAGATAGATCAAGACGATTACTAGGTCTAAGCCAAAGTACATACATAGATAAAGTACTAAAAAGGTTCAGTATGGAAGAATCTAAAAGAGGATTCCTACCTATGAGACATGGTATTTCACTCTCGAAGGAAATGTGTCCTTCAACTCCACAAGAGAGAGAACGTATGAGTAAAATTCCATATGCTTCCGCTATTGGATCTATCATGTATGCTATGTTATGTACCCGTCCAGATGTCTCGTATGCCTTAAGTATGACGAGCAGGTATCAAGTAGATCCCGGTGAAGGTCACTGGACCACAGTCAAGAGTATCCTTAAGTACTTAAGAAGAACTAAGGATACATTCCTATTATATGGAGGTGAGGAAGAGTTAAGTGTAAAAGGTTACACTGATGCCAGCTTCCAAACCGACAAGGACGATTCTCGATCGCAATCAGGTTTTGTGTTTTGCCTTAATGGTGGTGCTGTGAGCTGGAAAAGTTCAAAGCAAAGTACAGTAGCTGATTCTACAACAGAGGCTGAGTATATTGCAGCCAGTGAGGCAGCAAAGGAAGCGGTTTGGATCAAAAAGTTCATTACTGGACTAGGGGTTGTGCCTAGCATATCAGATGCTATAGAACTCCGATGTGATAACAATGGAGCTATTGCACAAGCTAAAGAACCCAGATCTCACCAGCGATCCAAACATATACTTAGGCGCTACCATCTTATTCGAGAGATTATCGATCGAGGAGATGTAGAAATATGCAGAGTACCTTCAGATGATAACATCGCTGATCCCCTGACCAAGCCTCTGACACAGCAGAAGCATGATCGTCACACTAAGTCGCTTGGTATTAGATATATGAGTGATTGGTCTTAGTGCTAGTGGGAGATTGTAAGAGTATGCCCAAAGATCAATCATGAGATGGTTGTAATAACATACTTTATTTACCATATTTATTAATATAAAGCGTTGTCATTATTATTTCAGTTTTTCTTTCTGTGTGTATAGATAAACTGTTTTATAATAATGTCCTGAGAATAATATGATTATTCTTAAAAGATCCTTAGTCGAGTATTATTGTTGACTAGGACAATAATGATGCATTTAAGACTAACATGTAGTTGATTGATGATAAAGAGTTGTCATTGATATGGAATGTCAAAATCAATGCATGAATATGTGTGTTAGAGAACAACATATTGGATTGACCCGCTATGAGTATGTTTCTTGGATTATTATGTAATTGTCACAACATTACTCATAGTGATTAATATGTATATGATCCTCAGACTTGAGATCATTATTATCCCAGCATCGTGAGTTGTATATTTTGATACAGTCAAACGTACACCGTAACAGGTTGTTCTATAAAGGCTGATGTTGGATATACCACAATCTATGTAGAGGGATATAGTTGATCAATAAAGGATAAGTCCCTCCTACATAATAGGAGTAATATCTTAGGCCACTTGATTGAGTGAGACTAGAAATGCATGGCCATGCTCAAATAAGTTGATATGAGATGTCATACTAATTTGTATATCATAGTCTACTCAAGATATCAAGAAACATGGGATGGACTATGCAAGTGTGACTATCCCATGACTTGTATCCGTTCCAGAGATAAAGGACTTAAGGATTAATGCATAAAAGTTTAATCACGAAAGGTTATGTCGAATCATGACTTCTTGTAACTTAGGTAGCAATGATGCATTGCTAGATGCCACTCATTGTCTGTGACAATAGAATCGTTCTAGTATTACTGCTAACGTTGCAAGAACCTACAGGGTCACACCCTATGGTTGAAATGAACGGAATAAAATATAGTTGGTATTGTGCTTGGTTGTCACATAAATTAAATTAATTAAAGAATTAATTTAATTGGACAATCAAATATTGAACATATTATATGTACAAGGATGTTGTACACATAATGATAACATAATTTTATTAATATATGAATTTGATTCATATATAAATTTAAATAAATATAGTTTACCGAAATCCTTATTATAATTAATGTAATTATAATTTTTAGATATAATTAATGTAATTATAATTTTCGGTATTGTATTTATTTAATCTTGTAATATATTCAAGAAATACAAATTATAAAAGGCCCAATTAAGAAGATACCTATTATAAAAGGCCCAATGAGAAAGGCACCCAATATAAAAGGTATTAAAAGGAGACAAAACTTAATAAGAAAACCCTAAGTGATTGCTTGTTAGGTCTAGCAGCCGTCAAGCAAATAAGCCTCCAAAACAGTTTTGGAGATTTCTTCCGTTCATAGTCAAACCGGGTGGATTACGTAGAGGCCGACATCGGAAAAGGTTGAGGCTGGATTCGACAGTAGATCAAAACTCTTGTTGCCAAGGCGTTGCTGTCTACTCAGATTGAAGTTTTGGTAAGATCGAAACCTTTATTTCACTCCGATTCGTTCCTCACACATGGATCCATGGTTTGGATCGCCGGATCTAATTTTATTCTGCTGTGCCATGGGGTACCGGCGTTCCAACAGTTAAATGAAATATTTGAGCTAGATGAACATACTTTGTTCTTGAATTTTTGATGAATTTAGCTAATTAGGGCTAAATTGAGAAAGTAGTAATTTGAGGGACTAAATTACAAATTTGATGAAAAATATAGGCTTGCATGAGATGTAGGAACATTCGGCTAAGCATGAGTATTGGTTGATTTGGTGAATTTGATGTTTTGAGAAAAATGGACTAAATTGATAAATTGTGCAATTGTGAGGGTTAATTTGCAAATAGCCCTAAATATATGTGTATGGATTGAATTGAATGAATTAGTGAATAAAAGGGTTAATTCCAAATATGTTTAGATCAAGAACCGAGGAAAACGGACTTAGATCGCGGGAAAGCGAAAGTAACCGAGTAGCCGTTTCCGTTTCCGTTAAACAGAATCCGAGGTAAGTCATTATGCAAATAAACGTATTAGTAATGAATTATGTGTATTCCTATGACTATTGCTATAGATGAATGGTTACAATATGATCTGTATATGAATTCTGAGATAAGATCGATATGGTGACAATGTTCGAGAAGTCCCGTATGAACCTAGGAATAGATAGGATTAGCTATGTCATGACATAGGTATTTGTTCTGTTTTATCATGTAAGACCACGTCTGAGACGTTGGCGTTGATTCTAGATTTCGTGTAAGACTACGTCTGGGACGTTGGCATTGATATAAGCTTTACATGTAAGACCATGTCTGGGACATCGACATCGTATTGATTCGTGTAAAACCCTGTCTGGGACAGTGGCATCGATGCCTGAGTGCATGTAAGACCTCGTCTGGGATGTTGGCATTGTACAACCATTTCGAGCTTTCTGAGTATCCTACTAGATTCTTAATGGTTCAACGGGCAAGTCTGTGATACGAATTGCAAATCTAAGCTACGATAAATTAAGTGAATGAATATCCGTTTCAGGTACGTTGATTATGCACTAATTGTGTATACAAGGTAAGTATCTATTTGATCTTACTATGATGTTATGTATATGGAATTGATAATACGATATGAAAATTTTTGATTAGATAAACTATGTGCATATATGGTATATGAATTGGAAGTATGGTAAGCTATGGCTAAGCAAATGAGCTTAAGAAAGAATGAGGTGATTTTTTCATGAGAATCATATGGGTCATCTTAATAATTCGGTTATGTGCATTTTATGCTAAGTTTATTTGTATATTGACTTACTAAGCTTTTGGAAAGCTTACTTTGTGTGTGTGTTTTCTCTATTTTAATAGGTCGTCAAAGCTACTGAAGGCTCGGGACCGTCAAGGATCGTCATCATACTACTAAACTCTTTTTGGTACACTTTGAAAATGAATACAGTTAGATATGGCATGTATAGGCTAGTTTTATGACGTGAGTTGTTATATGAACTTAGACATGGAATTGGTTAGAGATGAGTTGAGATTATGCATTATGATTATGATATGTGAAACATGTTTTGGTATGGTTGAAGCACTTGAAATGGTCAAGTTTTAAGTAAGCAAATGAGTGAACGAATTATGTTTGTGATGAAAAGAGTTGAGTCTTGTAATTTGGCATGGTTGGAATTAGTATTGAATGCATGGTTTGAATGATTATCTTGGCCTGTTTTTGGTGGTCATGTGTGCATGAGATGTTTTGGTAAATGTTGCTTGTAGGTATGACCCAAATGGGTGGATTTTTGGCCTTGAAAATGGCCTATAATGTCACACGGTTGTGGCAAACGGGCGTGCCTTGTGACCGTGGGGTAAAGTCTATAGCTAGCATATAAGAACATAGTTGTGGTACACAGGCGAGCCTAGTGACCGTGGGGGCCAAGTCAGTATAGTCCACGGCCAGGGTACATGGGCTTGCTTGGTGGCCGTGGAAGTATAGTCAGAATAGACCACGAGGAGGACACACGGGTGTGTCTAATAACCGTGGGAGGCACACGGTCTGCCCACACGGGCGTGTAAGCCTTGAAACTTAGAAAAGTTTTAATTTTCCATGAAATTTTGTATGTGTTTCAATTTAGTCCCGACTCGGTTTATAAGCATATTTAAGGTCACGTTGACCTTATTAAGGGACATTATGTTCGAGAATGATGAACGAATGTATGAATTTCTGTAAATGCTTTTCGATCTGTCTGGTAACACTTCTAACCCTAATCCGACGACGGACACGGGTAGGGGTGTTACAATAGAGCTGTCTCATACTCATATCAAATGTCAAATACTTCAAATATTTCACATTATTCAAACTAACTTTCCAATGTAACATTTCATTCAATATAACTCAAACACATAATTTATAAGCCAAATTACATTCGGCTAACTTGCTAACGACTACACAAAGTCCATTCAACATATTACTAGGTATCACAAAAAAAAACTATGTTTAATTGCTCAGGGACTTACCTCGAATATCGACAAACGATGAAAATCGGCTATTCATCTATTTTCGTTTTTCCCCGATCCAACTCCAATTTCTTTGGTTCTTGATCTAAACATATTCAAATTGAGCTCATTCAAACATATTTTCATTCAATTTAGTCCAAAAACACATAAATGGGCAAATTACTATTTTACCCCCGATATTTAAAATTTTTACAATTTAGTCCCTATTGCACAAAACAAAAAATACTCAAAATTTCAAGGTACCCATGTTTGGCCGAATTTTCATAGTGTTCATAAAAGCCCATATATTTCATTTATTTCACATATTAATCCCTCAAATTATTATTTTTGCAATTTAGTCCTAAATTACTCAAAATCATCAAAAACTCCAATACAAAATATGTTAATCTAAAACATATCTTTCATTTTTCATCATCAAATAACAAAAATCACAAGCTATCAACAAGGCATAACACAAAATATTCATCAAAATCAAAAATCAGGACATGGGCTTGATAGTACTCGAAGCAACGATATCAAAAAAGTAAAAATTATCAAAAACCGAGCTAAAACTCACCTTGAATCAAGTTGGAGAATGGTCGAACCCTAAAACCTTTTTATTTTCTTTTTCTTTTCTTTTGTATTCGGAAAGAACAATATGAACACAAAAATGGCTTTTTTTATGTTTTATATTATAACATATATTAACTTAATGTTTAATTTACTTATTTAACCTTAATGGTTTTTATAATAAAACCATATATTATATGTCTAATGCCGTCCAAACATAAAGTTAATGGCTTAATAGCAAGATAATCACTTCCTCTTATAAAGACACATTCATCTTGGCCCTTTTATAATTAACCATCAAATTTTGATTTTACACGATTAAGTCATTTTATTTAATCGGGCACCTAAACGATAAAATTTTTAAATGAAAATTTAATACACACAAATTCACACATTTTAAACACCAAAAATAATTTAAAAAATATTTTTCTGACTTGGATTCGTGGTCCTGAAACCACCGTTCCGATTAGGGTCTAAATCGGACTATTACAATCTAATAACTAGATTTTGGGTTATTTATTTTGAGTTATTCTATTCTGGATTGTAATAAGGTTTTCCCTCTAGTTATTATTCCATTACTTCCACTATGCATTTTGATTTTGAAACGGAACTTGGATTTATTTCTTTTAAGTATATTTCAAGTTTGTGAAAATAATTGTGTTTTAAGAATAAGCTTCTGCTGTCAAAGGAAATTTTTACATAGCAACAAGGAAAATGGTTTTTTGCTACACCTCGTTTTGAAAGCAAACTGGATTTTACTTAACTTTTCTCTAGAAGGATTTTCAATGAAAACAAGGTTTTCACAAAAACACTTCAATGTGACACGCCGAATTCGGGCCTAACTTCTAGGCCGGGTTTGGGGTGTTACAACAAGGTTATGTAAGGCTTAAGGAACCTAAGGCACTTCTCTAAACTGAAGTTGAGATATTGGATTTTATGAGTGATAGCTCCATGTCAAGGTAAGTTTTATGACTTCATATGTTGTGCTATGAAAGAGTAGGTCTATAAGAAGGTATGAACAGTAAGATGAAGAATTATGGTTTAGTATAAGGGTTATATGGGTTTGTGTTGATGGTAAAGGTTACGAATGAGTTTTAATGGTGTTCTTCTAATTTATAAACAATGGTTACTGCAGTTCCTTGTTGGATCTGAAGTTCAAGCTGCAGTTCATAGTTGTCAGGTGAGTCTCTGCACCGAATCTTGCATGTATACTGTTCACATGAGATATCTTTGTAGAAACTGATTAAATAATGAAACCGAAGCTAGAGAAGTATAGTATGATCGTCATGTAACTATATGATTGAATGCATGTTATGGTATGGAATCTGAGAAGTAGCTTTTGTAACACTCCTCACCTGTATTCAACGTCAGAATAGGGTTACGGAGCATTACCGGACATACGATACATTTAAGCGTACATTTCACATACTTTATCAAATTTATTTCAAACATCAATCAACAGCATTCATATTGTCCCTATTACGAGCCTACTAGGCCCTAAACACGCATTCAGGGTGGTTCAGAACTAAATTGATAACTTAAGAAATTATTCAACACTTATAAATTTTTGCATAAAATAGGGGACACACACCCGTGTGCCCTAAAAATGGCCATACACACCCGTGTGCCAAGCCCTGTACTAGGCCGTGTCAATCCGGTAGGGTATACTGACTTATGCCATATGACCAAGTCACACACCCATGTGTGAGGCCGTGTGAAGCATATTGACTTGATTTCAATTTCAACACTAGGGGACACACAGCCGTTGGAACGGTGGGAATGTGCAAGTGTACACAATCGTAACAAGTAATAAAGTGACAAGCAAATGTCGAGTTATCGTACCCACAGGGACTGTCAAAGAATTACTTATGAAAAAATTTCAAACACTTTGGTTAGGGAAAAATATTTGATTTTTGAAAGATATTTAAAAACTAAAAGAAAAACAAAGTAACTTAAAATAAAACAAAGTTCAAGTGTGCGATTTCGAAAACTGATTTTAATCAACATGACATGAATGTGTTGGTTTAATCACATTTCTCACCTTAGAATTATTAAACTTGTGTTTATACTTGTTAAAACATGGCAACTCGGTAATTTGCTAACTTATGAACACATTTACAAATCAAAAATCCATTTATCTCTTGTACATATTTCTATGCCAATTCGACTGATTAAACAGACTGCAAAAAGTAAACATGTTATTGCACATACATACTCATTAAATTAAACAATCTCTCGCATATTCCTATGTCGATGCAAACGATTAATTCAACCTAACAAGCATATAATAGATCATGTGAAGTAACAAAGTATTTTTACTTTGAAACAATTTAATCACAAAAATCCTGCAAGTTATGCAAGGCATACATATCGTCAAATATAATGCTAATTTAATCTTCAGCTACCTTAGAAGAATTAAACATGCACAGATTAAGTATTGTGTCCATCAATTACAATTTCAATGCGTTTAAATAATTAATTCATTAGCTATCTAAACAATTAAAATGCCAGATAAATTAAACATAATTTTACTTAATCAAACATTTCACTGAGGCCTTTAACAGCATAAACATAATTTTAACAATCTAAGGGGGCGAAATGGAATCAAACCAACACAAATTAAATTCAAGCTAAATTGATTAAATTAAACATTTCAAAAGCATGAATATTCATAAACATGTTCGTCAAACAACCGTAATCTGATTATTACCCTGAGTATCTGTCAAGAAAACAGTAGTAATCTCGTCCTGCGAGTCTATCCAGCATCTGGTCTAAGAATGGTAAAGGAAAGTGATCTTTCCTAGTCGCCTTGTTCAGCTTCCGGTAATCGATACAGATTCTCCATCCCGTAACTGTCCTCGTTGGTATCAACTCGTTGTTCTCATTTTCCACGACCGTGATACCTCCTTTCTTTGGTACGCACTAGACTGGACTTACCCATGAACTATCTGAGATGGGGTAAATTATACCCGCATCCAACCACTTGATGATTTCCTTCTTCACGACATCTTTCATGATTGGGTTCAGTCTCCGTTGTCCATCAATCGTTCCTTTCGCCGTCTTCTAATATGATCTTGTGCATGCATACAGACGGGCTCATACCGCGAATGTCAGCTATGGTCCATCCGATAGCCTTCTTGAATTGTTTCAAAACTATGATAAGCTTCTCTTCTTGTTCAGTAGTTAATTCTGCTGAAACAATCACAGGCAAAGTAGAGGCGTTACCTAAATAAACATATTTTAAGTGTGAAGGTAATACCTTGAGTTCTAACTTAGGTGGATCCTCGATTGATGCTTTTGGCTGCACGTAGTCTCTGTTCTCTAATTCCAAAGACTCAAAATGAGATTGCAGATTAAATCTCTTTTGATTAGCTTCGAGCGAAGCTAAGTATTCATCTTCCTCTTCCTCATTTGGGGGATCCGATGTCAAAATTCTTTCCAAAGGGTCATCAGCACTGTTAAGTTCCTTCTCTACTATTAATTCCTCTAAATCGGTCACTGTAGAACAATCATCCATAGTGTCAGGAAATCGCATTGACTTAAAAACATTAAATGTTACCTGATCATCCTGAACACGCATAGTCAGCTCGCCCTTCTGCACATCAATATGAGTCCTTCCAGTTGCTAGGAATGGTCGTCCTAGGATAATTGGTACTTCTTTGTCTGCTTCAATATCTAGAATTACAAAGTCAGCAGGGAAGATAAACTTATCTACGCGTACCAATACATCCTCGATTTTCCTTCTGGATGCGCTAAGGATCGATCTGCTAGTTGAAGTGTAACCGTAGTTGGTCTAACTTCTCCTATCCCCAATTTCCTAAATATTGACATAGGCATCAAGTTAATACTTGCACCTAAGTCACATAATGCTTTACCACAATATGTTGATCCAATATTGCATCGTATGGTGAAACATCCAGGATCTTTCAATTTTGGGGGTAATTTGTTCTGAAGATATGCACTACATTCCTTTGTCAGAGCTACCGTCTCAAATTCTCCAAGTCTTCGTTTCTTAGACAGAATATCTTTCATGAACTTCACGTAGTTTGGCATTTGCTCAAGTGCTTCGACCAACGGGATGTTGATGTGAAGTTGCTTGAGTACGTTTAGGAACTTCTTGAATTGAATTTCTTGCTTCGGCTTCTGAAGTCTTTGAGGGTAAGGTGGCGGTGGTTTCAGTACAGGAACTGGTTTCGGTTGATTCACCTTTGGCGGTAATTCTACATCTAATGACGTTGTTGAGAGATCAGAATTAACTGGTCCGCGGTTACTTTGATGGGTCTTGCAGATTTTGGTTCTGGCGAAACTGGTGTGTCAACACTTGGTTGAACTTCTTCTTGAGCCTCAGCTTGCTCCTTTTCAACTTCGACAGTGTTGGGCTCTACTATCTTTCTTTCCGCTCCTCAATTGTAATGCTTTGCAATGTTCTTTCCCCGGATTTCTCGGATTTTCCATGTCACTAGGTTAAAGCACCTTGTGGTCGGTTCCTAAGTTCAGTCGCAAGCTGGCCCACCTGATTCTCCAAATTCTTCAATGTAGCTGATTGGCTCTGGATTAAGGCATCGTTCTTTGCTAGATATGCCTTTAGCAAGCTTTCCAGACTATTGGATGTTTCAGGTTGAACTGGCTTCTGGACTTGTTGCGAAAAATTTGGCGGCTGGGTCTATCTTGGTTGGGTGTAACTGGTTCCAGCCCCTTGGTTACTCCAGGAAAAATTCGGGTGATTTCTCCACGATGGGTTATAAAAGTTGGATTACAGCCCTTGCCTTCCTCGGTTTTGGTTCTGATTGCCCATGTAGTACACAGATTCTGGGTTCGATGGACATTCTTCGAACAAATGTCCCTCCCCACAATAAACACAGGCTATATTCTCAAATTGATTAGTCGACTGTGTTGCAAAACTATTAGACCCATTAGCAGTAAGATTTTTAAGCATTGAGGATATCGATGATACCTGAGATGCGAGTGAGGTAAGGGCGTCTACTTCATGAATTCCAGCAACTCGTCTTCCTGACGCTACTCGGTTAGTTGGCCACTGATAGTTATTGCTGGCAATCCTCTCAATAATTTCATAAGCCTCGTTATAAGACTTAGAAAGGATAGCACCATTAGCAGAGGCATCCACTACCATCCTTGTGTGCGCGTTGAGACCATTAGAATGTCTCAAGTTGAATGCAATGAGGAATTCCATGCTGAGGGCATTTTCATAATAGCTCCTTAAATCTTTCCCATGCCTCATACAAGGATTCTTCATCCATTTGATGGAAAGCAGTGATCTCATTCCTCAGTTTAGCATTTTTGCTTGGCGGAAAATACTTCATGAGGAATCTCTCGGCTAACTCTTGCCATGTAGAAATGGAGTTCGATGGCAATGAATTTAACCAGGCACGAGCTCGTCCCTTAACGAATATGGGAACAATTTCAATCTTAAGGCATCTTCGGGTACTTCGGCTAACTTGAAAGAATCACTTACTTCCATGAATAGTCTTAAGTGAAGATGAGGATCTTCAGTAGGCATCTCGCTAAATTGGCCCACTGTCTGAAGCATCTGGAACATGACTGGCTTCAGCTCAAATTGTTGTGCCTCAATTTCGGGTCTCCTAATACCCGGATTAAGATCGTTAAACACTGGCACGGCATACTGTCTTAAGGCTCTATCCCTATCATCAGCAATAATAGGATTTTGAGTAGCATTTGCTCCGTTCCTTGATTTATATTCTCAAAATTCATTCCTTCGGTCCTTTTCTGGTTTGCTTGTCTTCTTCGTTGGCGGAAGGTTCGTTCTATTTCAGGGTCCACAGGGAGTAAGTCAATATCTGGTCAATACTCATAACACCTGAAATATTCACAGAAAAATTAATTAAGTTAAAATTTAAGCAGAAATAAATAACCAAAATGAAAAACAGATTCACAAATAATGACTTTGAAAAAACAGTCCCCGGCAACGGCGCCAAAACTTGGAACGGTGGAAATGTGCAAGTGTACACAATCGTAACAAGTAATAAAGTGACAAGTAAATGTCGAGTTATCGTACCCACAGGGACTGTAAAATAATTATTATGAAAAA